>BTPG01000002.1:144780341-145098742 GCA_036245525.1 Semisulcospira habei | reverse complement strand
TTCAAAAGGCAATCTCGTCCCGACAAGAAAATGCGAATAATTGCTATTTTCAGAACAGGTCTATTCATATCTTACCTGAATTGAAGTGGGGGTCTTTCAAAACCAGTCAAGCGTAGGCATGAGGTGTTTATGTATTATATATAATTGCTTTGGGTTACAAGCACTGGTTTGATCGGGCGTTTTGTCTATGGGGGGGGGGGGGGGGGGGGGGGGAAGGGGGGGGAGGGGGGGATTTGAAGTATTATTAACACTATGACTGAGTTAACCCCTTAAATTCTCAGTCATAGTGTTAATGAAGATTCAGTTCTTTCTTTATATATCTAATTACAGAGAAAAATAAAAGGAATTTGAGAAAAAGGAAAGGCAAGGTCGTGTGCGTTTTTGTGAGCGAATAACATAGAAAAATGAGGGCCAAAGAAGATTCTCTAAAACTCCCATATCCCCCCTCTCTCTTCGTCTGAAGAGTACGCGTTTTAAGTGTCTTTTTGTTGATTCAGTGTTGTTTCGAACCAAAAGCACCGACATACCGGGTGTCCTACTCTTGATCGAACGACATTTCCTCTAACGGAGATTTCATCGAAAGACGTTGGCTCGAACTGAATGGAGACACACTCGAAACGACCTTTGCTCGAATGGACGCTTGCTCAGTCCACACACTCGAAACGACCTTTGCTCGAATGGACGCTTGCTCAGTCCACACACTCGAAACGACCATTGCTCGAATGGACGCTTGCTCAGTCCACAAACTCGAAACGACCTTTGCTCGAATGGACGCTTGCTCAGTCCAGAAACTTTCGGTTACTGGAACCACATTCGATCAAGTGGTTGTCAGTGTTTTATAACAACAACCACTTGATCGAATGTGCTTCCAGCAACCGACGACCATACGGTCATGGCCTAGACACACGGGTCTACATTATTAAATATTTGTGCTAAAACTCATTCAAAGTGCCCAGCATCAATAGCTGCGCTTTGCCGGCGGCAACGCCATACGACACTTTCGAAGCTATTGGTGCGGGGCGCGTTGAATGATTTAACATGCTTCCAATACATGATAAAATCATCGTCATCATTATGAAATATTTGTGCTTTTAAACTATGATAAGAAGAATGTCAAAGCCCTTAAGGCTCACGTGCATTAACGATCCAGTTCTAACATAAAATCATTTTTCACACTTTTGTCAATCTCCCATGACCCTTGACCTTTGTGAGTAGTGAACCAAAATAGTATGCATAGGAAGTTTTTATCAGCTACCTTTCTGCCAAATTTGGTGGACAAGTTTTGCGAAAGTGCTTATAAAAGCTAAATTCTACTTTTGTAACATCATTTGCCGATCTCTTGTGACCCTTGGGAAGGGGATATCCATATTATCACGCATACAACGGTCTCACCATCAGGTATCTCTGAGAGAAAGTATATAGGAGAATACAACCCCACCCTTTTCAGAAACAATTGATTTATTTAATCCTTTCCGTAAATAAACAAACGCACTTGACCAAATACATTCAACAGATTTATCTGCCCAGTCAGGTCCCCCAACCCCTTGGAAACAAAAGGCTAGTTAAAATATCTTCCCGAGAAATACACACCACCCACCCCCACACCCCACCACTCAATGCTGTCAGAGTTGGCCTTCCTGAGAATACTTCCTGTTCATACCACCATGGTAAACAATAGTCCTCTATGCCCAAATAGTGTGTGTGTGTGTGTCTCTCTCTCTCTCTCTCTCTCTCTCTGGTGTTTCTGAGAAATAGTGAATACGCAAAAACAAACTGCGTGTCGGAGGATAAATGCGCAGTCATCATGACGAGACAGGGCAGGTCAGTACGACGATAAAAAAACTTTCGACCCACTTCACGTTAATTTTATGCATAAAATTCGGAGCCCTCACGAGTTCTGCCCTGCATTGACCCGCTAGCGTGGCTTGCGGCAACTGTTCACAGTCAATAGCCACAACTTCCGCGTTCCTGCCCTGTGCACCAATGAAAGAGTTGTGACTAGTTTTTAAGAAATGTTTACAACAACCGGGCCCAAACAAGCATTGCGTCAGCTTTTCCGGACATTGCGCTGTTGAACAATCGGCCTTTATACTCAACCCTGTCGCGTGATGAAACCGCGCGGATTCCTGTTGCGTGCAGTTATTGTCGTCATAACCTGTAGGTAGAGACAGCTGTTGTGTAGTCATGTGAGTTTACAAGATTGCATCTTTTTCATAACCAGAAAGTTTGGCTTGAAAATTGGTTGTGAAACGGTTTCCTGTTTTCGCTCCAGCGGGTGACATTTCTGAACAATAGGTCTTTATGCTTAAGCTATTGCGTAGTCACTGTCGCGTGATGCATTTAAATTGAAAGACAAAACCCAATAACTCTAATCCCAGTGATAGACCTAAATGATTCAAGTTACTAGTACACCCCTCCCTGTTTTTAAGAGTGGTTTTAGATCACTCGAGGTGAAAATTGGGAATGTTGAAATCGGTAGTGAAACTGTTACCTCAGTGAAACGACGCCTTTTATTTTCAGTTTAGTCCGTGTTTCAGCACAAGCGTGACGTGCCTACTAATACGTTCGGATTTTATAGTGATTTCGGTATTCAAAATGGACTGTGAAGGATTAAAACCAAAACAACTCACAAGCTAAGTGAATACTTTTAATATATGTGACTACTTAGCCTGCTCTCAGAAATGTTAAGTTGCGCATCATAAATCAGATACAAATATATATTGATTGCTTCAGATTTTTCAGTTTTTTTCTGTATTTGAATTGAGATTCCGTCACTACCGTTTTCGATAATACGGCCAGAACCATGAAGGAAATTATCCTCCGTAGAACGCAGATCTAGCCACAGTGCGTACTTGTCTGTCAGGTATTCACCGATTCTTACGTCATACAGATGCAGATCTTTGCACGCAATATTTGCTGATTTTTCTCTAAGTCTTCCCCCAGCAAAATACTTTGTGATCTCATCATAGTGCTGATATCCCATCATTCCAGATGCAAAAATTTGATTAGGTCGGCCTTCGATTGTGCAGGATAAATGTGTAATTTTCGGATTGTAAAATTTTTCTGAATCTCTTTTGTAAGGACTTTCAGGTTCAGTAAATAACATAAGAATGCCTTTCAGTGACCTAGCAGGCATGTTTAGGTTGATATTCCAAATCTGGTCGCTTTTATTTTTATTAAATAAACTGTGTCTAATCACTCTGTCATAATAAATCGGAAGTCTTGACTGGTACTGATTTTGTATGAGTCTGGCTAGTTCAGTATGCGTGACAATCTCATATTCCAAGGAAATGTTAGAGATCTTATATGATGCATTGAGATCCGTTGATTTGATAACTTTGGAGTAATCATTGAAGGTTAGTTCAAAACTCAGGCGGTCATTTAGTGCCCCTTGGTAATAAGGCGAATGTCCTGTTAGGATTTCAAATTCGAGTGGAATGCAAAACCTATTTCCATATGTTTCGGCCACAATAACGTCCTTTGCTTCTGTGGTTGTTTTGTCTGATGCATTTATTCGAATTTTCATAATGCTATCTGACTGTATGCCTTGATAAATACGATCCTCTCGTTCTGGTTGTGTAAGCCACAAATCCGTGTAGCAGTAGAACACATCAGCATCGTCAAGACTAAACACTTCCTGTCCTTCAAGTTTAACTTTAATATTCTTAATAATTGCTCTACCTAGATTGTTAACTAGTGTTCTTTTGTCATCTGTGTCCGATGAAAGTTCAATATTAAAAGCAAGACGAGCAGTACCAGGAACAATAACGTCACTGGGGCCTAGGTTTGGAAACTTGACAGTAAGAGTCTGGTTTTGGTCTATAGTACTAGGATTGTTTGTGATGACTATCGATTGTCTAACTGCTTTAACACCGAAAGGTTCACGTAGTTTTCTGTGTGGGTCTAACTTTGATCCATAGGACTGTGTCATTTTTATTATGCACAATAAAAAAAATTAAATTAATAAAAACAATGGCCGCGGGAGGATTTAATCATGAAGATTTTGAAATGGATGACACGTATGATTTTGGTAATACAACAGATATGACAGATATGGCAGATATGACTGGTACAAGAAATATTTACAGTTTACGTCATGAACTTTTAGAAACCAAAGTGAACTCATTTTATGATCATGTTGGTGGCCGCCCAGACAACATAGACCCTAACCAGTTTGAACTTGATGGCAAGGGTCATTTATATTTAAATACTGTTGACAAAGGAAAAGTACTATTGACTAACAAAAAAGACCCTAGTAGGTTTAGGGCTTTAAGTACAATAAAAAATGAAGGTGGTGATAGTGCCTTGCGTCAACTTGGTATTGGTGGGTCTCCTGTCACGCCAAGACTGGTTAGTGTGCTTCAAGACACGCAAACAAAGTTACCAACAGGGCAAGAAATTGAAATGGCACCAGTAACAAGCCTACCAGAAATAGCAAACACAGTGATACAAGAAACCTCATTTACTGAAGGACAAATAAATGATGCTATGAAAACAATAGAAGATCCACCTTTGTCAATGCGGGAGATTATAGGGTTAGATAAATCACTGCAGACAATAAGAGGTGAGATGGTTATAATCTTGCCAAACTGGGAGAGCTTGATAAACACATAGAACGTGAAAAAGAGAAACTGGCTACCGCAGACAATGGGAATCTTGACACAGAAATGAAAGAAAGAATCCAACACAGATTAAATGATTTGCAGATAGAAAGATCAGGAAGGTTAGAAGCGATTAGTATCGGGAGGGAAAAACTGAAAACACAGGTCAACAGGATTAGAGAAACTATTCAGAAAATACTTCACGAAGACACTACTCTGGCTGAGAGACTTAAAACACTTTTCAGAGAACAGGGTATCACAATTGCCAGTTTAATTACAGCTCTGGGGTTTATTATCAGTACAGTTGTGTTGGCTGTAACGGGTGGTGGTTCTCCACCTCCAGCACCACCAACCCCAGTCCCCACAGATCCAAAAGACTTACAGTCGTGGGTAAAGAAACAACTGTCACACATATCAGACTTGCTTAAGAAATTGGCTCTGAAAGCAGTAGACTCGTTGCCTGGCATTTTAGGCACGGTTGTCAGTTGGTTGATTAGTACAGCGGCAAAGGCAGTAGGGTTTATGGCAGAACATGTGTGGGTCTTTTTGGTGACAGTAGGAGGGTTAATAGTGGGTTATTTAATGAAACAGGTAAAGAAGTAATACCCCTAATCCAGTGAGACCTATTACCAATGCTGTTCTCTCTGACTCATGTGTGTCAAGGATTGGTGTTGGTGTTATCGTTATGGGTACCGGTGTCAAAGCTGGAGCTGTTACTGTCTGTACAGGTGATGATGTTACTGGTGCCGTGGCCGGGGGTGTTACCGTCTGTAATGATTTTAATGACTGAACATGTGTGGTTGTGGCCCCCAAGTTTACAGATTGATTGAGTCCTAATTTCTGACCAACACCTGCAACAACTATTTCATTATTATAATTTGTTATTGTCCCCATTTGAAGTTGAAGGTCTGATGGCAACATGTATAACCCAATACCAACTACAAAGTCAACTTTTGATCTAGCATATCTGAGAACGTCTTGGTAGCGTTGTATGCTTGATGGGAGATCAACTGATGAATTTACTGAATCTTCAAGATTAGCGAGAAACTGTTTTTGCGAATCGAAAATTCCACTTCCATTCAAAATATTAGATTTTGTTAATGATTGTGCACCTAGTATACACCAGACATATGTTCTGATAGACTCATTTACGCGCTCGACTCCCGCTTGAGTAAATCCGTCACTCCTGTCCAAGACAAATGTGGTCCAGGCGTTAGACTGTTTCTGTTCTATTGAGCCTAACCACACTTCAGATTTTGATGAGAATGAAGTGTAGGGAGGCCAGTAATCTTGAGGGTATTGTCTGTGACTCAAAGCATAATATAATGTACCAATGCCGTGGTGATCATCAAGTTTTTGTGTGAAGTCATACTTAGTGCTTATGTTAAATTCATTACAGATGCGTTCAAATGCTTTCATATCCATGGGGTTGTTAAACCTGTTAAAACTGGATTCAGTGGGTAGTGGTGTATGCAGTTCTGACAGTATACGTCTAAGCTGGTAATAAACATGAAAACGATACACAGACCTAATCAGTTTGTTTGAGTGATTCAAATGGTCTGTGAATGAAACACCACAGCCTGTAGTTGAACACAGTATGGCAAAGTTAAGTTGGTTTTGAAACATCTGTAGTGGACTTGAGGACCACTTTCTTGCTGTAGCATCGTCTGTTATTGGAGGGTTTAGGTAATGATCAAAAGGGTTGGGTACTTTGACTTGAAATAAATCTTGTTCGCTTACAGCTATGTCGAGTTGATTTAGTTGAATTATTTTCTGTTCATAAGTAGGGGCGACATTATATTTAGCATCTACATTAAATTGAAATGCGTTTGTAGTGGTAATGGTTGGTGATTTAAATTCCATCCTTTTTTTATGTGATAATAAAAATGTTTATTACCTTAACAAATCTTGACACAAGCAAACCAGTGTGGTTAACTAATGGGATTGATAATCGTGATGGTAGCAAGGCTGTAGCTATCCATGAAATGTTCTACACAGTAAAGTGGTTTAATGTAACGGATGATGAAAATTATTCTGTAAGTGGAACTCTCGATGGTTTAGAAAAGGGTGATACTTTACGAGCCGGATATTATGACTTTTGTACTTTAGCTGAATGGCTTCAAAATGAATTTAAAATTAAAGCAACTTTAAACCCAGCTAATTTACTTGTTACAATTGATTTTCCGAAAAGTGGTCAGTTTTCTTTATCAATTAGTCTTTTATTATTACTTGGATTTTTAGGTAAAAAAATAACACATCCAGATGAAGATTGGTCACAATCAGTTGGTAGTCTACTATCACCAAAAAAACCAAGAATAACTGGCAGATATCCTGTTCATTTGTCAGTACACACAGTGCTAAATGTTCATTTGAAAGAACTGAACACTACTGAAAATGTACACAATGGAAAGCCTTCAACTTTGTTAAGATGCTTGCCGACTGGAACTGCCCCATATTGTGAAAGTGTGGTTGCTAGATTTCCTAATTCTCAGTTTAAAAAATTAGGTTCTAGTTTCTTTTAATCATTGTGCTTATCTGTAACTAATCAGAATGGTAAACCAGTTGTAATGCATGATTTTTATGTTGTTTTGGAAGTTAAATAATTTTATTTTTGTTTATAAAAATGAGTGGTCTTGGTCCAAAGCCGAGAATCATACCAGTTGCATGTCCAGTAACAGAGTTGAAAGATTTGGCTGACGTACAGGATTTTGAGAAGGAAGGGGAAATTGGAGAAATATATGGTTTTGAACTTGATTCAAATGGCATGTACAAGAGGAAAGTAATTGTTGACATGAAAGATGGTGAAAGACAGATTCCTAAACTTGGTCAGCTACGTGATGTTACTGTACCTACTCCACCTGTAAATAATGTGCCTTACAACTTAATACATGTGGGAAATAAGTGGGTTGTTTCACCTGTACCGGCACCACCACCCACAATTGACTGGGACATAAAGATTGAATTTATTAGTCCTTATGTATACACTGATGATGAAGGCGCCTTAGTGTTTAGGAAGGTTGTTAATTCTGGGCCGCTTATTGTAAGCCTTGTTCCAAGTTTTGCCCTAGACAACAATAGCAGAGAAAAACTGAAAGTTGAAAATTATGAGAGACGGAGATATCTTCTTACAACTAGAAAGGGTAGATCAGATACTTCTGTTGTGTTTATGCCAGCAAGCTTAGTCGTGGCTAGAGAAGCGACAATAGTATTTGAAATTATCATGAAATCTGTTGCTACTGCTAAAGAGGCTCAAATTGCACAAGGAATTAAACTTACATGGAATGAAACAGTAACAGAATCATCAAAGGTCTTTATTGCTATTACAAAAAATAAATGATGTTATTAATGTTTCAAGCAGTATTCCCGCTGTCAAGGTGGTGGTTGACAAAACAACTTTTGTTCGTCTAACTTACATAAACCTTGAACACATTGATCTTGTTGCATTTTATTATGCCAGCAAATTGTATACTTTTGAAGAGTTGCAAAATGTAATTGCTGATTAAAAAAATATTTGTCATAAAAAATGGTGAGCAGCTTGAGCCTATTGAGCGTGATAAAACATTAAAGGCAGATTCATTCCGTTTAATGAATATTACAGAAGCGTTGAAGTATTTGGAAGAAGAACAAGCAAAATACTCGAGGTGTAAACGCCGTTACAATACGGTTTTCAATTCTGTACACAACACATCAATGGCCATGGGGGTGGTTTCGGCCGGATTATCTGTAGGAGGTATAACTCTTTTTGCAACGGGGGTGGGAAGTGTCGTAGGAATTGCTGTTGAAGGTATTGGTCTTGTCACAAGTCTAGCATGCTTTGGTATGGAAGCTATTAACAAAAGATTTTATATGAAGTTGCAGAAGCATGAAGCATTAAGTACGCTCGCAGCAGCTAAGCTGACGAGTATGAAACTTATTATTAGTAAGGCTTTAAATGATAATGAAATTGATGACGAAGAATTTAAGCGAGTCCAGGATGATTTGGCTAACTATAAACAACAAAAATCTGAAATACAGAATAAGATGCGTAGTCAGGCTGTAAATGTTGAAGAGCTAAAGAAATCTTTTTTAGAACAAGGAAAAAAGATAGGCGTAGAAGAAACTATGAAAAAAGTTCGAGAACTTACAAGCAAGTAACGATAGGTTTTGGTTATCCATTATTTTTATCATACTCTTCGCAAAGAGATGTCATGCCTGCTCATTTGACGCCATCAGCTCCACCACCAGATTATTACTAAAAAAAAGTTTTCTTATTGTCCTTGTAACTTGAGAAATCTGTCCGAGTGTCTTATGACTTGGGTTAAGAACTTATGATAACTAACGTCAAAGTTACTTGTAAGTTGTAGGTAACTTTGAAATTAGTTATCAAGTAAGATCATAAGTTATTCACAGGTCCAAGCAAAGTTTTTTTTTAAATTTATTTTTCATTATAAAAATGAATCAAGACGAATTACTTCTTCTAAATGATATTAATGCTGTAGAAAACAAAGACTTAGACTCGAAAAAACAGCGTCTTTTGTCTGTGATTGTCTCAGGCAAATCAAAGACTTATCTCGGAAAACAATACATGACAGAGGATATTGAATCTCTCACCGCTGACGAGCTAATCAAGCTTCATTCTAAATATGAAAACCACATTGCCTCACTAATGACACGTGATTTAAGCAGGTCTATAATATTCCTATATACAAAAGCTGTAAGTCATTTCCTACCTGTAGACACTGATAGTCTATCACACGACCTTGAAAGCAATCCTATTGTTTCAAGTTCAATTGGCAAATTAGCATGTGTCATGTTTTACAAGTTTGGAAATTACCTTGCACCTGTGGTAACATTACTAGTTACTGGTAGCCATATTGATTTTTCAAAAATAAATTTTACTGCAGAAGAAAATGGACGAAACCCAGGCGACTCCACAACTGAACCCTGTTTTGACACAGGTTCAAACTGTGACGAAGACTAAAAGTCCAGGCAGGGTTGAGGCTGGAAAAAGATTAGCTGAATATAATAGGCAAAAAAAATTACAGCTTAAGGCACAAACAGAAAAGACTCATGTAACTGATCCACCGTCAGGATCGTCAGGACCTGTGTCAGTACCGTCACACCTTCATGAAAGTGAGAGACAAACAACTAAGTCTGACCCTGACCCCGAACCTCAAACAACAAAATATGTAGTTGCCGGATTTGTTGTCGGATTTGGTTACGTAGGTTATCAATTATACAAAAAATACAAACCACAGACTCGTACAGTGACCAAAAAATCAGACACTCCAAAAACAAAACCAGAAGTCGCCACATTACCAGTAACACCCAAAGCCGTTGACCCATTTTTTATGCAGTAAATAAAAATATTATTTTAATTTTTCTTGCCTAAGAAATGAACGACTCAAAAAATTTAATGAACCTTGTGTATCACTCTGCCGTAATCAGCGGATTAGCAGTAGCTTATTCTATGCTGGGAAAAAGTCTACTCAAAATGAAATCAGCAGACCTCAGTAGACTCGATTTCGAAGACAGCACTAAGCTAATTGTAGTTGTTACAGCGTTGTTTGCGACAAAAGACTTTCTTGTCAAGCAGGGAATTATTCCCGAAAATGTTTCTATGTAAATAAAAATAATATGGCGACGATAGCTATTATGATAGGAGGTGCGATGGTTAATGCTCTGGCATTTAGTGGCTCTAATTATCTCTTTTCAAAAATGGGTAGAGAAGAATCTGCAGAAGAATTAAAACGTCATAATGAAGCATCTGAAAAACTTGCTCAAGCCCAGCAAGATTATGAAAAGAATAGAATTGAGAAACTTGATTTCATCAATGAAAAACTCAGGCTTGAAGGTCACGCACAGCATACGTTTTCAAATACAGACGAAGCAATCAGGGAATATTTTCTTGTCACGGGTGAAGACATGTCTATCCCAAAACCAAAACTAAGTGACTATTACAAACCAAGCACACAACAAAGAAACGGGGAGATAATCTTTGTTCTAGTGGGAATGACATTTGTTTATTTTACAGGAGTTTTCATTGCTAGAAAAAATGGCAGCCGAAAATAAACTATCAAAAATATATTACTCTCCATCAGGCTATTGGAAAGGAGCAACAGCTATTGAAAAATTACATGCCGCTGTGGGCGGAGATATAACACTCAATCAAGTCAAGCAATGGTTACAGAGACAGGCAATTTGGCAGATATATCTTCCTGCTCCAAGAAAAATAACAAGACCCCATTTTGAAAACACTACCCCAAATGACACACACCAAATGGACCTCCTGTTCTTACCACATGACACAATAAGAAAGAAACGATACAAGTATGCATTAACTGTTGTAGACATTGCTTCAAGGTATAAAGACGCTGAACCCATATCTGACAAAACAGCCAGTACAGTTGCTACTTCTTTAACAAAAATATATAGTCGAGGCCCTTTAAGATACCCCAGACTAGTGCAGGTTGATGACGGATCTGAATTCAAAGGTGCTGTTAATCAGTTATTTGCTAAGCATGGCGTACTGGTCAGACGCGGTATTCCAGGTGTACACAGATCACAGGCAATTGTAGAAAATTTCAATAAACAGTTGTCAGAGAGACTTTTCAGTTACCAGTATTCTAAGGAACTCATGCATGACACCCGTAACACTGAGTGGGTAAAGAGATTACCACATGTGATAAAAGCAATGAATAATGAAGGACACCCTAAGCCTGCTGATGCTATTAAATTGAAAACAATTGCAGAGCCAAAAAAAGGGCCAACCCCACCTCCAGACACAAGTTTATTTACCAAACAGGTGAGATATTTATATCAACCAGGGGAAGCTGAAAATGACATAAGACGCAGGGCGACAGACCCCATCTGGTCAACATCTGTTCATAATATAAAAAAAATAATCCCTGGTCCAGACGCAACAATATATTATCTGTATGAGCCTGCGCCTCAGAGGGCATTTGTCAGAGAAGAATTACAGATTATTCCCCCAGACACCGTTACGCATTTTTAATCATTTCATCAACTAACTCATTGATTAGTTCATCAACCAGTTCGTCAGCTATTTCTTCAGATAACTTGAGTCTGTAATGACCAGGTGCATAAGCTTTTTCCTTACTATGAAACACTCGTTTCGTGTCCCCTACTGCTAGAGACTTCTTTTGTGTTTGAATCATTTCAATATTGTGTCTATTTGACCTCAGTGTTTTGTTTGGATAATCAGGCATTAATGCACCATCTAACACTTGCTTATAATGTTCATGCCGAATGTCTTTATTTTTTATTGCTGTTTTCTTGATACCTTTGGCTTTGGATTGACTTCCCTTTTGATGCAGTATAGAATACATTTTTGATCTCAGTCCAACATACTCAACTATAGGCACACCATTTAGTTCATCTTTAAACTTACCAGGCACTTTCTTGTTTTGTGTGTTGAACAGTGGATGGTCTTTAGGGTAATCAGATGTGTCATACATGTGTAACTCTGTTTTCATGTCTTCATAAAAGTCTTCAGTAGGCACGTCTATGATCATAGAGTCAGTGTCAGTGTATAGCAGACGACACTCAGGATACTTTGGTTTGAAGTAATCATAATAAAATTCAAGCATCAACAGTTTTGACAATTCAAGAATTGCCATACCAATGAATACTGGCTTGTCTAGTTTAACAATCTTTTTTTTGAGTGACACTGCATACAATGATGAATGAAACTCTTTGTACCCAGTGTACTGAGGCTTGCCTGTAAGTTTAATTGCGCCCAATTCAGTTGTGACCAGTCTCACATCTTTTCTGTGATGAGGATTTTCCATCGTCTTACCAAAACAGGCATTGTTCATAAGCTTAAAGAAGTCTTTGTCAAATGCAGTGTTGCCGTCTCTGGCACGCAATGTGGTGTTCTTCATTATGTAATCTTTCATGAAAGCACTCTGATCAAATTGAATACCTCTGTGAACTTTCTTTAGTACTAACCCATGTCTGATGTAAAACTGTAACAAGCGATAGTGACACACGTAATTGAATTTATCATTTAAATTTGGCACTAGTTTGGTGTCTTCTTTTTTCCCTGTCATACTCATTTTCTCAACTGCTAATGGATAATCATTGTGGTAATCATGTAGATGGTGTGGGTACTCCAGGTCTACTTCAAAGATCCAACCCTTTTCATCATTTTGACCTCGAGCCATAATATATTTTGTTAATTTTTTTTATGCCATACTGTGACAAATCATACAAACAAAAGTTTTTTAATGGTAATAATTCACACATCGCGAATCCGTACAAATTGTTAGCGTCCACGTACGTAATAAATGACCTTGACATTGAGGGGTCAAAGTCGTCAAGATATTTATTATTTGCCTTGGCATAATTATTTGCTGCTAAACTAATCCCTCCCCTCAATCCACGTTCCACCATTTCACCCATCGTACGATCAGACAACAGGTCTATAAATATCTTACTGGATTTCAAAAATGCATCCCATGTCATGCCAGGACTAGTTATGTAACAAGCAGGGTCAAGCTTGTAGTGTAACAAACCCTTTTCACGGTAACTTTCAAATACATCTGCTAGCAAGCAAACGTCAGCTTTCAAGTACTGGTCATGGTAGTCACCAATTGTCTGACATCCTAGTTTACCCCATGCATCAAGTGCGTGCTGGTAATCAGAGTCAGAAATACCTTTGCCAGTTAGTGTAGAATAAAATTTCTCTTTTGGAGGCAGTCTCCTTTCTTCAAACACTACCCAGTCACTGATGTACTCATATGGATACCTTTTTTAATCAAGTCTGGCTCAAAATATTTACTTGTTATTGGATACTCAGTCAGTCCTTCTGCTAGACTAGCCAACCCTAAAGACAGATGTTGCATAGAGTCATAAAATGATAATTTGTCTAACCTAAAAGTCAAG
Source organism: Semisulcospira habei (assembly GCA_036245525.1). Classification (NCBI taxonomy): domain Eukaryota; kingdom Metazoa; phylum Mollusca; class Gastropoda; family Semisulcospiridae; genus Semisulcospira; species Semisulcospira habei. The sequence continues at coordinate 145,085,255 of BTPG01000002.1, read as the reverse complement.
TATTTCTCAGTTGTCTGAGCAATACAACTTATGTTTCTGTAAGACTCATCCACAGCCTGCATGATAATGTGTGAATCATATCCCTTCAGATTGTGGAAAAAGATTGGTAACTTGTATGTCTTAGGATCTATTTTTAATAATAAGTTACAATTGCTATGTGCAGCACCTCTGTAACATCCAGTTATGTGATCATGGTCACGAACTTTATCACCCCCCAGAGGCTGTTCACAAATCCAACACGTCTCAGCTGTATCAAATTTTAGTTTGTCTTCTTCTGTCATCACTAAAGGCATCTGACATGTTGTGAGATACTGTACTACCTGACTATACAGATGTCTCATTTCTGTTAAAAACAGACATGCTGCATTTTCACCTCTGTAGATAACAGGCTCTGAATGAAGACCGTCTGACCTAACAATAATGTATCCAAAAGAACACACCACTTGGTCACTCAATTTTATAGTCTTTGGTAATGACTCTGGAACTGGACCCTCATATGGAACGAGTGATTCAAAATCTGTGTATACTACAAATGGCAGCTTTTGTTGATTAACATAGTTCTTGAAATAAACCTTGCTGCCAGGATCTGGATACCTAAGTATTGTTTGAATGTCATCAGCCGACCTACAGTGCTGGGTATGCTTATGTGCCACTTTTATACAGGAGAACCTTTGTAAGCATCTTTTACATATTTCCTGTTTGCCATTGTGTTTTGATACATGATTATGAATTAGTCGTGACATACTCCTAATAATTGTGTAGTGAAAGTTATCACCAGAGCTTATTAGTAACATATCAACATGTTTATCTTCTGGCTGCCCATAGGTTGGGGCAATTGGAGATACTCTAATTGGCTGTAACTTATTCTCAAATTCATTATCCCACACATACACATTTACGGATATACCAGGATTTAGTTTTTCAAACAAGTCTATGTCCTCTATTTTAACAGGGAACTCAATGCCACTGAAGTTGAGTTCATTTATAAAATTGGTATAGTTAGATACACGTTCAGGTTTTGTTTTTACAAAATGCAGTTTGGCAAGCACACACCACATAAAACAGAAATTATCATTGTTCTGAATATTGACCACACCCTTTTTGTCTACAACCTCTTTTGGTAGTGGTATCCATGATTTGCCTAAAATAAGATGATATCTTGACTGCTTTAGTTGTAGTTCATGTACAAGGCCTTCATGCCAGCCAGACCCTTGCATTTCTGCTCTGTCAATTGCTTCATGGAAGTCTGGTAACAATCTTTCTCTAAACACTTTCTCTAGTTCTCTTCTCGAATTAACTGTGTGCTGCCTTGTCGAGATATACGTTACAATAACTTCACCAACATCTCTGACAAATTCTATTTTTGCAACAATCTGAATCTTTACACTATCAGAAAGAAGGTTATTTTGTATGACTAAAAAAGATCTTTCTATTGATTCATAGACATTGTAAATATTAGATATAGGTAAGTCAGTTGTGTGAAACACGTTTCTTAATCTTTGATGGTTGTCCATCTTTTTTATTTGTCCGACAAAAAAATAAATAGAAAATTATATAATGAAAATGGCACTTTATTGACTAAAACCTATATAATAGACAAAATTAATTACCAACTAATAAGCCACTTCATAGATATGTCTTCTGTTGTATCATGTTCAATCTTTTGCATGTGTAATATTGTTTTATTAACAGTAATAAATTTAACATTTTTATTTTCTTTTTTTATTTGATTGTATATGAATAAACACATAATCTTAAACCAGTCAGATTTAGCATCATAAACTAAAAAATCTTTTGTCCTATTATTATAACATGGAAAATTATTAGAATATCCAAGATAAAAACTATATGTCATATATATTTTCATTGGTGTTGGAAGTGTTGAAAAAGGGTGTCTAACTTGTGTTTTTAAGTCACTAATAAGCATAAAACCCCTAAAACTCGATGTAATATCTATGAATTTACCAATAGGCCAATTTTGATCCTCTTGTCCGTCCGTCATTTTTATAGACAAACCCAAAAGATAAATTAATTTACTAACCCATATCCAGTGGGTTGATCTGTCTTCAAAATGAGCTTTAGATGCTTAGTTGATTTCAGTTTATTTTTTACATCATCCCGTTCTTGCTTATTTGGAATGACATCGTTCTCTCTGAGACAGTCTTCAAAGCTGTCACGGTCCTTACAGTAAAACAAACAGATAAACTTTAACTGTTCTCGAAAATCTTTCAGTACTGCATTATATTTCTGAGTGAGAATCCATACACTGACGTTTGCGTGTCTGCCACTGAAAGCAAGTTCTGCTAGAGTGTTTCTCTTTTTGACAATGTCTTTCTCTGCTGAGCAGTCATCAACAATAAACAAGGTTGGCTGTCCTTCAAATTGCTTGTAAAAATATTGTAGGTAGTCATTCAGTTTTTTCTCGGGGTCGACTAAGTATATGTTGTTGTCAGTCCAAATGAATGAACGGTTGTGATAAGCTTTGTTGTGTTTGATTGTAGGACAAAATATTACTATGTTTTCGAAATGATAGATGTATCTTGTTTGTAAGAGATTAAGAACAAATTGAGTTTTTCCACAGCCCGTGGCACCGGCAAATAAGCCGCAATGTGGGTCATGCGTCATTAAGTCCATTTTAAAAACACAATATAATCTGTTTGTACAAAAACACTATGCTTGCCTTTCTGGTTATAAAAGGGGTTTCAAACTAACCACTCACACCACAAGCCTTATAATAATGACTACGAAAAGCTTGTCTGGTTAAAGCCTCCGGCGGCCATTTTGAGAAAACAGCCTGGGAAGTTTCAGTGTGCAGCATAATTGGGGCCGAATGCTAATTTGTTTTGTGTGTGCAGAGAGAGAGAGAGAGAGAGAGAGAGAGAGAGAGAGAGAGAGAGAGAGAGAGAGAGAGAGAGAGAGAGAGAGAGACACTATTTGGGCATAGAGGACTATTGTTTACCATGAACAGGAAGTATTCTCAGGAAGGCCAACTCTGACAGCATTGAGTGGTGGGGTGTGGGGGTGGGTGGCGTGTATTTCTCGGGAAGATATTTTAACTAGCCTTTTGTTTCCAAGGGGTTGGGGGACCTGACTGGGCAGATAATGCTGTTGAATGTATTTGGTCAAGTGCGTTTGTTTATTTACGGAAAGGATTAAATAAATCAATTGTTTCTGAAAAGGGTGGGGTTGTATTCTCCTATATACTTTCTCTTCTCTGGACCAAGTTTGGGTTTCAAGTTGTGAATAGAACTGGAGAATAAAAAAGAACATTTTTGGGGGTCAAGAAATAGCTATTTGTGGCCCATTTCCTGATCTATTGTGACCTTTGACCTTTCCGACGGGTCATCCAAATTAGTATGCGTAGGAAGGTTGTACCATCAGGTATCTCTGTACCAAGGCTGGGTCTGAAGTTATGAATAGTATTTGAGAATAAACATCTTTTGTCAAAATATGGTTGTTGTTTTTTAATAATATTTTTTTAAATCTATCTTATGATCTCTTGTGACCCTTGCTTGACTTTTCCGACGGGTTATCCAAATTAGTACATAGAAAGGTCTCAGTTACCATCAGATATCTCAGTTTGTACCAAGTTTGGCTTTCAAATTGTATTTGAAAAATAAGCAATTTTGTCAAACTATGGCTATTTTTTAAAACCTATTTCCTGATCGGCCACTGTGCCCTTTACCTTTGAGGTCAGTGAAATCGGTAAGTTTAAAAAGGTCTTGCCATAAAGTATCCTTGGGCCAAGTTTGAAGACTATGGCATAAATAGTCTCTCCGAGAAAATGACGTTAAAGTTACCACGGACGCCGGACACCGGACGGACGACCACCGGCGCAGAACATAGACTGGCTCACTGTTGCATCGCACGTGAGCCAATTAGTGGTCAAACGTATTCAAAGCGCCCCGCATCAACAGCTGCGTTGTATAGCGCTGCTGGCGCCAACGCTAAACCTCAACTCCGCAGCTATTGATATTGCTCCTGATATTTCGACTGAGAAAATGTCGCCGTTCGACATTGTTCGAGAAAGTGTCCGTTTGAGCATGAGACCATTTGAGCATGTGGCCGTTTGAGCACGAGACCATTTGAGCATGTGGCCGTTTGAGCACGAGAACATTTGAGCATGTGGCCGTTTGAGCACGAGACCATTGAGCATATGGCCGTTTGAGCATGAGACCATTTGAGCATGTGCCGTTTGAGCATGAGACCATTTGAGCATGTGGCCGTTTGGGCATGAGACCATTTGAGCATGTGGCCAATTGAGCATGAGACCATTTGAGCATGTGGCCGTTTGAGCATGAGACCATTTGAGAATGTGGCCGTTTGAGCATGAGACCATTTGAGCATGTGGCCAATTGAGCACGAGACCATTTGAGCATGTGGCCGTTTGAGCATGAGACCATTCAAGCTTGTGTCCGTTGAAGCAGTTGTCCGGCGTCGGAGTAAGCGTCGTTCGAACAGATGTCATGTACCGGCATACCAGCTAACTAACTCCCTTGTGCAAACTGCCACTGTTCACGGCACCTGTGGCTACATGCGTAAGGAATGGGGGTGTGGGTGGGGGTGGGGGAGGGGTGTTAATAACATCTTTTAACCGCTTACTTGCCGGGCCAAGGCGAACGCCATGCAGCTGCAAGGATTTATGTCTCATGTTAGTCCTGTGTTCTGTATGCATAGTGTAGGTCCCATGTACAGGCCAATGTCGGTCAGACACAAAATCCGTGATCACTGACAGCGAAGGGGTTAACAAATAATTATGTATACATATACTGACGAGCAAAAGAAATGCCACATTTTCGGAATCATGTCTTGCATTGTCGCATTTCTTAACTCATTCTACCCCAGACACACCACAGCAAGATAAGGATCGACCATGATAGTTCAAGGGTGATGCCAGAATAGCTTGGCGCCCATTGGCGCCAAGCTATTCTGGCATCACCCTTGAACTATCATGGTCGATCTGTGTCCTGCACTGCAATGCAGTCTTCAGAAGACGACAGCAAAATTTGGAGATTTCGGTGTTGGGGTAGAATGAGTTATATATATATATATATATATATATATATATATATATATATATATATATATATATATATATATATATATATATATATATATATATATAAAACGACAGCCAATTTTCCTACTGACGTATGTGCTCCATGACAGCAGTGGGAAATATTCCTCCTGCGCTGACAGCCGGTAACGTTGAGGGATATAGCTTTCCGTGGACGCCACCGATACTTTACTGCTGACGTTAGCGACGTCATTCTTGTAAGTGACATGTACAGCCGTCGACGGTAAATCATCGGACTCGACCACGTTGATAATTGGCACTGGCATGGCGGGCGGCTGCTGACAAACCAATGTGCGATACAGTTGTTTTGGGTGGCCAGGGAGATTGTGATTCTGAGCCCATGCTGGTGCCAAATAATAATGACAATTTGTGTCTCTTGTCGGCAGAGGGAAGGGGCTGGTAGATAACATGTATGGGGTCATGAAACTAAGTATCCTAATAACTAACGGGCTGGTACACAGCATGTATGGGGTGATAACCAGTAATAATAATTAATAATAATTACGGTATTTATAATGCGCTTATCTTATAATAATTATACATCTAAGCGCGCACTCACAACTCGTACACGCATGCGCACGCTTTAGACAATGACTCACGTACCACAAATACTGAAAATACATTACGACGATCAGCTTGGGGTGGGGAGTGTGGTGATATAGTGCTAGAACTGTTGAAAGAGGTGAGTTTTGAGGGCGGACTGGAAGGAGGAGAGAGAGTGTTTCTGACGGAGAGAGAGTGGGAGGGTGTTCCAGGTGGATGGACCGTAGACGGAGAAGGAGCGGGGGCCGAAAGTGCTGAGTTTGGTGCGGGGGGTGAGGAGGCGGAGAGGGTCGGAGGCGGAGCGGAGGGAGCGGGAAGGAGTGTAGGGGTGAAGTAAGTTGGAGAGATAGGTAGGAGCGTACTTGTTCAGGGATTTGTAGCAGAGAGACAGAATCTTGTATTGGATGCGTTGGGGGATGGGGAGCCAGTGAAGGAGCTTGAGCAGGGGAGTGATGTGGTCGGATTTTTTTCTTTCTGAGGACGAGGCGGGCAGCATTGTTCTGGACGCGCTGAAGAGTGAGAGTGGTAGAGTGAGGAAGGCCGGAAAGGAGAGAGTTGCAGTAGTCGATGCGAGATAAGATGAGAGAGACAGCGAGTTTGGTGGCAGCTTCGGTAGTGAGGTATTTTCTGATCTGACTGATGCGGCGGAGGTGGAAATAACATGCCTGGGCCGTGGCGGAGACGAAGCTGGTCATGGAAAGAGAGGAATCGAGGATAACGCCGAGGTTCTTGACCGAGTCAGAGAGGGAGATGGGGGTGCTGTTGAGTTGAAGGTGGAGAGAAGGGGGGAGCTGGGAAAGTTTCTGGCGAGTGCCTACCAGCATGGCTTCCGTTTTGTCGTCGTTCAGTTTGAGCTTGTTTGCTGTCATCCAGTTTTTCACGTCTTCGTAGCAGTCAGCCGTGCGAGTCAGTAGTGACTGAGTGTTGTCGAGTTTGTCTTTGTCTAGTAGTTGTGAGTCGTCAGCGTAGAGGTGGTGGTGTATGTGGTGAGACTGGATGATGTTGGACAGGGGAGAGGTGTAGAGTGTGAAAAGGACCGGACCCAGAACGGACCCCTGTGGAACGCCGCAGGAGAGCCTGACTGGGTTGGAGGAGACGCCGTCGATGGTGACTGATTGCTGTCTGTCGGAGAGGTAGGAGAGAAACCAGGAGTGAACAGAGTCAGTGATGCCAAAGGAGTGGTGAAGGCGATGGAGGAGGATAGAGTGGTCTATGGTGTCGAAGGCGGCAGAGAGATCGAGTAGAGTAAGAAGGGAGATGTTGCCCGAGTCGGTGGAGATAAGCAGGTCGTTTAGGATATGTAGAAAGGCTGTTTCAGTGCTGTGATGTTTGCGACAGTTAGACTGGAAGGGACTGAGGAGGTTGTTGTCGGCGAGGTGGAGGTTGAGCTGGCTGAGGACAACCTTCTCAAGAAGCTTGGACAGGAAAGAGAGATTGGAGACTGGGCGGTAGTTCTTGAGATCGTTTGGGTCGAGGTTGTGTTTTTTGAGGAGAGGACGGACAATGGCGGACTTGAAGATATCTGGGACGGAGCCATTTTCTAGAGATGTGTTGATGATGTCGGTGATGAAGGGCAAAAGTTTTGGAAGGCCGTCCCGGTAGAAAGAAGCTGGGAGGGGGTCTAGGTCGCAGGTTTTGAAAGTCATGGACTTTATGGTCTTGAGGACTTCATCCTGAGAGACGGGGCGGAAGGACGAGAGGGGAGTGCCGGAAAAGGGGGGGTTAGGAAGGCAAGGCGGAGAAGGCAGAGTGTCGAGTGTGTTGCGCAGAGTTTGGATTTTGTCGGAGAAATAGGTGGAAAAAGCGGACGGGAGTTCTTCTTTGCTGTGTGTGTTGGGAAGAGGAGAGTCTTTAGAAGTGCCTAGGAGTGTGTTCATGGTAGTGTAGAGGGTTTTGGATGAAGTAGATTCCAGGATTTTGTTTTGAAGATGTTTACGTTTGGAGTCGGAGATCATTCTGCAGACTTTGGATCTGGTGGTTTGGAAGATCTGTCTGTGAACGGTGAGGTCGGATGAGCGCCAGCGGCGTTCCGCTTGTCGGCGCTCGCGCTTGGCATCAGCTATGTCGTCAGTGAGCCATGGGGAAGGGAGTCGGTTGGGTATGGAGCAGGTGGTGACAGGGGCGTGGATGTCTAGAAGATTTCGAAGGGAGGAATCGAAATGGGATGCAAGATCAGGAGAGGCGGCGGGGTCCAAGAGAAGGTCAACAGCTTCGTCGAAGAAGCTCTCTCGGTTGACAGATTTTAGTATGCGACGAGAGACAAAGAGCTTGGGTTTTTCGGGGGAGGTAGGTTGAGGGCGACGAGAATAGCGAGGTGGTCAGAGGGAAGCACAGAAGAGGTGTCAGAGTCGAGGAAGAGTTGATCGGAAGTGCGGGTGATGATCCACTCGAGGGTGTGGCCAAGTCGGTGGGTGGGTTTAGTGATGTGTTGTGTAAGATTGTGGTTAAAAAGTGACGTACAAAGGCGTTTTGTGTCAGGGTGGTCGGGTTTGTCGAAGTGGAAGTTGAAGTCGCCAAGAAGGATGTGTTTTCCGGGTCGTGTGCTGTAGTGGTCGAGGAGGAGGTCGAACTCGGTGAGGAACATGGAGTTTGTGAGTTTGTTTTGAGAGCTTGGAGGCCGGGGGGCGATATATACATAAGAAGATGAGGGACTGGCCAGAGAGTGTTGCTACGGCCTCGACAGATTCAAAGGAGGGATGAGCAAAAGGTAGAGACTGAGAGAAGGAGAAGTGAGCAGAAAGACAGTCCCTGTAGATGATGGCAATGCCACCCCCTCTGGAAGCACGCGGGAAGGAGGACAGGCGGTAGCCACTCGGAGTGACGCTGGCGATGATGGGTTCATCGCCAGCTGAGCGGAGCCACGTTTCGGTGATCACGACAACAGAGTCTAGGTCATTGTCTAGAATGAAATCTGAAATCACGTCGGCAGTACCCTAACAAATAACAGTTTCACCTGTACACTGGCAATCCTTTCGGAACTTTGTGATGGTGGCGGGGTGGGGGCCGGGATTTTGGATTATTTAAGGAAAAGGAATATGTGCGTGCGTGAGTATGCGCGCGCCCCCGCGCTGCGTGCGTGCGTGCGTGGGTTCGTGCCCTATAGCTCTGGTTCAATCCAACATTAAGTCAAGTTTCAGCGACGCAGGACAGTTCAGGCGACCTGCTACATAGCAGGCTCATTAATTGTTAAAATTCACCGATATAACGGGCTATCCGAAATTGTGTATTGCCTCAACGCGACTACGGATCCTTCTACCCTTCTCCTTACGATCCAAAGGTTTTCTACTGCCTTTCATGAGTGTAACGGAATAACTGTCCTGTGTACAAAAGGAGAAGAGAAACAGAAAAAAAGTCCTTAGTCATTTTACGTCATTCAAACTTCGTAATTTAAGTTAGACCTTGTGTCCGGCATTATTGTAAGACATGCTGAGAACTGACATTTATACAGACTGAACTGAACTGACATTTATACAGACTGAACTGAACTGACATTTATACTAGACTGAACTGAACTGACATTTATACAGACTGAACTGAACTGACATTTATACAGACTGAACTGAACTGACATTTATACAGACTGAACTAAACTGACATTTATACAGACTGAACTGAACTGACATTTATACTAGACTGAACTGAACTGACATTTATACAGATACAGACTGAACTGAACTGACATTTATACAGACTGAACTGAACTGACTGAACTGACATTTATACAGACTGAACTGAACTGACATTTATACAGACTGAACTGAACTGACATTTATACAGACTGAACTGAACTGACATTTGTACTAGACTGAACTGAACTGACATTTATACAGACTGAACTGAACTGACATTTATAAAAAATAATTACGGTATTTATAATGCGCTTATCTTATAATAATTATAACTCTAAGCGCGCACTCACAACTCGCACACGCATGCGCACGCTTTAGACAATGACTCACGTAACACAAATAGTGAAAATACATTACGACGGTCAGCTTGGGGTGGGGAGTGTGGTGATATAGTGCTAGAACTGTTGAAAGAGGTGAGTTTTGAGGGCGGACTGGAAAGAGGAGAGCGAGTATTTCTGACGGAGAGAGAGTGGGAGAGTGTTCCAGGTGGATGAACCGTATACTGAGAAGGAGCGGGGGCCTAAAGTGCTGAGTTTGGTGCGGGGGATGAGGAGGCGGAGAGGGTCGGAGGCGGAGCGGAGGGAGCGGGGAGGAGTGTAGGGGTGAAGTAAGTTGGAGAGATAGGCAGGAGCGTAGTTGTTCAGGGATTTGTAGCAGAGAGACAGAATCTTGTATTGGATGCGTTGGGGGATAGGGAACCAGTGAAGGAGCTTGAGCAGGGGAGTGATGTGGTCGGATTTTTTTCTTTCTGAGGACGAGGCGGGCAGCATTGTTCTGGACGCGCTGGAGAGTGAGAGTGGTGGAGTGAGGAAGACCGGAAAGGAGAGAGTTGCAGTAGTCGATGCGAGATAAGATGAGAGAGACAGCGAGTTTGGTGGCAGCTTCGGTAGTGAGGTATTTTCTGATCTGACTGATGCGGCGTAGGTGGAAATAACATGCCTGGGCCGTGGCGGAGACGAAGCTGGTCATGGAAAGAGAGGAATCGAGGATAACGCCAAGGTTCTTGACCGAGTTAGAGAGGGAGATGGGGGTGCTGTCAAGTTGGAGGTGGAGAGAGGGAGGGAGCTGGGAAAGTTTCTGGCGAGTGCCTACCAGCATGGCTTCCGTTTTGTCGTCGTTCAGTTTGAGCTTGTTTGCTGTCATCCAGTTTTTCACGTCTTCATAGCAGTCAGCCGTGCGAGTCAGTAGTGTCTGAGTGTTGTCGAGTTTGTCTTTATCTAGTAGTTGTGAGTTGTCAGCGTAGAGGTGGTGGTGTATGTGGTGAGACTGGATGATGTTGGACTGGGGGGGGGGGGGGAGGTGTAGAGTGTGAAAAGGACCGGGCCCAGGACGGACCCCTGTGGAACGCCGCAGGAGAGCGTGACTGGGTTGGAGGAGACGCCGTCGATGGTGACGGACTGCTGTCTGTCGGAGAGGTAGGAGAGAAACCAGGAGTGAGCAGAGTCAGTGATGCCAAAGGAGTGGTGAAGGCGGTGGAGGAGGATAGAGTGGTCTATGGTGTCGAAGGCGGCAGAGAGATCGAGTAGCGTAAGAAGGGAGATGTTGCCCGAGTCAGCGGAGAGAAGCAGGTCGTTAAGGATATGTATAAGGGCTGTTTCAGTGCTGTGATGTTTGCGATAGGCAGACTGGAAGGGACTGAGGAGGTTGTTGTCGGCGAGGTGGAGGTTGAGTTGGTTGAGGACAACTTTCTCAAGAAGCTTGGACAGGAAAGAGAGATTGGAGACTGGACGGTAGTTCTTGAGTTCGTTTGGGTCGAGGTTGTGTTTTTTGAGGAGAGGACGGACGATGGCGGACTTGAAGATATCGGGGACGGAGCCATCCTCTAGAGATGTGTTGATGATGTCGGTAATGAAGGGCAAAAGTTTTGGGAGGCCGTCCCGGTAGAGGGAAGCTGGGAGGGGGTCTAGTTCGCAGGTTTTGAAAGGCATGGTCTGAGAGACGGTTTGATTGATTGTACATTGCTTAACGTCCCGACAGCAACAAGGCTTTCTCAGGACGTGCCTGCACTGCTTGTGAAAAAAACTAAACAGAAAATTGAATGTATGTCGCCAGCCGGTCAAATACATTAAATAAACCTACAACATGGGGCATAAATAAAGCTAAGACCATTTAGCAACACACATCCAATATCAAGAGCTACATGCAGTGCAGACAGTAGGGAGAGTTTTAAAAAGGCAAATACAGGTGAATGGACAAAGGGTAGACAGAAACACATGCCCCAGAATAGAGAGAAAAACCCACCCTGTGGGGCTGACCAGGGTGACCCTGGGAACTAAAAAATACCTAACCCCACCCAAGTCCCCCAGGGCAGACCCGGGTGGGGGTCTGAGAGACGGGGCGGAAGGACGAGAGGGGAGTGCCGGAAAAGGGTGGGGGGGGGGGGGGTCAGACTAAACTGAACTGACATTTATACTAGATTGAACTGAACTGACATTTATACTAGACTGAACTGAACCGACATTTATACAGACTGAACTGAACTGACATTTATACAGACTGAACTGAACTGACATTTATACAGACTGAACTGAACTGACATTTATACAGACTGAACTGAACTGACATTTATACAGACTGAACTGAACTGACATTTATATAGAAGATCATGCTGCGAACTTTTAACTCATTCAGCCCTGACGCACTACAGCAGGAGACGGATCGACCATGATAATTCAAGGGTAGTGCCAGATTAGCAACAGGTGCATAGTCGTTAGATGACGCCTCCAAACCTTGGGAAAATAAGTGCGTCGGGCTGAATGAGTTAAATTAGACCTTGTGTCCATTATTAGCCGTGTAAGACATGCTGAGAACTGACATTTATACAGATGATGCTGCGAACTTTTAACCGTTTGGACTGAGCGGGTCGCTTCAACGGGCGAGCTTTGTTTGCCAAAACTATTCGCCGGCCGATACAGCAGATTATCAATGTTTTCTTGCTGCAACTAAGAGCTCTCCTACCCCTCTTTTCACAATACGTGTGCGTGACTGATGTGAGTAGGCACAACCGCGTACTGTAACGGAAGACTACGTCTGTGTAGTACTACAAATTAGTTCTGAAAGTCTTTCATTTTACAGCATTGAAATTTTCAAGTTGGCCTTTTTGTCTAGCATTGTTGTATTACATACTGAGAACATTGAAAAAGGAGATTTTGCCAACCCCTATGAACCCTTTCCTGCCTGCAGTCGGGTCGCTTCAGTTCAGTAATTAATTGTTAGGCCGGCCGGTGAGGAAGTAAGGGTGCACGGTCTGCGGCTTATCGGTCTCCTTGTTTGACAAGAAAAAAAAGAAAGAAAAAAAACTGACTGAAAACAACAAGCATGTCCGTGTCTGCATCTAAAAATGGCCCGGGAGGCTGTGAGAGAAAGCGGAAGCGCAGAATTAGAATGGAATCCCCTTGTGTATGCAGCCACTGGTACCTTCGGGACAGCAGTGATTGTACTGTTTGCAGGACCGATGGCTGCATGAACAAGGGGGTTAAAACAGGCGCTACCCGACAACTGCAAGAAACATAAACGGCCCACACGAGCCGGCCTCGGCACAGTCGCGGGGGATCAAGTTTTTTTTTTTTTTTTTTTTTTTTTTTTTGGTTGCTGACGTGATCAATGGCAACGAAGGGGTTAACTTACGTGTACACACCTTTACTGGTACATCGCGGCTCTCACCGGATGATTCGGACACCAAAATCGTCACGACTGCACCTTGGTCTGGACTTAACTTCTTGTGTTGTAAACTCTCACAGTCAGAAGAGGTAGTAGTGACTACGGATGTCCGTGACATGTCTCCCATTTTGCATATGCTGTTTCACTAAGTGAGTTGTAGCTTGGGCGGTTTCGATTGTTTGTCACAGTCTCCGAGCCTTATCGCAGTCGAAGACGTACAACAGCAGGTCAGTACAGAATCGTCATATTCTTTCCAGGTTTTGCTCTGTATTTCCCGATTATCACTCAGAATTCAGGCAGGATAAACAAAACAAAATCAGCGTTGCAGTATCAGTGACCCGGAAAGTCAGTCAGTAATTTCGGCATGCGTATTTAAACTGTCGCTTAGCCGGCTGCTTTATATCTGTGGCTTTTGAACATCTCAGTGTATCCTAATGCATGGTGGACTCTTCCGATTATTGTACTCAGTTCAGTACATGATTCAGTCTATTTTCATCGGTCCGAGGTCCTTCGATCAGATTCTGGACGCTATTTTTCTCCCAGTGAGGTTTTGTGTTTGTTTGTTTTTTAAACTCAAAGAAAGTCCTTAGTTACGATCAGCTTAGTCCGGCTGGGGCCTAGTGGGCAGCGATAGAGACCTGCCCATTGGCATCGGCTGCGCCGATGGTCATCCATTTCTGCCGGCCGCTAACGAAATTTTCTAGGGTACATAACTCTCACAAAGGCTATTTCCACCTACGTCAGTCATCCGCCCTACTGAACCCAGACTCTGTAAGTATGTAGGACCAGACTCAAAACAAAAAACGCCGGTCCGAGGCTGTGGTCGGGATTCCCAGTTGACCTACTTGCCTGTGCAGCGTAGCCGGGAACCGAAGGACTAGAGTTTACAACTGTGTATCCCTAAACTTGAAACCGCCGGATACGACATGGCATCGGTGACTGAAGTTTAAATGCCTGACTGAGAACAGCATAGCGGCACAGGGCCGCACTGGACGTCGCCCCTTCCCCCCCCCCCCCCGCCCACCCCCATGGCATCCGCCCCCAGATCAGTATTTAATTGTTGAGAGAGAAAAAAAAAAAACGAAGGAAAGATGTATATTTAGAGAAAAAAATCATGTCTTGATTTTTATGTTCAGGGGCAGATCAGTTACCTCGAGGGAGCTGGAGGGTGAGGGGTGGGGTGGGGTGAGGGGGGGGGGTGTCCAACTTTTTGTTTGGGACCTTCAGCCAAACACAAAGGCCTCCCCGACGCAGTTAGACTTTGCTTCTTGCAGTGGCCGAAAAACTTCAAACATCAAACGGGAGGTAGAGGTGGGGGGTGGGGGAAGGGGCACTAATAATCAAACCCGCAAGTGAAGCGGGGTGGGGGTGGAGGGATTGAGGGAGGGTGCCAAAAAATCAAACAACAAACCGGCTGGAGAGGGCGGAGGTGTTATGTCTGGAACCCCCTTCCCTCCTCCCCTCCTCGGCCCGATATCCGGCCGCCCCTGATGTTGAAAATCTTATGTGGGCTTTCTGACAGCAGTTTCACGACGGGATTGTTCCATGGCATATGTCCGTTGAAAGGTCCTGGTAAATCAAAGTGGCACAGTTGCAGTGCGCCTGAATTGATCAGTGTTCAGGTCGTACACCATAGGTAATACTGAGATTTCCTTGTCCCCCATAACTTGACCCGCCCGCAAGGCCGCCATCGGTGCCGTGGACGCGTTAAACCCCGAACGAACCAACCCGGCAAGCCGCCGTTTCACGACGACAATCAAGGACAAGTTTCGCGGAACACTGACCGTGAAAAACTAAAAAAAATTGAATCGAAATCATGCATCATCAGTCAGGGAACCGAAAAAAAACCCGCCATTCACGATTTTAGGCATACCCTCCCCCCCCCCCTCCCCCCCCCGGGACGACCCGGCACCCCCACCGTCAGTGACCACCCCCTCTTCAACACCTCCGGGTCCACTGATTCCCCCGTCCGACTGAAGAATGCACAAGCCGGGATGGCCTCAAGGACATACTAAGTTATTTTAGCGTGACTTGACTGTCAAAGAGGCGTAGCAGTGAACTGGTTCAGTAATACTGAATTGTCATTAGTTTGCCATCACTTTCAGTTACTGAGGCCGAGAGAAAATATTATATAAAGACAAAATATTATATATTGTCTTTAGTTAGGCCAATTTTTTTATCAGTCATTATTTTTTAGGTTCACTGTGTGTCTGTAGGCCTATTTCAAGTTCGCCTGCTCGGCGTTAAACCCCAATAACTAACTAACTAACTATTTCAAGTTCAGTCGAAATTCATGTATGCGACAGTCTACATACCGATCCAACATTTTGACTCGAAATATTGGTCACGCGGGAAAAACAACCGGTGCCCAGAAGAAAAGTTAGCGAAATCTCGGCATTCCAACTTTGTTTGCATACTCATCATCATAGCACTTGTGACGAAATGTGTCACATTCTGTTTGTTTGCCGCAATAGTAAGTCATTATTACACTTTACTGTTGGTTAAAGTTCTATTTATCAGCTTGCGCTGTGCACGCGATTGTCACTGTCCCATATATACTAGAATAGTGAATAGGGACGATAAGCCAAATTCATGCGATTGTTAGTAATAACTTTCAAAGGAAGTGGTTCGTGGTGGGGTAAGCAGTACCAACATGTACTGCTAGTACTACTGCTGCTAGTTTAACCCATTTAGCCCCGAACCCCACCCGGGTCTGCCCTGGGGGACTTGGGTGGGGTTAGGTATTTTTTAGTTCCCAGGGTCACCCTGGTCAGCCCCACAGGGTGGGTTTTTCTCTCTATTCTGGGGCATGTGTTTCTGTCTACCCTTTGTCCATTCACCTGAATTTGCCTTTTTAAAACTCTCCCTACTGTCTGCACTGCCTGTAGCTCTTGATATTGGATGTGTGTTGCTAAATGGTCTTAGCTTTATTTAGGCCCCATGTTGTAGGTTTATTTAACGTATTTGACCGGCTGGCGACATACATTCAATTTTCTGTTTAGTTTTTTTTTTCACAAGCAGTGCAGGCACGTCCTGAGAAAGCCTTGTTGCTGTCGGGACGTTAAGCAATGTACAATCAATCATTTAGCCCCGACGCCTTTCAGCAGGAGATGGATTGACCATGATACTTCAAGGGTAGTACCAGATTAGCTTGGCGCCATCAGGCGCCAAGCTAATCTGGCACTACCCTTTAAGTTGAAGTATCATGGTCAATTCATCTCCTGCAACTGGCACATGGTCGTTAGGTGACACCTTCAAAATTTGGGAAATGCAGCCGTGACGTTAAGTGGGTTAAACTCACTGATTCAGACCTGACACACAAGAAGTGGATCGACCCTAGTTCAGTGGTGGTGGTAGAATGGTGTTGCGCCAAGAAGTGGCAAACAAGTCAGAAACCACCCTTGACCTATCATGGTTAATCCATTTAACTCTGCCACCAAATTGTGGAGGTGTCCTGTGTGCCAATTGCAAAGAATGGATAGACCATGACAATTCAGGTGTTGTGCCAGATTAGCTTGGTGCCATCAGGCGCAAGCAAATCTTGCACTGCACATCATATAGGTTAATCTCAATCCTTATAATGTTCATCAGAGCAGGGCTGCACATCATATCGGTGTATTTCAAGTCATGAAAAGCCAAGTAAGGGTGTGAATGCATCAAGCGTCAAGCTAAAATGGCACTAATGTTGACTTTTGGTCGATTCATCTGCAGTAGTGTGTCGGAGGCTAAATGGGTAAATCTGTCCTAATAATGGTCATCAGGGGTCAGTTGCATGAGCGAGCTTAGTCCTGCGCCAGCCACTAAGCAAGGTGCGCCGCTATAGTGGCACACCTTGTTTAGTGGCTGGTGCAGGACTAAGCTCACTCATGCAACTGGCTCTGGCAGGGTTGCCTACACATGGGGTCCTTCAGTTCACATATTAGAACATCACACAAATCCACAGTAAGTGTGTTGGGAATGGAGGAGGGGGTACGAACACGGATCTCTGTGATATTCATCTGAGGATGACTAGTTGACTATTGCCAGTACTCTGATTAGGGGTGATGGCTCAGTTCAACAAACAACATGAACACAATTGTTGTTTAATCATTCATCTGCTTGATACGAGTATACTGAACATAAGACATGCAAGGCAATAAACATGTCATGTGTGTGACTGAATTATGTACATGGATGTAACTTGTAATTGTATAATGAAAATCTACAGGAACAGTCAACATGGTAACCATGTCAATGCATTGGGGGGGGGGGGGGGGGGGGGGGGGGTATGAAAATCCATAAAAAATGTCAAAGGTGTATTTTTAAAAAAAGCTTGCTCTTTAAGGATGTGCAACCCAGAGGGATCATTGTATGTTAACCATTCAGCCTTGACACCCTACAGCAGTTGATGGACCGCCCATAATAATTCAAGGGTAGTGCCAGATTAACTTGGCACCAATCTAATATGGCACTACTTACTTTTGAATTATCAATTGAAATCCATCTCATAGAACTGGTACATATTTAAGTGACACCTCCCAAATGGCATTGGGGTTACACAATTTTTTTGTTTATAAATCTCATCTTCAACACATCAGCAGCAAATACAAGAACTAGAATATGGAAACAATCTGCTTGGCAGTGTTAATTTTTTTCTTAAATGTAGGGGGTCAGATCTAGCGCGGCAGATTCAGTTTACAGTTGCCCGAGGGTCAGCAGGATTTCCCAGGGGGTCACTCACAGAAATGATGAAGTCTTAGATGATAATAATAATAATACATAGTATTATATGCGGAATTAAAATTTCTCATATTTATAATAATATAACGCAATGCGCAGGACATAGCCACAAACTGAACCCAACACCACATTCCCTCACACTGTAGATACACAGAACATTCACGTGGTGCTAAGGGCAAGCTCAAGCGAGCTACTGAAATGTTGGAAATTTAAATCGCGTTTTTCATATTTTTGAAATTTGATTAAGTGGACTGAAATTAATACCAAATTTTAGTATTTATATGGCGCATTTCTCATATTTATAATATAACTCGATGCGCAGGACATGGGGCTCCGCGAACTGAGCCCAAACGGCAAGCATGCTCACATGAATCGCGCGCATTCCCTCATACACTGTAGATAAACAGAACATTCACGTGCTGCTACGGGAAAGCTCAAGCGAGCTACTGAAATTTTGGAAATGTAAATCGCGTTTTTAAAAACATTTTTGAACTTTAAGTGGACTGAAATTAATACCGAGTGGTGGAGGAAAGAGCCGCGGAGAAAGAACCCCCGAAAGTGCGCCTGAATTAATGGTGACACTTACTAGAGGAGAAAAGTCCGACGCCGGAACCGGGTATCGAACCTCGCATTGCATCTTGCATTGGTGGCAGGTGCTTTTACCGTCGCGCCACGGATCGACCAACATACTTTGAGCGCTGAAAATTTATCGGTCCCTTCACGACGTTTTTCGACTGTGCAGCCATTTAAATTGCCTGAGCCAAACGTGCTGGAAAGAACGCGAGCCGTCTTTTTTTTTCACTATCCGATTTGCTTATAGGAACTTCAGACTGTGTAGAAGAAGACTGTGATTTTGAGCTCGAGAACCCGAATTTCACGAGTGAGTCCGGCCATGCTTTTGCCACAGGAAATGCCGATAGCCACTTGACCGGCTCCGCCGCGGAAGAGTTATATCTGTTAAATTTCTGTTGCTGCGCACATGCGGTACTGTTGCTACTGTTGCTGCGTTGGCACCCCACCCGGGTCTGCCCTGGGGGACTTGGGTGGGGTTAGGTATTTTTTAGTTCCCAGGGTCACCCTGGTCAGCCCCACAGGGTGGGTTTTTCTCTTTATTCTGGGGCATGTGTTTCTGTCTACCCTTTGTCCATTCACCTGTATTTGCCTTTTTAAAACTCTCCCTACTGTCTGCACTGCCTGTAGCTCTTGATATTGGATGTGTGTTGCTAAATGGTCTTAGCTTTATTTAGGCCCCATGTGTTAGGTTTATTTAATGTATTTGACCGGCTGGCGACATACATTCAATGTTCTGTTTAGTTTTTTTTTCACAAGCAGTGCAGGCACGTCCTGAGAAAGCCTTGTTGCTGTCGGGACGTTAAGCAATGTACAATCAATCAATCAATGTTGCTGCGTTGGCGTTTGGCGCTCTCACAAATATTTGGTGGTTCTGCTCTGCACGCGCGGCTGTGAAACGTGTTCACGATGACGCACTGGTGAGTTTTTCAGTGCGTAAAGATAAAGCTTACTGAGTCAGAGTAAAATTTGTTACGTCAGTCTGACGCAGAACACTGAACACTAGTGCGTCAAATGTGGCTTTAGAGGGTCAGAAACGCACATTTATGCGTAATAATTATCACTGCTTGGAATTTGTGTTTGTCAGGTGGTGCAGTTTCAACACTTAAGCACTTGGTCGCTGGCTTGCAGAGGGAGGCGGAGAGGAGTGATGGTTTTCATGAGGACACCCTGCTCAATATTTGTTTTGTGGATGATTCTTATGAGGTTTGTCCTACGTGGAAATTTTTTTGTCAGGAATCATAAAAATGTGTATGCTTATTAAAAATCTAACTCTGTTGCACCATTTGTGAAAGTTTGGTTCATACTAGTTATTATTACTGATGTCCTGTGGAATAAGGGTTCTCTGAAACGGAACAGGGGGGTTGTGGGGTTGGGAGGGTGACAACTTTAAAGGTGCTTTATTCACAAACCAAGAGGAATCACTCAGCGCCGGACAGACAAACGGTTAGATCCCCTGCCCCCGCCTATCAGGCACCCAATCGCCAGCCCACAGAGAAATACGCAGATATAGAATAAGACGATCATTTGCATCTTCCAAAAAAGATGCATCAGGTCTCTTATATAACCCATGTCTTTCTCCGGAACTTAGGAAGTAGGCAGGGGAAACATACATACACAAACACGAAGGTGCACTACCATATGTGGTCAGGTAAATACCTTAATTTCCCAAAGTAGATGCACAGAACATTAAACAACAATGTAACGATATAGCGATACAAATTATCCTCCAGTTATAAAAATACTCACAAACCAGATAGGTGAGGCTAGCGCTGGCAGAATTGTACACAAACCAAGAGGAATCACTCAGCGCTGGACAGACAAACAGTTAGATCCCCTGCCCCCGCCTATCAGGCACCCAATCGCCAGCCCACAGAGAAATACGCAGGTACAGAATAAGACGATCATTTGCATCTTCAAAAAAGATGCATCAGGTCTCTTATATAACCCATGTCTTTCTCAGGAACGTATTTCTCTGTATTTCTCTATGGGCTGGCGATTGGGTGCCTGATAGGCGGGGGCAGGGGATCTAACTGTTTGTCTGTCCGGCGCTGAGTGATTCCTCTTGGTTTGTGTACAATTCTGCCAGCGCTAGCCTCACCTATCTGGTTTGTGAGTATTTATAACTCGAGGCAAATTTGTATAGCTATATCGTTACATTGTTGTGTAATGTTCTGTGCATCTACTGTGGGAAATTAAGGTATTTACCTGACCACATATGGTAGTGCACCTTTGTGTTTGTGTATGTATGTTTCCCCTGCCTACTTCATAAGTTCCGGAGAAAGACATGGGTTATATAAGAGACCTGATGCATCTTTTTTGGAAGATGCAAATGATCGTCTTATTCTATACATGCGTATTTCTCTGTGGGCTGGCGATTGGGTGCCTGATAGGCGGGGGCAGGGGATCTAACTGTTTGTCTGTCCGGCGCTGAGTGATTCCTCTTGGTTTGTGTACAATTCTGCCAGCGCTAGCCTCACCTATCTGGTTTGTGAGTGCTTTATTCAGCCCACTATGTATTGATCAATTAAGATAGTTCAAGAGTGGTGCCAAAACAGCTTGGCACATAGAGGCTCCAATCTATTCTGGCACAACCATTGAGCTCTCAATCAATTTTAACCCTTTTTATCCATCCTGATTCACTACTTGAAATTAAGCTATTCTGGCACCACCCTTGAACTGATCTGCTTGATCTATCTCCTATGATGTAATGTAGCCTTTATAGGACAATAAGCACGTTTTAAAAGCAGCCTCAGGATGTAATGGGTTAACTCTTTTGAAACGTGTCGCATCCGGATTCGCGGCCAAAGGCCGCGAATCCGCATGCAACACGTCTTGAAAGTGTTAAGCAGACTCCTAAAGTGTAATGTAGTCTTCAGAGCACAATGTTTACCTTAAAGCTCAGCTCTTCTAATGATCTGAAGTGCAGTGAGGCACAAACACTTTTGTGTTGTTGCAGAGTTTACTGTGAAATGCACAGTCAACTTTGCAAAGTTCCGGTTCTGCTTTCCGTTCACTGAATTTTCTCCGTATCTGTCAAATAAAGTTTGACAGGGATGAACGAAATGGAAGGCCATCCAAAGACTGGACAAAATTTACTGAACAAAAATCCAGTCAGTTTAAAAACACAGAGGCCGGTTTTGTGCCTGCAAAAGGCAAGTGAATATATTTGGTTTTGCCTGTCCTTTCTTTTCCAATTTACTTATTGTGCTTGTGTTGGGGTACATTTGCCGCTTTGCAGTCAGTACTGATGTACTTATAGTTATACTGTGGAAAAAATATACGCAGCGGACTATAGAGCCCATGTGACATATTTAAATGTCTTTTCAGATGGACAATTTTACATCTTTGTTTCTCAGTCCTCAACACCAATGCTCACACTTCATTTTACGGCGAGCTGCCCAGTTTAACAGATTAATATGTATTGCAGCGTACACTTAATACAGGGGCACGACCGACCTTTTTTAATGCTTCAGTTCGCAAAAAGCTTTTACTGGGCTTCAGTATACATACCCACTTAGACAGTGACCACCCTATTGTCCCACCAAATGCTTTCTTTCGTCCGTTCAAAGCGAAAGAGGCCACCGGAATCGTGCGGCTGGACCCGGTCAAAAGATTGCTTCCGATAGACGATCAGGAAGCTGACGTCATAACTATTCTATACGACCTTAGGTCATCTGCATAATTATAACCAATCAGAGACAAGATGTCGGATGAACCAGCGAAGAAAAAAAGAAAGTATCAGTCGACTCGCGCCGGCCGACAATGACAGACTCGTAATTGAAGACAAGAAAGAGAAAGAGAGACAAGATACCCTAAGTAGAACTGACATCGGACAAGGGAATATAGAGCTTGGCTTGACCGCCCATCCGCAATTTGTCGCTTTCTTGCTATGTGAAACAGTAAGTAATCCGGTTACGATCTTTGTCGATCTTCCTGTAGTTTCACGAGCGCTAGAGACTGAGAATTCATGATCTAAAGTAGAATTTATCTCTTACTGATTTTGCAAGATTTTAAACCTGTTTTATCATGAAGTTACGAGCTAGTTCATCAGATTTTATGCTGCAAGGATCAGACAACTACGGCCTGTGTGTCAAAATTGCGGCACTGGCTGCCGACATCGATGGTCTTGACACGTTTTTGTCTGTGCGGGCTCTCATTCACTCGCTTCACAGATGTAGTGTTTCTGCTGCGATGGTGCATTTGTCGTTTCCAGAGATGCTTTCAGTTACGTAGACTTCGATGTGTGTGATGTGAAACTGCAATGCAGAAATGGGTATAAGTGGGTGAAATACCACGTTCTGTTTCGTGACGCTGGCTCAGTCGCCGGCTTGGCGCGGAGACCGAGTCGAAGAACTTAAAGCCACGCCCACAGCACGATTTGCCCGTTACTCAGGGCAGCAGGTCAAGCGGAACCCGCATTGATTTTGACAGCATAGCGAATAAGTGGAAAATTTATTTTACATTCTCGTGGAAAATTATGTCAAAGGGATGCCGGAGAACATCAGTACATGTCTACACTGACGCGTACAACGATGACCGCCTCCGTCGTCTGCAATATCGATTAATCGGGTTCTGCTTGTGACGTAGGCTAGTTAATATGCACAAATTCAAAACGAGGCCGATGCAGACGATAATTTGCACCCTCGGGTACAAAAACAACACACCCATCAAACGATGAATTTCGACATTTGGCATTGTATTTACATCATAAAGTTCTAAGTTAGTACACAAAAGACCCATACATAATACTGTCAGCAGTATCTGTTGCAGACAGTTTTCCGACTGTGTTGAGATGATTAAACCTGGGGAGAATCGCTTTAAGTCGGCTGCTATTGTAAAAAAGCACATTCTTGTTGAGCACTGCAGTATATATGGTGGCGACTTGATCACCGAGCAACTGGCAGTGGAATGAGTCGTGAGCACTGGTCTGCTAGATTTTATTGAGTCGCTGGAGACTGAAGGCTGTGTCACTTCCACAGTTGTCTGTGCGATACAAGGTCAACTCTGCCACACAAAAAAACAGTTCTTGGAGCTTCAGGTCATTAGAACATCACAGTTTGAGGCTCATTGTATTCGAAAGACAGACGGTGGTGGAAAAAATAGGAAGGGGTAGTAGGTTTTTTGTTGTGTTTTCCGTTTAACATCTAACACTATGAAGTACGATGCAAATTGACCATGATAGTTCAAGGTTGGTGGCGAAAATAGTTTGGTGCCTGAAGGCCCCAAGCTATTTTGACACCACCCTTAAAGGCCCACTACCGTCGTAACTGTTCACAGATACTCTTCTGTAACAGATGGTTACGAAACGCTACATACAGGTCTAGTTATGGTTCATTTAGACACAGGACAATCCAGTTCAGCACACATCGTCTAGATATGAAGCGACCTGACAATGACTCCACTCCGTTCTAGAAATACAACGTTATCAGCACGAGAAACAGCTAAAAATAGATTGACACGTTAATGGCTATGCAGAATAAATAAGTGTGATTTGTGCTGCGTGTCCCAACTGCTGTTAAAGTTCATTAGGTGTGTCAACAAGGCATAATAAACACAAGTTGTGCTGAAAATGTGTGTTCAAATTTATGTGTAGTGGTACTTTATACTATCATGGTCGCTCTGTCTACACTGTGACGCAGAGCTCAGAAGAACTCTGCAAAATGTGACAGTTTTGTCCTTGGGGCTTTTCTCTTTTTCACCTATTTAGCCCCACAGTCACATTTCTCAGGTGGAGGTGTCACATAACTATGTACCAGTTGCAATAGATGGATTGACCATGCCAAGGTGCCAAGCCAATCTAGCACTACCTTGGAATTATCATGGTCAATCCACTCCTGCTGTAGGGTGTCAGGGCCAGATATGGAAACCCCTATCATACTGAGGCTAAAAGCTTCAAATTTGTACACCGCCATACGCAAGCTACGTTATCGTACTTACAGATAAGGATACAGACCAATGGCTTTAGTTCAAGGGTGGTGCCAGAATAGCTTGGCGCCTAGATGTGCCAAGCTATTCTGGCACTACCCTTGAACTATTTTAGTCAAACTTATTTCACACACTGGTGTATTCGGAATGACAAGGGTTAACAGTGTTTTTGTTGCCCGCTACTGTGCAGAACATTGACAGCAGTTTCACTGACAAGGCCCAATGGCAGTCTGTACAATCGATCAACATTGAGCAGATCACCGACTGTGGAAACAGTGGCACACCTACAGAGGCAGAGAATCGGGACAGCAGGTGAACTGTTGGTCACGAAATTGAATGATGCACATACAGAGATCATTCTGAAGAAATGTTTTTTTTCCAGAACATTTTCACCAGTATTCATCAGTATTTACTGCTAAATTGTCAAAGAGTGTAAATAGTGTATATGTGATATATATTATATATATATATATATATATATATATATATATATATATATATATATATATATATATATATATATATATATATATATATAAACCAGCTGGATGAATTACCAAAATTTAAAGAGATTTTCTATTGCTATGATGAATGATCTATAGGAAAATTTGCATGCACAAAAGACCCATAAAGTAATTAAAGAAAGAAAGGACATTTGCAAAGGCGTCGTGGCCTATTTTGTCCTCACACATACTACTACTACTACTAAGTACTATATAACAAATCGCAGGAGTCCCAGTTTTTTTTTTTTACATCTGAAGGTTAACCCTCTTAACCCCACGGCCACATTTCCAAACTTATTGAGGCATTGTCTAATGACTATGTACCAGTTGTAGGAGATGGATTGATCATGATAATTCAAGGTAGTGCCAGATGAGCTTGGCGCCTGAAGGCACCAAGCTCATCTGGCACTACTCTTGAATTATCATGATCAATCCATCTCCTGCTGCAGGGTCCTGGGACTAAATGGGTTAAACAAAGTAATTTACAAAGAAAAAGTGGTGTCGGGACCGCTGAAAAAATGTTGGTACGGCTGACTTGTGTTGCATGTGACCTTGTTATAAGCCAGGAAGACTGTAACTGAATTTGACAGACAAAGATATGATTTTTCTGTCACAGGGTGAGGAAGCTGCCTAGTTACTTACACTCGGTTGCTGATGCTCTCCCTTATGCAGGTGAAGCAATTTTCAAAGTTTGTTGGAAGAGTTCTAGTGCACACTGGAGATGAGCCACTCACGGATTCATCCCAGATACTCTATGATGTATAGATCAGCCATGATCGTTCAAGGATGCTACCAGAACTATTAATTAATAAAGCTTTGTTATTTGAAATTTTGTGATGCTTGGGTGAAAGCTGACACACAGAAAAATGTAAATTTGAAATCGCATTCGTGGAAATTTCTGTACAGTGCATTTTCAGAATCGAACCATTCCTTACGCTAATAGCAAGCTAGAAATATCTCTAGAATAAACCTTCTGGCACTTACCAGTAGATGGCCCCTTCTCACAGTATTTTTACAGTTGGAAACATTGACCCAAGGTCATAATGACCCCATAAGAACCAGACACAGACTGTTGTTAAAATCTTTGTTAATTCAATGCCAGAGAGCCCCAGCTGCCCCAAGAATAGGGATTCAAAGTTGTGTTACCAAAAGGTATAGATCCCTGTGAGTCCTGCATTTGCAGAAAGCGGGTGGTGGGGGGGAGGGGGGGGGGGGGAAGTGAGGGGTCATGAGGAGCTCTTGCAGTTGGATCGTGTTAACCTTTTCTTGGCAGTCAAGGGTTTGGTCATCTAACTCTGAAACTCCCAGAACTAAATGACTTCCATTCTATAGAATCCATTCTACAGTCCATTCTATAGAATCCATTCTACAGTCCATTCTATAGTCCATTTTACAGTCCATTCTATAGAATCCATTCTACAGTCCATTCTACAGTCCATTCTATACAATCCATTCTACAGTCCATTCTACAGTCCACAGTCCATTCTACAGAATGAAAGTCATTTAGTTCTGTGAGTTTAAGTTAACTCATTAATTACACCTAATCATGAGTTTCCCAATTTTAGAAAACATATAGTGTATAGACTGGGTCTAGGAGATGGATCAGTCATGATAGCTCAAGGATAGTGCTAGATTAGTGTGGTGCCATTTCAGGCACAAAGCTAATTTTACGTAGCACTACTCTTGAGCTGTCCATCTCATGCTGGTGTATCAAAAGCAAAAGTGTTAAGTTTTCTTTGCACTCTTTTTGGCTCACATGCGAAGCAAAAGTGAGTATGTTCTGGGCCAGTAGGTGTCCTCCGCTTTCGTCCGTGGTAAACTTTAACGTTGGCATTTTCTCGTTGACTATTCAAGCTACCGTCTTCAAACTTGGCCCAAAGATACTTTGTGGTAAGACCTTTCTAAACATACAAATTTCTGTGACCTCACAAAGGTCAAGGTCACAGGGGATCAGGAAATACATAAAAAAAATAGTTGTATTTTGAGATGATTTATCTTTTCTCAAATACTATTCACAACTTCAAACCCAAACTTGGTACAAAGATACCTGATGGTAAAACCTTTCTATGCATACTAATTTTGGTTGATCCCTCGGAAAGGTCAAGGGTCACAAGAGCGCAGGAAATGGGTCCAAAATAGCCATATTTTGACAAAAGATGTTTTTTTTCTCAAATACTCTTCACAACCTCAAACCCAAACTTGCTACAGAGATACCTGATGGTAAGACCTTTCTATGCATACTTATTTTGGTTGTTCCCTTGGAAAGGTCAAGGGTCACAAGAGCTTCAGGAAATAGGTAAAAAAAATAGCCATATTTTGACAAGAAATGTGTTTTCGCAATTACTATTCACAACTTCAAACCCAAACTTAGTACAGTTACCTGATGGTAAGACCTATCTATGCATACTAATTTGGATGACCCCTCGGAAGGTCAAGGGTCATGAGGTTGGCAAATGTGTGTAAAATGCCTTAAAAAAATGAAAAAAAGAATTGTAGTTATTATGAACATTTTTCCATCCTTTCAATCAAATTTGGCACAAATGTAGCAGATGATAAGACCTTCCTATGTTATACTAATTTAGTCGACTCATCGCAAGGGTCACAGGGGTTTCACAGATGTGTGAAAACTGATTACATTGTGAGAAAACATGGATTTTGTTGGTGCAGAAGCCATCCCTTTACTTCATGTCACACGTGTGGAACGGTCATACATGTTAGCCATAAGGGCTTTGCCTTTCTTTTTCTATCCTGTCTTCAGGTTCTGTTGTGGAGGTTGTCTTCGTCCTTCCAAAATTTAGCAAAGAAAGGTAACATCCGTTATTCATTCACTTATATATCACATCTATCTGTGGTAAATGTGGTGTGTGGACATTTTTGGCTGTGGAGTATTTTAATTTTATGCTGGTCTTGTCATTTTCAACAGAAAAGAGGCAGCAACGTGTTCTGGTCTGTGATTTTAAACCATACAGCTTTTAGCCGTACAGTTCAAAATCACAGACCAGAACATGTTGCCGCCTATTGACTTCCCCTTTTTATGGTCTTTGCTTCGTCAGACTTTTGTTACTTGATATTTGTGAAGAAATTCCCGACAAAAAATGCTAAGAAAAGACATGTACCACACAATAATAGTGTTGTAGTTGTACTTGTCCTTTCTCAGCATGTTTCTTGGCAGTTTACACACTGGCTGTCCAGGATTCTCCATATCTCTACAGTAAACTACAAGTCACCAGGGGACCTCATTGTTCTTGTTGTTACGTCTGAACTTTGTTATAAATGAAGTAAATTACATAGATCTAGATGGAGTGCTTACTGGACCTCTGGAAAATTGTTGTTATAGCCTAGACTAATTTTGTTTCTTTGTTAGTAGCATCTTTTTTGTTTGTGGGTCTTTGGGCATTTATTCTTCTCTTCTTTTTTTCTTTTTCTTTTTTTGCTGTTATTTTCTCTTTTTGTTGCAATTTTTCTGTTGTATTTATTTTTATGGCATAATGTTGTTACTCTCTTTTTCTTCACAAGCTGTCCATTAACAATTGGAGCTTGTATGCGACTGCGAGAATGGCATGGCGGTCACATCACTTTGGTGTTATCAGGAGACGAAGAGCAAGATGGGGTTCATCTGATGGCGTCCGTTTTGCATGCTGATGTCCAAACTGCTGATCAGACTAGGCCATTGGTTCTGCCACAGTGGCGCGGGATTCTGAACTGGATGGTAATGAACTTGCTTTCCTTGGGCACACAGGTCAGCCTTCGTATATCGCGGTGCCTTAGAGTCGTAAAGTCAGACCTTGTTATTGACAAACGCGTTTGTGAAATGCTGTTGAGGCTGAATTTACATATCTTGTAACAAAAACCGCTTGGTTAGGAAACATTCCTCGGGATGTTGTCAGCTGTGCATGGCCAGCTCAGGCTAATGTCAGCCCAAAGACCTTTTGCTCACCGGGCATCCCTGTGGGAGCCAGAGACCTGTGTGTGTTACAGCAGCATGGGGACATTTACGTACATCAGATATTGAAACATTTGACATTTATGATACATCCAATAGTGATGACTGGAGCTATATTCAACATCGTCGTTGCAAGTCAATTGTGTAATAAGATAGGAGCTGCTTGGCCTTTACAGCTATTGCCGATAGCTGTGCGTCTGTTGCAGCATTTTATTTTATTTTTAGATGGAGGTAACTGATATGCTCTTCATATGTATGTTAATGATGAGTCCATGGGTGGGACTTTTCCGGCTACAGCTGGATTTCCGGATTTAAAAAAAAAAAATTCTTTTAAACTTAAAAAGTGCCCCAAGACCCTCGCTTCGGGATTCAACTTTTTTTTTTTGGTGCCCACCCATGTGAGTCTTTTCATTTTTCAGATACTTGGAATAACATCGTAATCCTCAAATTTGTTTCAGTCTCTGAGCAACTTTGTTCAGTCTGGAGTGTGGCTTGTTTGCCGTGACCCACAGCGACTCCACTGTAAACTACACACCCTGCATCACTGGCGCAGGAGGAAAAGGGGCAAGGTACAGGTACTGAGTCGTGTTGCAAAACCTGAAGTCACGCTTAACCCTTTTAGCCCCGGGACCCTGCAGCAGGAGATGGATTGATCATGAAAATTCAAGGGTAGAGCCAGATTAGCTTGGCGCCTTCAGGCGCCAAGTTCATCTAGCACTACCCTTGAATTATCATGATCAATCCATCTCCTACAACTGGTACATAGTCGTGAGAAATGGGACCTTGGGGCTAATAGAGTTAATATAAGATCACAGTGAGCCAGAGACATAGATTCTTATGAGCCCCTGCTGCTGCAACAACACACCCATCACCTGCAGCTCCAATGCACCCATCACCTGCAGCTGCAACAACACACCCATCACCTGCAGCTGCAACACACCCATCACCTGCAGCTGCAACAACACACACATCTGCAGCTGCAACAACATACCCATCACCTGCTGCTGCAACAACACACCCATCATCTGCAGCTGCAACAACATACCCATCACCAGCTGCTGCAACAACACACCCATCACCTGCTGCTGCAACAACACACCCATCACCTGCAGCTGCAACAACACATCCATGACCTGCAGCTGCAACACACCCATCACCTGCTGCTGCAACAACACACCCATCACCTGCTGCTGCAACAACACACCCATCACCTGCAGCTGCAACACACCCATCACCAGCTGAGCTGCAGGGGCTCATGAGAATCTATGCCTGTTGCGGTTGAAAAGGACTGGATGCACTGTACAATGTGCTGTGACCTCTTTGTTGGATAAATGTCTGATAAGCTTTGTTCATTTTGAGCTATACAAATGTAAAGGGGGACAGTTTGGGGGGGGGGGGGGGGGGGGGGGGGAGGATGTACACATCTTTATGGCAACTGGAGGCCAATATGTTGTATCATTATGAAGATCCCAGTAAGCAGTGGTCATCAGCCCCACGACGGCGGCAGTGGGCCCATGCACAGATGTGCGTGAGCCCACTGCAGCTGTCGTTGGCCTGAAGACGTGTTGCTGCTGAGGATCACTTAGAAATATAAAAGAGCGAACGTAATACTGCACCGTTTGCCCTGATGATTCTTGCAGGAATCATCGCAACAAAAACTTGTACTTGCTCAGTCTGTCTCCTGAACTTAAAAATGTGGGGGTTTTATCATAGGTCACAGTTGTTTTTAGCCCAGGTTGTTTGACTGGAACAGGATTTCATCACATTGCCTTTGTCAATGCATGATTAGTATTTCCTCAGGGAGCCAACATTCACACAGAGTCAGCAGACTTGGTGTTTGGCCGTAAACTGGAGATCCTGGCCTGTGTCAGTCTGGCTTCTGTCCCCTTGTACCTCATCGATAACTTCACCATGGAACTGTATCCTTTCTTTCTAAACACTCGGCTCCACAATGTATATGTACATCGTTACATATATGTGTGATTGTGTGTGTGACGCGTGTGTGACCAGACCAGTTGTCTCTGAAAATGTATGCTTATTCTACGGTTGAATTCAAAGAATAAAGTCTTGTAGATGTGTGTGTGTGTGCATTACGGTTATTGAGTTCTTCACAAACGAATGAATTTTGATGGTATCCAGTCATTTCTGGAAAAGATTAACCCATTCAGTGCCAAGAAAATCTGAACACCACCCAACTGCAAGAGGTATAGATCCTCATGAGCCCCCGCAATTGCGGGGGCTCATGAGGATCTATGCCTCTTGCTGACACCACTTTGAATCCATGTTCTTCAGAAAGCTCGGACATACAATCTCCATCACCGAACAGGTTAATTGACGACCTTTTTTTATCTACCGTATTGGAAAATACGGTAGACTTTGAGATGGGGCTGGTCGGAGCACGTTCCGTAGCATGCAAATGATGAACGTAGGCGGGCACACATCAGACTCTGACAGTGAAGTAACATGATAAAAATTACGTCATGCCTTGCTACCCTGAACTGCGCTGTTAAATGTACATTTGGCGGGAAACGCAGTGTGTGTGTATGTATGTAGACACGAGTTTCTCCTGTGTTTGTGTACGTACAGGTCTGAAAATTTAGGAAATGCTTCCTTCAAGATGTATCTCGGAGTACTTTTCAGCATTTTAAGATTGGATTACTCATTAAAAAGAAAAAATTGCCATTTATATAAAGTCGGTTGATTCACATTTTAGTCCGTAATTTATGTTATATTCATTTAAAATTTTCAATGCAGCAGAGCTAGCTTCGAGAAAGATATTGGATGAGTTCGTTAACCAACTTTGTATCTATTCAATGTTTTTGTAAAAAATAATTCATCGCAGAAAAAATGTGTCGACAAGACTAGCTTTGAAATAGACACTGGATGAGTTCGTAATCCAGCATTGTCAGTACCTCTTCAACGTTTTGAATAATAATTAATTCATTTTTGCAAGTTTTGGATCCACTATATACTCCCATCAAACAGTCAGCAGAGGCTGTGTGGAAGAAAACAGTCAGCCCTGGAAGAGGCTGTGTGGAAGAAAACAGTCAGCCCTGGAAGAGGCTGTGTGGAAGAAAACAGTCAGCCCTGGAAGAGGCTGCATGCCTTTCGGATCGGATGAGTGACGTGAAATGTCAAATGCATCACTGTACACAGCGTCATGAGACTAGCGATGCCACAACGTCAAGCTTATAGTGACGTCATTTTGCTGCTCGCGCTATTATTCTTCAGAATTCCTGTCGCTACACAAATCCAGAGAGTGTACTAATGGCGGGAAACGCTGTGTGCCCTCTTTATTTGTGTTGATCAGAGATTGGCTTAGAGAGGAGGGAAATGGATAGAAAAGAAAAGCTTAAGAATATGAACAACTCTGAATGTTCTTAAAAGAAAAACGCATGTGAGCTCCAAACAATGCGGTAGACTTTGGGATGAAATCCTCATCTTGTATGTTATATGCTTATTTTATCTGTGAAAAATGAAGTCAAACCAACTATCAGTTTCAGTTCAACCCTTTGCATGTCGGTAGCAGTTTTATTCACTACATGTGTTATAAATCCACGTAGAATATTCCTGAACCCGTATCAGACATGTAGAGGCTGAGTCAAGGTTCAGCAAGCTAATGGGGTCACTTTCCACAAGTGTAAGTGTAGCATATTATGAGTAATCTTTTATTCTTGTACAGTGGAACCTGTTTGAGTTGTCACCAGTCATAAAAGACCATTTAGGTGGCTGTAGCTGTGGCTGTGGATGTAGCTGTGGATGTAACTGTGGCTGTGGATGTAGCCACCTAAACGATGGTCTTTATTGACAGGTGACACTTTGCCCCTTAAGAGAGCACCCATCCTTTAGGACTACTTCTTGTGTTGCAGACAGTGTACAGACCAGGTTCTACTGTCATTTTATTCTGTAATTATGTCAACATGCTTAACCCCTTGTAAATGCAATCACTGGAACTGTTTACAACACCAGTATATGCATGCACAAGGGAGTTAATCCATGCACAAGGGATTTAATCCATTACATCCTGAGGCTGATTTGACAAAACATTTGCTTGTCCTGTGAAGGCTACATTACAGATTACAAGACAGATCAACCATTTTAGTTCAAGGGTGGTGCCAGAATAGCTTGGCGCCTGAGGCGCCAAGCTATTCTGGCACCACCCTTGAACTATCATAATCAAATATATTTCAAGCAGTGGGTGTGTCAGGATGAAAAGGCTTAAACGCTCTTCAGTGACATGTCGGACAGGTTGGCATCACAAGATCAGAGAAATTATGCGGATCAGTTGGTGAGCCATGAGGCCTTTGATGTTATAGTTTTACTGAGTTTATGTTTCGGTCAGGAATGATGTGAAACATACAGTGTACATAATTATATACCCTGTGAACAGGATGCGTTGTTGATGCGACTACCGGTGTACGAGAAAAACGCTGTTCCCACCGCGTCTGCGCAGGGTTTGTCTGAAGCGACTTGGAAGGAAGGAATCACAGCAACTGGCAGACCCATTTCTGGTGAACTTTCCCTTCATAACCTTCTCTGTAACCCACTGAGCCTCTTGAAGATGTTTGTCACGTGTAGTTTGCATGAATCTTTCTGAATTGGAACAGGTTAGACTTCACAGTGGTTGAGTCATTCAGTTTCTTACTGTCAATCTTAGCCGAATGAATTATTACAAATAGTAGGGTGTTTGTTGTTGTTTCATCTGTTGTTTTTGTTTGCTTGTTGTTTGGGTTGTGTGTTTTTTTTTGTTTTGTTTTGTTTTTTTTGTTTTTTTTTGGGGGGGAGGCTTAGGGATGTACCTGGCTGGTTGATATAGACCTTTAAGAATAAAAATGCAGTCCCCTTCGCCTGTAATAAGAAGGTGACAATGAACCTTGGTACAATGCTACAGTGGAAATTGAGTGTCCAACCTTATGAGAGATCACCTGTCATGAAGACCATCATTTAGGTGGCCGTAGTCACGTAAGTGATGGTCTGTAATGACAGGTGACACTTTCAAGACCACTTTTGTCTTGCAGAAATGGTGGGTGTTACTGTATTTGTATTCGCCAGTTCCACACCCAATTTGTCTACATGAATTACTCTGCTTCATTACAGAAATGGTGGGTGCTACTGTATTTGTATTCGCCAGTTCCACACCCCAATTTGTCTACATGAATTACTCTGCTTCATTACAGAAATGGTGGGTGCTACTGTATTTGTATTCGCAAGTTCCACACCCCAATTTGTCTACATGAATTACTCTGCTTCATTACAGAAATGGTGGGTGTTATTGTATTTGTATTCGCCAGTTCCACACCCCAATTTGTCTACATGAATTACTCTGCTTCATTACAGAAATGGTGGGTGTTATTGTATTTGTATTCGCCAGTTCCACACCCCAATTTGCAGTGATTAGGTTGAGTTTTGCAGTCAATAAGTCATATGACCGGAGGAACATAAAATCAATAGATCATTTTGAAAATCCATAAGTCAAAAAAAATATATATTTTTGTCGGCATTTTCGATGTCAAACTTGTCAACACATCTTGGTAACTTGGCCCGCAGACTCTCTCACTGTTTACGTTTTCGCGGTGCTTGCCTGCCATTTGGTTACATTCATGGTTGTTTTCAGTTACACTCAATTTGAGAAACATGAGCATAAATGGAACCAGTCAGAGGCGTAGATTTTCATGAACCCGCGGGCAGAGGCGACTCATGAGGATCTGTGCCTCTTGCAGATGTGGATTATAATCGTTACTTAGTCCGCATCTACTTCCTCAGTTTGAGTAACACTATCAGATAAAATCTCGAGCAATATGCATAGATTCTCATAACGACCCTTAGGTGGTGAGGACTTTTGAACGTCTGTGCCTCTTGCAGACTTTAGAAACTCAATCTTGCACTGGTTATATTCATCACTCAGCCAACTATAGGTGTTATACTTGGTGTATAAATACCAAACGCAAGTATATTTGGCAATTTCGGATTTTTATTTAGTTTTTGCTATTTTGCAATCTAATGTAATCAGGTTTGCGTTTCAACGACTTCCATTACATATAATATTCTTTTTTTCAGTAAACGTGTGCAAGCACTGAATTACTGTGCTACAGTGAAGAGCACAATGGTTCTCAGCAACAAGAGCCAGTTTATTGGCAGTACTGATTCAAGCTTTAGTATCCAGGACACCAACCACAACACATTTTTGTCAAATTGTCATAGACAGACACCCCCACCCTCCGCCCTCTCCTAGAAAACAACAAAGCAAGAACAGATTGTGGTTGTCATAGTCCATAAGCTAGCAGAGTTTACCGTGCACCCCCCTCCCCCCCCCCCCCCCCCCCCCCCAGTACTCAATAAGATGGGTTTCAAAGTGTACCTTAGTATGTCCTGAGATGTTTAAGCCATGTTCCCTGAAAATCCTTAGGAACACACCAGAGATATAGCCGATGGCGCAAGGGTACCCCATTCATGCTCTTCGTGGATGCTAAAATGAGGTTGAGAAACATTTTCCTGCTGCCGACCTCTTGACCGCTCACTCATTGGCAGCCAGAACAATATAAGATTTAAAGATGGCCATTAAGTAAATGAACGTTGCAAAAAAGAAGGCAAAAAATGGAGGTGGAAGTGATGATCTCGTGGTGGACATGTGGAAACTAAGTATTTTGATAACATTGTTTAGGCTGTTAGGAACCATGAAACTTATTATGCATATTCATATTTACACATTTCTAGATAAAATTAATGGAAAAGAAAAGGGGATACCTTACTAGACCCGCCTTATGCTAGGTAAATATCATCTAAAAGACCAGCCACTTAAAAATAGTTACAATTAAATTGATGGGTCACATTGAAATTAATGAAATGATCACAAATTGTTATGCTCGTTATGCATAATTTGTTATGAAAACTGGCACCAAAAATATTTAAACAGAGGAGTATGACATAAGCAATTGTTATGGTCATTTTGCGTTCTTTTGTGTACTGGTAAAATGGGGGTAGGGCAGCAGATTTAGCCACTGTGGCCCCTAAATGCATCACAGCATCATAAAATCAGGTTGGGAGTAACTGTGGTACTCTATCCTAACCAATAAAACCTAAGAAAGACCTATCAGTTGTATAAAGAATTTTTGAGGGCATCAGAAACAACGTATGTTCCCCAATTCAGCAATTTTAAATGGGAAAAGGCTATCATTCACCATGAATTTACTGTAAAGGATGCCGACTTTCCTTATTTTCTTACACTTTACGCTCACATTATTGAAACTTAATAGGTAAGGAGAGGTCAAAATGAAATGGAATAAATTTAGTAATTTTTTCTAATTAATTTTGTTTATTTTTACAACTTTGGGGTAGGAATACAAAATCAACCACTGTGGCACTCACAGTGATAATAGAATCACCTAGTTAAGTTTATAATAATTGTTACATCCTGTTTTAATGATGTAAGCCTGAAAATAGATTGCCAGTGCTATAAAAAATGTCTGAAGGCATCTGATACATTATTTTTCTCTTTTTTTGCGGAAATGGCTGTTTACTGGGTGCACACATACCTTCACTGTGAGCCAGAGATTCAATATTTTTTCATTCTGTTTTTTTTTTTTTGGCAGAGGACGCAGAAGGTGTGCCTTAACATAATAGTGTCTGATTTGGGCTTTCGAATGAACTCTGATTTATTTAGAGGAAAATGTTTCTCAACCTCATTTTAGCAACCGCAAAGAGCGTGAATGGGGGTACCCTTGCGCCATCGGCTATATCTCTGGTGTGTTCCTATAGATTTTCGGGGGAACATGGCTTAAACATCTCAGGATGACATACTAAGGTACACTTTGAAACCCATCTTATTGAGTGCGGGGGGGGGGGGGGGGGGGGGGGTGTGCACGGTAGATCCTGCTAGCTTATGGACTATCAGTGTACAACTAATTACAAGACGCGAACAAAGCAAGATTGAGTTACTGATTGTGTAACCATGAAATAAGAACGAAGGTTATATGTGTGAGCACGAGAGACCACGGTACATCAATTGCAACATCTTACATTACAACATTTGGACATCATGTAAAAATACGCATATCTGTGCAAAAATTACGAACCGGCAGCACTGACAACAGTTAAGCCATTTCCTTTGCTTCTAGACGTCTATTATGAATACGTGAACTGCGTGAAAAACAAAACCTAGCTACAGACATCTAGACCCAGTCCGCTGCCGCACCCTCATACCGACTCCGAGGATCAAAATCAGCGTCAATGAGACCAACAAAGGAGACTTTAGACTAGAGTTAATGCAGCCGTGGGGACTGATGAAGATGTTTGCCTCTTACAGGCGGAAGGCGTTTTGCATCATATTGGACCGTGTACCTAGTCAGGGCCAATGCTTGCAGTATTGTTTACATTTGCTCGAGACAGGGGGCAAGTGTCACCCATCACTGTTGGCAGCTGGCCTCCCGCCTCCCTAATCTAGGATGCACTCTGTTCATTGAGGACTGCGGGTCTCAGTGATTGTTTAAAAAATGAATAAGTCATATGACCGGCTCACTGACAGAGCAATGCGTCATTTCAAATTTGTATGCGTCAATGACCGATGAGCATCCTATTCGCTGCCAATTTGTCTACATGAATTACTCTGCTTCATTACAGAAATGGTGGGTGTTATTGTATTTGTATTCGCCAGTTCCACACCCCAATTTGTCTACATGAATTACTCTGCTTCATTACAATATTTAGATACACATAGATGTAAACGTATCCCGCAAGAGGCATAGATCCTCATGAGCCCCTGCCAATGCGTGGGCTCATGAGGATCTATGCCTCTTGCCCTTGGGACGTTGTTCACGCTGCCTCAGCCATGATGGGGTTAAACTAAATGGAGACAAGTTGTTTTCAGACGCCATGTCGATGTTGTGGGGGATATGTGTGTGCCTAGGAACATGCTTCTGGCCTAGATGATGGGTCGGCCAAGTACACACAGGCCATGGTCCAGCAGCGCTCTGCTTTATCCTGAGTGCGCTGTATTTTGGTTGTTGCAGATCCAGAGAAAGCCACATTACCGTGCCGACAGCACCTGTTTTTGTTGGTAGTTGGAGCATCACAGGCATCAGGGTGTTTTAAAGCTGTTGTCATGCGCTCACCAACTGAGGTCAGACCGACCTTGTTTGAGGAACTGCATCAGCGTGCGTACTTCGGACACCATGACAACCCCGAGTCAACGGTCAGGATCAAGACTCTTGGGCATAGTCAAAAGCTCGCAGATTTGTTTAGGTTTGGCACAAGCTCTCAAGAATAAGAATGATTCATGGGTACAGTCTTCAGTCCTGCAGACTGATAAGCTTTTTTTAAACTCCCAGGAAAGCTGAATTTCAGCTCATTGTTCAGACAGAACATCCCTTCAGCCAGCCTGCTCCATCTGCAAGAGACATAGATTCTCATGAGCCCCTGCGTTCGCAGTACTGTACTGGTGCTTCCGCAGGGGCTCATGACAAATGTATGTCTCTTGCTGACCCTGCAGTGGACCGTTTCAGTCTTTTAAATTTGTTGGCACTGTCGCCCTTGATTGGCCAAGTAATCTGTAGTGGTATAACCCTTGAATTATCATGGCCAGTCCATCTCCTTCACAATATATAATTTGTATGTTGCGCTCACATGGCCAGTCCATCTCCTTCACAATGTATAATTGGAATGTTGCGCTCACATGGCCAGTCCATTGCCTTCACAATATATAATTGGAATGTTGTGCTCACATGCTCAGTTCTCAAATTGTGACGGAATGTGCTGACCAGTCTTATTACAAGTTTTATGATATTCTTATTTGTTTTTGTATAGTTACGGTGTTTATTATTTATGGTTATTTCAGCATTTGTTGTTGATCAATGAAATGGGTTAATGTTGATATTTTTTTATTGTGTTTTGTATGATTTTCATTTTATTTAGGTGGAAGGTGACACAAGGTGGTCAGCGAATATTTCAAGACAGTTTGAGGCACTGCCCGAAATAGATGCAGACACCTTCACCACAGTAGACTCTGTGTGGCTGGACTCGTTTGCACAAATGGTCAACAGTCGCAAAGGTGTGTGGCGGGGGATGATGGGAGGGTGTGTGGCGGGGGGTGATGGGAGGGTGTGTGGCGGGGGATGATGGATGTGTGGCGGGGGATGATGGGAGGGTGTGTGGCGGGGGATGATGGGAGGGTGTGTGACGGTGGATGATGGGAGGATGTGTGGCGGGGGATGATGGGAGGGTGTGTGGCAGGGGGAGTGTCTGTGGGTTTGTGTGTATACATGTGTGTGAGCTGCACAATTTTAATGCTTTTTTTTAACCCATTCAGCCCTGATGCACCACAGCAGGAGATAGGTCGACCATGATAATTCAAGGGCAGTGCCAGATTAGCATGGTGTCAGTCGGTGCCAAGCTAATCTGACACTGCCCTTGAATTATCATTGTCGATCCATCTCTTGCAACAGGTGCATAGTCGTTAGATGACGCCTCCAAAATTTGGGAAATACGGCCGTTGGGCTGAATGAGTTAATAACGCATGGTCTATATGTGCGTGTGTGTTTGCATCTGTGTTTTTGCCTGTGTGAGTGAGCACTAAATACATGTAGAAGTTAATCCCTTGGCTGTCGATAGTATTTAGAAGTTAATCCCTAGGCTGTCGGTAGTATGTAGAAATTAATCCCGTGGCTGTCGATAGTATGCAGAAATTAATCCCGTGGCTGTTGATAGTATGTAGAAGTTAATCCCTTGGCTGCCGGTAGTACGTAGTAGTTAATCCCCTGGCTGTCGGCAGTATGCAGAAGTTAATCCCCTGGCTGGTGGTAGTATGCAGAAGTTAATCCCTTGGCTGTCGGTAGCATGTGGAAGTTAATCCCCTGGCTGCCGGTAGTATGTAGAAGTTAATCCCTTGGCTGTCAGTAGTATGCAGAAGTTAATCCCCTGGCTGTCAGTAGTATGTAGAAGTTAATCCCCTGGCTGTTGGTAGTGTGTAGAAGTTAATCCCTTGGCTGTCGGTAGTGTGTAGAAGTTAATCCCTTGACTGTCAGTAGTGTGTAGAAGTTAATCCCTTGGTTGCCGGTAGTGTGTAGAAGTTAATTCCCTGGCTGGTGGTAGTGTGTAGAAGTTAATCCCTTGGCCGTCAGCAGTGTGTAGAAGTTAATCCCCTGGCTGCCGCAGTGTGTAGAAGTTAATCCCCTGGCTGACGGTAATGTGCAGAATTTAATCCCGTGGTTGTCGGTAGTGTGCCGAAGTTAATCCCCTGGCTGCCGGTAGTGTGTAGAAGTTAATCCCTTGGCCGTCAGCAGTGTGTAGAAGTTAATCCCCAGGCTGCCGGCAGTGTGTAGAAGTTAATCCCCTGGCTGTTGGTAGTGTGTAGAAGTTAATCCCCTGGCTGTCAGCAGTGCGTAGAAGTTAATCCCCTGGCCGTCGGCAGTATGTAGAAGTTAATCCTCTGGCTGTCGACAGTGTGTAGAAGTTAATCCCCTGGCTGGCGGCAGTGTGTA
The DNA here is from genome assembly GCA_036245525.1 of Semisulcospira habei. Classification (NCBI taxonomy): domain Eukaryota; kingdom Metazoa; phylum Mollusca; class Gastropoda; family Semisulcospiridae; genus Semisulcospira; species Semisulcospira habei. The sequence goes on along the minus strand of BTPG01000002.1, from coordinate 145,045,212 downwards.
GAAGTTAATCCCCTGGCTGGCGGTAGTGTGTAGGAGTTAATCCCCTGGCTGGCGGTAGTGTGTAGAAGTTAATCCCGTGGCTGCCGATAGTGTGTAGAAGTTAATCCCGTGGCTGTCGATAGTGTGTAGAAGTTAATCCACTGGCTGTCGATGGTGTAGAAGTTAATCCTCTGGCTGCCGATGGTGTGTAGAAGTTAATCCCCTGGCTGCCGACAGTGTGTAGAAGTTAATCCCCTGGCTGTCGACAGTGTGTAGAAGTTAATCCTCTGGCTGTCGACAGTGTGTGGAAGTTAATCCCCTGGCTGTCGACAGTGTGTAGAAGTTAATCCCCTGGCTGGCAGTAGTATGTAGAAGTTAATCCCTTGGCTGTCAACAGTGTGTAGAAGTTAATCCCCTAGCTGGCAGTAGTGTGTAGAAGTAAATCCCCTGGCTGTCGACAGTGTATAAGTTAATCCCCTGGCTGTCGACAGTGTGTAGAAGTTAATCCCCTGGCTGTCGACAGTGTGTAGAAGTTAATCCCCTGGCTGTCGACAGTGTGTAGAAGTTAATCCCCTGGCTGTCGACAGTGTGTAGAAGTTAATCCCCTGGCTGGCGGTAGTGTGTAGAAGTTAATCCCCTGGCTGGCGGTAATGTGTAGAAGTTAATTCTGTGGCTGTCGATAGTGTGTAGAAGTTAATCCCGTGGCTGTCGATAGTGTGTAGAAGTTAATCCACTGGCTGTCGATGGTGTAGAAGTTAATCCTCTGGCTGCCGATGGTGTGTTGAAGTTAATCCCATGGCTGTCGATAGTGTGTAGAAGTTGATCCCCTGGCTGTCGATGGTGTGTAGAAGTGAATCCCCTGGCTGTCGACAGTGTAGAAGTTAATCCCCTGGCTGTCGACAGTGTGTAGAAGTTAATCCCCTGGCTGTCGACAGTGTGTAGAAGTTAATCCCGTGGCTGTCGATAGTGTGTAGAAGTTAATCCCCTGGCTGGCGGTAATGTGTAGAAGTTAATCCTGTGGCTGTCGATAGTGTGTAGAAGTTAATCCCGTGGCTGTCGATAGTGTGTAGAAGTTAATCCACTGGCTGTCGATGGTGTAGAAGTTAATCCTCTGGCTGCCGATGGTGTGTTGAAGTTAATCCCCTGGCTGTCGATAGTGTGTAGAAGTGAATCCCCTGGCTGTCGACAGTGTAGAAGTTAATCCCCTGGCTGTCGACAGTGTGTAGAAGTTAATCCCCTGGCTGTCGACAGTGTGTAGAAGTTAATCCCGTGGCTGTCGATAGTGTGTAGAAGTTAATCCCGTGGCTGTCGATAGTATGTAGAAATTAATCTAATCCCGTGGCTGACAAAAAACGCTACTGACAGGCAAAGGAGTATCATCACTGTATCTTTCTCTCTACTTGCAGCCAAGAAAGGTGAGACGGTGGAGGTCACAAGAAGCGAGCTCCTGAGGATCATCAATGAGGGACACGAGACTCTTTTCAGTTTGGCTGTGGCGAGACAGTCTGACAAACTGCGTCACAAATCAACCAGACATAGGACGACGCCCCTTCCATTTGTGTCTTACTCAGGTGAATGAAGTCTGTTGGACGCGGAGTCTTGTTGCGCCACAAGTCTTATAAAACATAGATCCTCTCCAGTCCCACTTGTTACAAAACAGATCCTCTCCAGTCCCACTTGTTACGGGGGCTTATGAGGATCTGTGCCTGGTGCTGAAGAAAATATTGTTTGAGCAGATCTGCAAATGTCATTACGAGCCAGACTGTTCTGGCGTCGCCCTTAAACTACCATGGTGAATCTTTCTCCTGAACTGATATTCCCCAGGTGACAACTCCCAAGTACAGGCATTTTGACCTTTGGATTGAATGTAATGTGTTTATCTCTCACATCTTCTAGGTATCATGTACAACCCTTTTTGGCTGTTGGTATTGCTGTTTGGCTGTCAGTAGTGCTTTTGGGCTGTTGGTAGTGCTGTTTGGCTGTCAGTAGTGCTGTTTGGCTGTCAGTATTGCTTTTGGGCTGTTGGTAGTGCTGTTTGGCTGTCAGTAGTGCTGTTTGGCTGTCGGTAGTGCTTTGGGCTGTTGGTAGTGCTGTTTGGCTGTCAGTAGTGCTGTTTGGCTGTCAGTAGTGCTTTTGGGCTGTTGGTAGTGCTTTTGGGCTGTCAGTTAGTGCTGTTTGGCTGTCAGTAGTGCTTTTGGGCTGTTGGTAGTGCTTTTGGGCTGTTGGTAGTGCTTTTGGGCTGTAGGTAGTGCTTTTGGGCTGTCAGTAGTGCTGTTTGGCTGTCAGTAGTGCTTTTGGGCTGTCGGTAGTGCTGTTTGGCTGTCAGTAGTGCTGTTTGGCTGTCAGTAGTGCTTTTGGGCTGTTGGTAGTGCTGTTTGGCTGTCAGTAGTGCTGTTTGGCTGTCAGTGGTGCTGTTTGGCTGTCTGTTGGGCTTTTGGTAGTGCTTTTGGGCTGTCGGTAGTGCTTTTTGGCTGTCAGTAGTGCTGTTTGGCTATCAGTAATGCTTTTGGGCTGTTGGTAGTGCTTTTTGGCTGTCCGTAGTGCTTTTGGGCTGTTGGTAGTGCTTTTAGGCTGTCGGTAGTGCTTTTTGGTTGTCGGTAGTGCTTTTGGGCTGTCGGTAGTGCTGTTTGGCTGTCAGTAGTGCTGTTTGGCTGTCAGTAATGCTTTTGGGCTGTTGGTAGTGCTTTTTGGTTGTCAGTAGTGCTTTTGGGCTGTTGGTAGTGCTTTTAGGCTGTCAGTAGTGCTTTTTGGTTGTCAGTAGTGCTTTTGGGCTGTTAGTAGTGCTTTTGGGCTGTCAGTAGTGCTTTTTGGCTGTCAGTAGTGCTTTTGGGCTGTCTTTAGTGCTTTTTGGCTCATGTGCGAAGCAAAACCTGGGCCAGTGGTCGTCCGTCCATCCACTGTTTGACTCCATCTGTGGTAAAATTTAACATTGCCATTTTCTCGGAGCCTATTCAAGCCACAGTCCCAAGGAGGATACTTTGTGGCAAGACCTTTCTAAACATACTAATTTCAGTGATCTCTCACAAAGGTCAAGGTAAGGGGATTGGGAAATAAGTCAAAAATAGCTATATTTTGACATAATTTATTTTTTCTCAAATACTGTTTACAACTTCAAACCCAAACTTGGTACAAAGATACCTGATGGGAAGATCTTTCTATGCATACTATCTTTATTGATCTCTCAGAAAGGTCAAGGGTCACAAGAGCTCAGGAAATAGGTCCAAAATAGCCATATTTTGACAAAAGATGTTTTTACTCAATACTATTCACAACTTTAAACCTAAACTTGCTATAGAGATACCTGATGGTAAGACCTATCTATGCATACTAATTTGGATGACCCCTCGGAAAGCTCAAGGGTCAGGAAAGTTAAGGAAATAGGTAAAAAATAGCCATATTTTGACAAAAGATGTTTTTTTCTCAAATACTATTCATAACTTCAAACAAACATTTGGTACAGGGATACGTGATGGGAAGACCTATCTATGCATACTACTTTGGATGAGCACTCAGAAAGGACAAGGGTCACAAGAGGTCGGCAAATGTGTGTACAATGCCAATTTTTGATAGAAATGTGTGCATGGTGCTGTTTACAGTGTATGCACGGTACTGCTTACAGTGTGTGCATGGTGCTGTTTACATTGTGTGCACGGTGCTGCTTACAGTGTGTGCACGGTGCTGTTTACAGTGTGTGCACAGTACTGTTTCCAGTGTGCACGGTCATGTTTACAGTGTGCATGGTACTGTTTACAGTGTCTGCATGGTGCTGTTTACAGTATTGGTGGCTGCATGCACAAGGGGGGTAATGTTTCTGTTCTGCATGATTGGACAGATTTGGTCAATGACCCATCTGAATGGCCTGAGCGTGAAGCCCTAGCGGAGATGGAATGCAAAGAGAAAGGTCTGCGGCGATTCCAGTCAGGGGACAGTCTGGGACTCTCCTCACCCCTTGGGCCGCTTGATGAATGTAAGATGAAATTCTCATTACCTTTTGTTTTCCGTGTACAGTGAGACTATAGGCATTTAAACTGTGAACTTTATTTGTTGGCGTTTTCCCAGTGTGCAAAAGGCTATTGGGCCGAAGACCATGCGCGGGCCAACGGTTTCCGACATCGGCCCAGTGGCCTTTTGGGCATTGGGTTCATTGTTTATTTGCAGCTGTCAGTTTTTGGACTGCTGTGTAAGCTGTACGTATTCATCACATTGCCAAAAAAGCATGACTAATAGTTTGTGTGGAAGTCTCCAGCTCTGGCTTGTGTGCAGCGTCTCTGGATGCCAAGGATATGCTCAAGTGGTTCGGGGCCGACGGACGTGCTGTCTTGGACAACCTCTCCCCTGTCAAGGTACGTTGCAGAAATGTGCGCTTTTTATCTACCATATTGAAAATACGGTAGACTTTGAAATGGGGCTAGTCGGAGCGCATTCCGGAGCATGCACATGACGTTTTTGGCGTGCGGGGCAGAAATTCTGGCAAAGAAGTAAAAAGATAAAAAAAGACGTCACGTCTATGTTTTCGGCCAGTGGTCGTCCGTCCGTCCGCCGTCGTCGGTGGTAAATTCAACGTTGGCATTTTCTTGGAGACTATTCAAGCCAGATTCTTAAAACCTTTCTAAACATCAGGGGTCAAAATCTTTCGCTTTTCCGAGGATATCAGTGTTAATATTTTAAAATCCGCTTTAAAAAAAGGCAATTCCGTGTGGGAAAAAAAATGAAAAAATTCTGAAATGGCCGTGGTTCTTAAACGGCGCAGATCCACAAGTTGTCAGATTCGTTTATCGTTAACTTTCGGTAAGCTTCGTTTTTCCAAGATGGCGTCTGGCGATGCAGCACACACTTTAATGAAACGGGAGTGAGAAACAAATGGAGATGGGAGTGGTGCGAAAAATCGGTGAAAGTTAAGTCCAACCCTGACATGTTTGAACGGATAGGAGAGCACAGGAAGTTAAGCTCAGCTGGAATCACTGGATTTGAGGTTTGCCCCGCCAACATTGTGTACCGTTGTTTGATTTGTTTCCTCAAAACACATTACCGATGACATTACGGTATGGAATGGTTTTTACTAGCTAGACTAATTTTAGCCAAAATTGTTGTGTACGAATATGGCAGGTGAGGGGCGCCATAGCCCAGCGGAAGCTCACCAGTCAGTTTCTTAGCTAGACAATGGAAGGTTGTGTACATCAGTGTCTCTAGCTTCGGACTGTGTAAACTTTAGTTGTGGAAACCTCGAGCACTGCAAAAAGAAAAGGAAAGAGGTTGTAGAGCCTTCAACGCCGCGGCTTAGCCCGCGAGCCTGAGCTCTAGCGCCGGCAGCCACCACAGTCCTGTCGAGTGGTCTCTGCCCGGTCGCGGAATCTCGAGCGCCGCGAAAAGAGAAGGAAAAGAGGTTGTAGAGCCTTCAACGCCGTGGCTTAGCCCGCAAGCCCGAGCTCTAGCGCCGGCAGCCACCACAGTCCCGTCGAGCGGTCTCTGCCCGGTCGCGTAACCTCGAGCTGCCCGACCCGGCGTTTCTCGCCAAGACCCGATCTCCTTGGCTGCCCCACAGTTGGTCACCATGCACCTTTGAGAGACCCAGGCTCCACCCGTGAGTCCAGACAACAGGACCCGGTGAGGGCTTTACGCGTGTACCGGCGCCGGACCAAGCCACTCCACAGGGGTCGCACCTGCCTTTTCCTCCCACTGTCCCTAGGTAGAATGACATCTCAGCCCAGACGATATCCTCCTGGCTCTGATGGGTGATACGCTCCATCTACCAAGATCACTCCCCTGATGCAGCCAAACGAATGAGCATCAGGGCGCACGAGGTCAGAGCCTTGGCCGCAAGCCTTGCTTTCAACCGCAAGCATCCGTGCTGTCTAAGACATTGCGGCGGCCGTAGGGTGGCAAGCAGAGATTACCTTCGCCCGCTTCTACCTGAGGGACCCCTCCAGCCAACGCCAGAACCTTTGCTGGTGGGAGACATCGTGGCGGTGCAACACTCCCTCCCGGCGCCCTGGGCGCCGTAGGTATCTTAGCTAAAATTATTGGGAGGTTGCTTAGAGAGGGCGGGCCTAGTGACCTGTATTGGGGGTTAGGGGCGTTATTGCAGCACCCGCCTCCTTTTCGGGATTCTTCCATAGCATAATGTCATCGGTAATGTGTTTTGAGGAAACATGTATTTTTCTTTAAAATGTATTTTTTGGAAAAATACTTACTGATGACATTACTCGAAGGACCTCCCACCTGACCCACTTGCCGCTGATCCGCTAAGAAACTGACTGGTGAGCTTCCGCTGGGCGCATGCCCGGATGGGATGGAAGGGATGCTACTCGGGTTACCGCCTAGACTATGGCCCCTCACCTGCCAACACTGTCATATTCGTACACAACAATTTTGGCTAAAATTAGTCTAGCCGTATTAGTCTAGCTAAGAACCATTCCATACCGTAATGTCATCGGTAAGTATTTTTCGAAAAAATACATTTTAAAGAAAAATACATTTTTCGGCCTTCAAGGTCTCATGCCTACCCCCCCACCCCCGCCACGCTGTTTGATTTTTCAGCCTTCAAGGTCTCGCGCCTACTCCCCCCCCCCCCTCCTCCGCCCCACCCCACCCCGCTGTTTGAATTTTTGGCCCCTGGAATCAAGGTCTCACATCTACCCCCCTACCCCCCCCCCCCCCCCCCCCCCCCCCCCCCACTGTTTGATATTTTGACACTCATTTTTTTTCTCAAATACTATTCACAACTACCCAAACTTGGACAAAGATACCTGATGGTAAGACCTATCTATGCATACTAATTTGGATTACCCCTCGGAAAGGTCAAGGGTCACAAGAGCTCAGGAAAAAGGTGAAAAATAGCCATATTTTGACAAAAGATGTTTTTTCTCAAATACTATTCACAACTTCAAACCCATATTTGGTACAGAGATACCTGATGGTAAGACCTATCTGTGCATACTAATTTAGATGACCCCTTGGCAAGAGTCTGGCAAATCTGTGTAAAATGCTGATTTTTTATAAAATTATAGATATTACCAACATTTTTGCAAATTTTTCAGCCAAATTTGGTAGAAAGATAGTTGATGATAAGACCTTCCTATGCATACTACTTTAGTCGGCTCATCACAAAGGTCAAGGGTCACAGGGGGGGTTGACAGATGTGTGAAAAATGCTTACATTTTCAGAAAATGTGGATTTTGCTGCTGCAGAGGCCAGCCCTTGTCACAATGGTCACACATATGTAAATCGGTGATACACGTGAGCCACAATGGCTTTGCCTTTCTTGTTTGATTAAGATGCTCACTGGCGAGAAAATGGCTGTTTCACAAAACCCAGTTGATCCACCCTGGAGTGCGTAATTTTTCTTATTTTTACTAGATATTTTGCATATGGCTAGATAACAGGGAGATGTTGAATGAGTTCGTTAACCAGCATTGTACCTCTAGAACCTTAATTAATTTTTTTTTTTATAATACATTTTCACTTTTTTGGGGATTGATTTCACAATTTATAATATGGGTTAATCTTAAATCAGTTAAAACTTTTTGTATGAAAATGTAATTTTTTCTTTTACGAAAAAAACTATCGTCTAATTAATACCTGCATGATTTTTCATAAACAGTGTTTGCATAAGCCTGCTGTTTGTCCCAGCCCTGGGGTAGGATTAGTTCAAAATTGTGACCTGTAAGCCCTAGGCGTGAAAATCAGCAAGAAAATTGCAAAGTTAATCCCTTTGATACGTTAAATGTTAGTACTGCGATGAGTGATGTATAACATCGAGACGTCATTATGAACACGGCTTAGTGGGACTAATGATGCCATGACGTGAAGCTTGAAGTGACGTCATTTCGCTGCTGATGCTATTATTCTTTTTCAAAATAGCTATGCTACACCAAACCACAGAGCTTACGAATGGTGGGAATCGCTGTGTGTCGGTCTTTATTTGTGTGTGCCAGTGTGTGTGGATCAGAGGGTGGGTTAGAGTAGAAGAAGATGGATTCCTGTCACTACACGAGCCCACAGAGCGTACTAATGGTGGGAAGCGCCGTGTGTCCATCTTTATTTGGGTGCGCCAACGTGTACATTAATCAGGGGTTGGCTTAGAGAGGAGTGAAATGGATCAGCATAATAAGCCTAAAAATATGAACAACTCTGAATATTGCTAAAAGATAAACGCATCTGAGCTCCAAACAATACGATAGACTTTGGGATGAAATCCTCATCTTGTTTGCTGTTTTGAATGATGCAGGATGCCTCCATTTAACTGAACAAGCAGGAAAAAGCAAGTATCTTCTTGAGCCCCTTCATACAAGCACATGACGATCTGTCTGACAACTGGATGTTTGTTTTCCTTCAGCAGCAGAGGACTTGACCCGTTGGCTGTCGGTAGCCGTTTCTATTGTGATAATTTTGACAGCAATCATAACAAAAACCTCTAATGGCAGCCAAAGGGTTCATTTCCTGCAAGTTCAATCATTTCGCCATCTTCAAGCCTTCTGATGAAAACTATGTTGCAGGTGGTTTCAGGCTCATCACGGTTGTCGAGTCACAACGAAGCCAATCTGCAGTGGCCACAGTGCAAGGACGTACAGTATCACGATGTCTAGTGAGCGTCGCGTTTTATTGTCAAGTTGAGAATACAGTTAACCCTTATCATTCGGAATACACCAGTGTGTGAAATAAGTTTGACTAAATTTAGTTCAAGGGTAGTGCCAGAATAGCTTGGCGCCTCGAGGCACCAAGCTATTCTGGCACCACCCTTGAACTAAAGCCATGGGTTATATCCTTATCTGTAAGTACTATAACATAGCTTGCATATGGCTGCGTACAAATTTGAAGCTTTTAGCCTCGGTATGATAGGGGTTATTGTCTCACAGAAAAGGCGTATTTGTCTTACAGGTCACAAGTCTTAAAAACAGGAATGACAAGGTTTCATTTTTCAAATGGTCGTCCTCTACAAGTGCAAGATCCTCATCAGCCCCCGCCATTTGCGTGGGCTCATGAGGATCTTTGTCTCTTGCTAATGATCCATGCAACTTTGAAGTGTCATGATGTTCAGGCGTAAGGGACCTCCATTTTCTCACACCCCACCCGGGTCTGCCCTGGGGGACTTGGGTGGGGTTAGGTACTTTTTAGTTCCCAGGGTCACCCTGGTCAGCCCCACAGGGTGAGTTTTTCTCTCTATTCTGGGGCATGTGTTTCTGTCTACCCTTGGTCCATTCACCTGTATTTGCCTTTTTAAAACTCTCCCTACTGTCTGCACTGCCTGTAGCTCTTGATATTGGATGTGTGTTGCTAAATGGTCTTAGCTTTATTTAGGCCCCATGTGTTAGGTTTATTTAATGTATTTGACCGGCTGGCGACATACATTCAATGTTCTGTTTATTTTTTTTTTCACAAGCAGTGCAGGCACGTCCTGAGAAAGCCTTGTTGCTGTCGGGACGTTAAGCAATGTACAATCAATCAATCAATCCATTTTCTCACAGTTACGAGCACAACTGGCAGAGCGAGAAGCAGGAGAGACATTTCAAGAAGTTCCGTGACACCGTCATGCTCGAAGAAAGCCATCACACCTTGACCGACAACCCCCACATCCCTGCACTCCGTTATCGGCACAGTCGACACCCCAGTCAGTTAGATGTCAGCTGCGGAGGCATGAAACTCACCCCCATCACTCGTCACCCGTCAACCAGCGGATCAACCATCATGGCTGCGCCAACATCAGCAACATCGGTCAGAAGTCGCCGCGAGAGAGTTTTGGTTGGAAAGAAAGAACTGCTGGCCCCTGCTAGCAGGGTGGTGAGGTCGGCCTCTCAGTGTGACAGACGTCTCTCGGCACCAGCTTTCACAAAAAAAGACTCTTTTGGAAGTTTGGGGCAAAATGATGTGCTGCCTTTCAAAAATAAAGACTCTTTTAGAAGTTTTGGATCTAATGATCTCCCACTGACAAAGAGACAGAGAATTTCGGAGTCATCCTTTAGCAGTCACAACAGGTCAGGGTCTGTCTTTCTCTCACGGTCCCCCAGCATCAGCACTTTACCACTGCGGCGATTGTCACAAACCTCGGACATCGTCAACATTTTCACACCACCTTCTTCAAGAATGGCTTCAAACCAGGTGACACCAGAGAGCCCTATCGAGGATGGATCGCAACAGTCTGGAACACCCGTGACACGATCGCAGAATGACAGCATTCGTCGCCTGTCCAGCGAAAGTAATGCAAGTGTAACGTCTGTGAGCAATGCGGGCGGAGGTAGCAGGGAGTCGAGGTCACAGCGACACAAGCGGGTGAGTTTGGTGTTCTCTTGCGTCATTGGTATGACACTTTTCATATTCAATGGCGACAATCTTCAGTCCTGGAAACTGATTCAGCTTTTTAGAATCCCAGAAAGCTGAGTTTCAGATTTTGGTGCAGACAGAACACAGCCCTTCAGCTGGCTTCTTCCATCTGCAAGAGACACAAATTCTCTTGCTGGCCATGAATTATTGGGTAAGTTGTTTTTTTGGTAGTGTTGAATTCACAGACCTGCCAACCACTACGATTTCGCTTTATTTTCCTATGCCAACGTTCCCAGTAGTATGCTACTACGATCAATAATGAAATTCTGCGCTGAAGAAAAAAATATACCAAAAACTTTTTGGGTGTTTTTGGTTTGTAGTCAGTAAGAGCCTGCGGTTTGGGCACAATGAGAACGAGCGGAGCGAACTTGCGGTTTTTCAAGCGTGCATCACTTCATTCACAAAGTGTGTCCGATAAACAACGGCCTGAACCGTGCCGAAGAGAAAGGTGCAAAAATCGAAAAGCACACCGCCTGAAAAAAAGAAAGTTTGTACCAGCCAGCCAAATCTCTGATCATTATATATAAGGCAAATTTCTGTCGTGCTTTGACTCTAACAGACAATAAAGTTGTGTTGTATTGAGAAATTTCCGTGCATCCGGCGTTAAGCGAACAGTAACTTACATGCTAAACTACACTTGACATCTCCAAAACTACTACCACTTGTCCAAAATTCTATTACCATAGCTGTGTAGGGGATGGCAGGTCTGGATTCACTGCGACAAAGACAGCGATGGTTTCTAATGGTCATTACCACTCAAAGGTAGTGTTGTATTTATATATCATTGGTGTAATTGGCCTCATATCTGACACAGATGTTTGTTGGATGTGAGGTTTTGTCCTTTGCCTGTTGGTAGCGTTGTTTGTCGTGATGATTGCTGTAGGAATCATGCTGACAAAAATGTATTTTTCTTTAAAATAAATTTTTTTGAAAAATACTTACCAATGACATTACTGATAGGAATACTGTCTCACTACAGGGGCTTCTACGAAGCACTGAAAGCAGTGTATGGCCCTAGGCACCTGGTACAAAGTCCCCTGCGAAGCGCTGATGGACAGGCACCCCTCACAGATAATACCTCCATCTTGAACCGCTGGTCGGAATACTTTCAGGACCTCCTCGGCGCTGAGCGCACTGTTCAAGAAACAGTCATCCTCCAAATCCCACACCTTCCACTATAGGCAGTGATAATTATTACGCAGAAATGTGCGTATCTGACCCTCTAAAGCCACGTCTGACGCACTAGTCTTCCGAGCTCTGCGTCAGACTGACGTAAAATATTTTGCTCCGACGCGGTAAGCTTGATCTTTACGCACTGAAAAATTCACCAGTGCGTCATCGTGAAAACGTTTCACAGCCGCGCGTGCCAAGCAGAACCGCCAAAGCTTTTGTGAGAGCGCCGAACGCCAACGCAGCAACAGTACCGCACGCACAGCAACAGAAATTTAACAGATATAACTCTTCCGCGGCGGAGCCGGTCAAGTGGCTATCGGCACTTCCTGTCACAAAAGCATGGCCGGACTCATGAAATTCGAGTTCTCAAGCTCTAAATCAGTGGCTTCTCCTACACAGTCTGAAGTTCCTACAAGCAAATCGGATTGTGAAAAAAAGAACACGCATTCTTTCCAGCACGATTGGCTCACACAATTTAAATGGCTACGCCATTTAGATGAGCAGATGTTCTACGCTGTGTGCCACCAAGCTGCACAGTCAAAAACACTTTCGTAAAGGGATCAATAAATTTTCAGCGCTCAAAGTATGTTGGGCGGTCCGTGGCGCAGCGGTAAAAGCGCCTGCCACCAATGCAAGATGCAATGCGAGGTTCGATACCCGGATGCGGCTTCGGACTTTTCTCTAGTAAGTGTCACCATTAAATCGGGCGGACCTTCGGGGGTTCTTTCTCCGGGTACTCCAGCTCTTTCCTCCTCCACGAATTCGGTATTAATTTCAGTCTACTTAATCAAAGTTTAAAAATATAAAAAATGCGATTTAAATTTCCAAAATTTCAGTAGCTCGTTTGGGCTTGCCCTTAGCACCACCGGAATGTTCTGTTTTTATGTACAGTGCGTGAGGGAATGCTCGTGATTCACGTGAGTGTGCTTGTTGGGTTCAGTTCGCGGCATTGTCCTGCGCATTGAGTTATATTATAAATAAATATGAGAAGTGCGCCATATAAATACTAAAATTCGATATTAATTTCAGTCCACTTAATCAAATTTCAAAAATATAAAAAACGTGATTTAAATTTCCAAAATTTCAGTTGCTCGCTTGAGCTTGCCCTTAGCACCATATGAATGTTCTGTGTTTATGTACAGTGTGTGAGAGAATGTGTTGTTGGGTTCAGTTCATGGCTATGTCCTGCGCATTGAGTTATATTATAAATATGAGAAATGCGCCCATATAAATGCTATGTTATGTAACAGTATTATTATTATTATCATCATCTAAGACTTCATCATTTCTGTGACCCCCTGGGAAATCCTGCTGACCCTCTGGCAACTGTAAACTGAATTTGCCGCGCTAGATCTGACCCCCTACATTTAAGAAAATAATTAACACTGATAGGTTGAATTGGACGAACCGCCCACAGCCGAAGAGACCCTCACAGCCATCCACCAGCTCAAGAGTGGCAAAGCAGCAGGCATTGACGGAATCCCGCCAGAAATCTGGAAACATGGAGGCCCAGCACTGCACAAGCTCCACGACCTCTTTCTCTGCTGCTGGGAAAAAGGAACACTACCAAAGGACCTCTGTGATGCAGTCATCATCACCCTGTACAAGAACAAAGGAGAGAAGTCTGCCTGCTCTAATTATCATGGAATTACCCTGCTGTCCATTGCCGGGAAAATTCTCGCAAGGTTGCTCCTGAATCAGCTGGTACCTGCCATCGCTGAAGACCACCTCCCAGAGGGCCAGTGTGGCTTCAGAGCCAACAGGAGTACCACCGACTTGGTCTTTGTGCTGAGACAGCTTCAGGAGAAGTGCCGCGAGCAGAACAAAGGGCTGTACGTAACATTTGTCGACCTAACAAAAGCGTTTGACACTGTGAGCAGGCAAGATCCTGGAGCGACTAGGCTGTCCCCCAAAGTTCCTCAACATGATCGTCCAGCTCCACAAGGACCAGCAAGGCCAGGTCAGACTCAACAGTGACCTCTCAGAACCATTCCCCATTCGCAATGGCGTGAAGCAAGGCTGCGTGCTGGCACCGACCCTCTTCACCATCTTCTTCAGCATGATGTTGAAGCAGGCCACAGTGGACCTCGGCGATGACGACGCAGTGTACATCAGGTATCGTCTCGATGGCAGCCTGTTCAACCTCAGACGACTGCAGGCCCACATGAAAACCCTAGACCAACTGATTCGTGAGCTGCTCTTTGCTGATGACACTGCCCTCGTTGCACACACAGAGAGAGCCTTGCAGCGCATTACGTCCTGCTTCGCAGATGCCGCCCAGCTCTTTGGACTAGAGGTCAGTCTGAAAAAGACAGAGGTCCTTCATCAGCCGGCACCCAAGGAAGAGCATCGCCCTCCCCACATCACCATCGGCGAGTCCGAACTGAAGTCTGTACACCAGTTTACCTACCTTGGCTGCATCATCACGTCAGACGCCAAGCTGGACAAGGAGCTGGACAACAGGCTGGCAAAAGCGAACAGTGCTTTCGGGCGACTATTCAAGCGGGTGTGGCACAATCAACAGCTGAAAAAAGGCACCAAGATCAGCGTGTACAGAGCTGTCGTCCTCACCACCCTGCTGTACGGTTCCGAGTCCTGGGCCCTCTACCGCAGCCAACTACGACTCCTCGAAAGCTTTCACCAGCGCTGCCTGCGTACCATCCTCAGCATTCACTGGAGTGACTGTGTCACCAACGTCGAGGTCCTTGAACAGGCGGAAACTGTGAGCATCGAGGCTTTGCTGCTGCGGACACAGCTTCGCTGGGCGGGGCACGTCTCCAGGATGGAGGATCATCGCCTACCCAAGATCACTCTGTTCGGCGAGCTCGCCACTGGACACCAAGACAGAGGGGCACCAAAGAAGAGATACAAAGACGGTCTCAAGAAGTCACTTAGTGCCTGCCAAATCGACCACCGCCAGTAGTCTTCGCTTGCTGCGGACCGTGACACCTGGCGCTCCACCATTCACAAGGCAGCTGTCTCCTTTGAGGACTCTCGCAGAGCTAACCTTAAGGACAAGCGGCGCAGAAGAAAAAACAGAGTTGTCATAACTCAGAATCCTGACCAGACCTTCCCCTGCAGCCACTGCGGTCGAACCTGCCTGTCCCGGATTGGCCTCCGCAGCCACGAAAATGCCTGCAGACGACGTGGGCAAGCCCTATAGAATCTTCGTTTGCGAAGTCAAGCCAAGAGAGAGACTGTCTCACTAGCCTAATTTTAGCCCAAAATTGAGGTTGTGTGCCTTTAAGGAGGGAAGGTATCAAGGGGCGCTATAAGCGAGGTAGAGCCACGGTAGCCTCCCTTTCCCTCCACATCCGGCACACGGTCACCTGATTCGCCGTTCTGTATCGTAGCGAGCCAGCGGCAGTGGGGAAGGTGGGAGGGTCCTCCGAGTAATGTCATCGGTAAGTATTTTTCAAAAAAATTTATTTTAAAGAAAAATACATTTGTTTTCTCAAAACAACATTACCGATGACATTACTGATAGGAAGAATGTCGAGTAGGCGGTGGGTGCCGCTAAGAACGTCCCTAAACAATCCACTAATTCCCCGAGACCCGCCCTCCCAGGCAAAACCTCCCGATAATTTTAGCGAAGATTACCTACGGCACCTGGGGTGCCGAGAGGGAGTGTTGTGCTGCCGTGATATCCCCCACCAGCGACAGGTTCTCGCGCTGGCCGGAGAGGTCCCTCAGGTAGAATCTGGCGAAGGTAGACTCTGAACGCCAGCCCACCGCCGCCACAATGTCTTTGACTGCACAGTTGCGGTCGAATGCAAGGCTCACGGCCATGGCTCGGACCTCATGCGCCCTGATGTTCAAGTGTGTAGTGGTTTCAGGGGCGAGGTCGTGGTAGGCGGAGCGGATCACCCAATGGAGCCAGGAGGAGATCGTTTGGGCGGTAATGTCATTTCTACCTGGAGACAGAGGAAGGAAAAGGCGGGTACGGCCCCTGCGCAGAGGCTTGGTCCGGCGCAGGTAGATACGCACTGCTCTCACCGGATCTTGCTGTCTGGAGTCTCGGGAGGAGCTAGGTCCCCTCAGGGCCTGGATGGTGACCACCTGTGGAGCGACCAGTGGGACTCGTGTCTTGGCCAGGAAGGTCGGGTCCGGCAGCAGTTGTAGTGAACCGTCCGCGCGGAACTGTAGGCACGAGGGATGGGTCGAGAAGGCGTGGAGCTCGCTGACCCTGGCCGCTGTGGCGAGGGCTAGTAGGAAGCATGTCTTCCGCGTCACATCCGACAGTCGCGCCAGCTGCAACGGCTCGAAGCGGCTAGTGTTGAGCCACGTCAGTATCCAGGGCAGGTCCCATCTTGGCACGAGGGAGCGGGAGGTTGGTCGATGAAGACCGAAGTGCGCCATAAGATCAGCCAGGTCCTTGCAGGCGCCAGGGTTGGGGCGTCCCAGGTGCCGGTACGTGTTGGCGATCATAGCAAGATAGCCGCGAATGGTAATGGGGGTCAACCGCTGATCATAGAAAAGCCAGAGGAAGAATTCCGCTAGCTGGGGAACTGTCAGGTCCGTGGGGGAGAGTCGTTCGACGTCACACCAGTTGCAGAGAACGCGCCATTTCCCCTCGTAAACTCGCCTGGTCGAGTGTCTGCGGGCTGTAGCGATCGCATCCACCGCCGCACTTGAGAAGCCTCTGTTGGCGAGGGCTTGCAGCACAATCTCCAGGCGTGTAGTAGGAGACGCTCGAGGCACGGGTGGAACAGGTCCTGCCGGGGCTGCTTGAGCATCGATGGCGGAGCGGGCAGACGTAGCGGGGGCGCCGATGCCAGGTTCAGGAAGTCGGTTGTCCAGGACCGGGACCAGCAGAAGGGGGCCACTAGGAACAGAACCGTGTTGCAACCTCTGAGCTTGAGCAGGACCTTGGGGACGAGCACCGTTGGCGGGTAGGCGTACGCGATGAGGCCGTCCCAGGGTATGGAGAGAGCGTCGACTGCCCAGGCTCGTGGATCTGGAATGGGGGAGACGAAGAGTGGAAGCTGGTGGTTCCATCTCGTGGCAAAGAGGTCGATCATGGGCGTCTCCCAGCGGTCGCAAATCATCCGAAAGATGTCTGGCCGGAGTGTCCACGCGGTGTGGAGTAGCTGCCCGCGTCGAGAGAGGGAGTCCGCCAGGACGTTGAGATGGCCCGGGATGTGTCTGGCTCTGAAAGAAATGCCGCGGTCTTTGCACCACCGAAGTATCTGGTAGAGAAGAATGCAAAGAGACGGGGAGCGGGTCCCGCCCTGCTTCTGAATGTAGGCGACGACCGTGGAGTTGTCGGACAAGATGAGAAGCTCCTGGTGACGCAGGCGGGATTCCCAGGCGCCGAGTGCTCGCCAGACCGCCTGGAGCTCCAACCAGTTGATGTGTCGCATCGTGAGATCCGAGGTCCAAATGCCAGAGGCCGTGGTGAACATCGGAAGCAGGTGAGCTCCCCAGCCGGAGCTGCTTGCGTCGACGCAAAGGGACAGTCGGGGGAGGGCGGTGTGTAGAGGGGAACTCCCAACGCCAGCCAGGCAGGATCCGCCCAGCGACGAAGACGCGGCAGCAGCATCAAAGGAACCGGTACCATTGTCTCCAGGTCGCCCGAGGACGGTCGCCAGTGTAAGAGGAGGTGAAGCTGAAGGGGACGGTAGTACAGTACAGGCAAACCGTAGGTACCGTCGGGAAGAAGGGTGCATGGGCACGTGAAGGTAGGCAAAAGGCTGACGGCAAAATCCATCAGCTGCACCGCGGCCCGAAAGGCTCGGGCCGTCTCCATGCGGAAGGGGGGGGGGGGGGGGGGGAGGGGGGCAACAATGAACTTGTTTAAGGCGGAGAGATCGATGACGGGTCTCCACTTGCCGTCTGGCTTGGGCATGATGAAGAGGCGGCTGTAGAAAGCAGGGGAGTCGGGCCGCAACACCACTTCTGTCGCCACCTTCTGTAGCAAGTAAGTCACCTCGTCGCGTAGAGCCGCGGCTCTGTCTGGGTCGGTTGGAACAGGGGTCCAAACGGGGGAGCGACGCAGGGGGGCAGCGACCGAAAGGAGATCCATAGGCCATCGGAGACGGTGGAAAGCACCCAGGCATCGTCCGGAATCAGCGCACGCCACGCCCGGCTGTGGCGCGCCAGCCTCCCGCCGACAGGAGATCGGGGAGCGGTAGGCGGAGGAGGGGAAGAGTCAGTGGGCCCTGCCCCGCCCCGGGCGACGGGCGGACCGGGGCCAGGAGGAGGTGGGGGCGGGAGTCGAGTCAGGACGAAGGCGAGCGCGCCCAAAGGCCGGGGCGCGCGGAGGAAGACGTCCGCGCACGGGCGGGGGGCGGGTCTGGAAGACCGCAGGGCACGACCCGCGGCCTTGCGGGGAACCCGAAAGCGGTGGGGCGCCGGTCGGCTGGGCCACAAGTCCTTGTTGGCTTCCTTTACCGCCTGCCAGGTGGGTCCGAACAGCAGTTCCCCTCCAAGTGGTGCCTGTCGTAGCTCCTTCTTCAAGTCCGAGGGAAGATCACAGGAGCGGAGAAGAGCATCCTGTCGCATCAGGTCGCAATTGGCCGCGGCCGTCATGGAGTTAACTGGTTGCCGGCAACTGCCAAGGACAGGATGTCCGCCAGGAATGGAGAGGTCACAGGGTTCCAGGCTTCTTCCACGCGGCGAACGATGGTCTGGGTCACCAAATCGAGGAAACCCACCGTAGCGAGGGCATTCCGCACGAGGCTAGCAGTCTTGTCGAGGCCCGGGATGACGGGGCCCGGGCGAGGGGAGCCTGCGAAGGTCAGGGCCTGGGCATCCAGTTCCGGCAGAGGGCAGGAGAAGGATTGTGAATGACCCGCATACCAGCATTGCTGAAAGGCGATCTGAAGATCCGAGGGCCACCTGGTGTCCGAGAAGAAACCTGCGTCCCCAAAGGAATTTGTTAGAAGATGCGACGAAAGGGCGTCGCGCAGGTCTCGAAAACCTGGAGGTTGAGGCAGTGACTTGAACCTCTTGGACAGGCTGGCCGCATCCACAAAGGCAGCGGCCTTCCTCTTGATCGGCGGTGAAGGTGGGCAATCCTCCGGAGGAAGGGAAGCGGCGATAAGGCGAGCCGCTTCATCCAAGGCCCGTAGGGTCTCCATCTTAAGACTGAGGGAAGGTGGTCGAGCGTCAGCGTCGTCCGTGAGGGGGGAGCGTCTGGACGCGTCAGAAACATCGTCGCGCAGTAAGGCCGACATCGAACCTTCCAGAACAAGGCTGAGAGCATCGTCCTCCACCACAGGGTCCAACACTTGGAGAGGAGTAGGGCGGAGACTATCTCGAGGAGTAGGGCGGAGACTATCTCTGGTCGCGTCGTTATCTGTCCCTCGTGGCGTCACCGTAGCGCTGGGAGGAGAACGAACCCCCCGCGAAGAAAAGGGTGAGGAGCGGGCCGCCGGCGAAAACCTTGTCGCAGCACGCGTCGAAACGGGGCGGTGATGCGAGGAGCGGTGCCGCGGGGAACGACAGCGTCGGGGGAAGTAAGGGCGGCGGTAGCGGGATCCCTGGCTCCGGCCGGGAGAGGTCGAACGGGACCGCGGTCGAAAGGACGAGCGGTGCGGCGAACGAGGGCGGAATCCCCTAGTCAGGCGAGACGACGAGGCGCGCCGGTCGGGGGAAGGGCTGAGCGTCCTCGGCGCCCGGCGATCCCTGGAAGCCGAGCGCGAGCGGGAAGACCCGCGATCTGAGTGAGAAGGGAGGCGGCGCACGGTTGATCAAGCTAAGGGAGAGTCAGGGGAAACGTTAGAAGCGCGGGAGCTCCGACCGCGTGGTCTCTGAAAAAGAGTCACATCCCCCTGCGCCTGGGTTTATTAACTACATCCGACAGTGTGCACTTGGTAGGGCTTTTACCCTTAGCGCTAATTAACGGACTGACCTCTGCACCAGAAGACTTGCGCTTGTCAGTGGAGCTCCTCACGGTCGTAGACGCGTTGCGGTCCCGCGGGCGTTGTTGGTCAGACTCGGTGGAACCCAGCGAGCCGACAAACACTGTAGGCGCCCGGTGTCGGCCAAGCTGGGGGTGAGGATTTGCCAGCGAGCTGACGAACACAGATGTCGGAGTACTTCGTTGGCCAGGCTCGGTGTCACGTAACCCCAGCGAGCTGACGAACCCTCCATCAGGAGCCCGTGGCTCCGGATCCGCGCGTGCATCCCGCATCGTGAGAGTCCTTTTGGCGTTTCCTCCACAACAGTGGACGGGGTGGCCGGGAGGCGCTGCTTAGGTTGTTCCCGCCGGTAGAACCGCCAAAGCTGCGACCACTGCTCCTCCCTCCAGGGGGTGCAAATGCCGCAAGGGTGAGTGGAGGAACAGCCAGAGCACGGTAGACAGACGTCGTGGGCGTCACTCGGCCACTGAAAGTCTGCACATCTCGTGCAGGTACGAACTTGCCAACTGCAACACATAGAGAAAGAAAAGACAATCTTTCAAGCAGAGAAGAAAAGGCCGTCACGTGCGCATAAACGGTCCCGCATGAACGAATTCGAACCGAAGCGTCACACGACGAGCACCTCTGCCCGGTGCTACTGCACTCCGTAGCGCCGGCCGAGGGCGCTAACCACAAGCTACGCTGCTTACCTGGTCATGGTAGAAAGAAGGAGGTTACCACTGTGAAAACGGAGGACGAGGGACCCGCGCCGGCAAGTCCCCCAAGGACGACGAGTCTCGGCCCGGTCGGCGCCGCCACAGAAGAGCAGAAGTCAACTCAGCAGCAGGCAGCTCTCAAGCCAGAAGTAGAGCGTCAGACACGAACCACAAACAAGCCAAGCAGAAGGCTCAAGCAGAAAGTCTCAAGTCCCAAGAGAAGCGAAGTCTGAACGGAGCTAGGTAGGGCACACAACCTTCCACGGCTCAGCAAAGAGACAGAATGGTGAATCAGGTGACCGCGTGCCGGATGTGGAGGGAAAGGGAGGCTACCGTGGCTCTACCTCGCTTATAGCACCCCTTGATACCTTCCCTCCTTAAAGGCACACAACCTCAATTTTGGGCTAAAATTAGGCTAGCCAGACAGTATTCCTATCAGTAATGTCATCGGTAATGTTGTTTTGAGAAAACAAAGCACTACCAACACACAAAGGACTAGTTACACGTATTATGCGCAAATGAACAGATGCCTAATGCGACATTCTTTCAACTCCTGCAGAAACTGGAAGAGACAGTGGGATCCGTGTTGGAAGCAGGAGGTGTACCACCCAGTGATCTGATCTACAGTTCATGTTTCACAAAGCTGTACCAGGTCACCAAGTTCTTTGTCAAGGTCAGTGCACAACATTTCCACATTTGCAGTAAAAGAAGAAGAAAATATCTCCATGTACTGCAGCGGAATAAGTGAAATCAAGATACAGATTTTTTTTTTTAAAACTGTGAAAAGGGGTGAAATTTGTGTTTTGAAGGTTTTAAAAATATTTGAAAGAGAGAAAATGACATTATTAATTGTTTTTTTCAAAATACATTACCGATGGCATTACTATCTGGGAATACACTCTATTGCCTATAGATTTCAGCAAAAATTGTGTGTAGCACACAACTGGGGAGGAGACACCGGGGATCCAAGCACTATGACCCCGGGTGGCCTCCCCTTACTACCCTATCCTGGCGAGCACAGGGCGACCTCGTCAGTTTCACTCATAGCTCGACCGGGGACGGTCGAGTTTTTGCCTTTCTCCGTTCTACGGGTTTCAGTGGTTTTTGACTGTGGGCTTGAATTGGAGTCTTCGATTCAGCCCTGGACTCACTACATTCGTGGTTTTTCCTTTGACAATTGGACTCATTGTGACCTGTGCGCCGACCGGTTTTACCGGCTCTGACTTTGTGAGTTCACCCTTGGCTTGGCCTTGGGGTTCGACGACGCACGTGACTTGTGCCCGGCTGTTTTGTGCACGGTTGACTTTCTTCGCCGGCGTAGTTGGTTTAGGGCCTTATGGCTTCTTCTGTGTCGAAGACTTGCCGCCGTGCGGGGACTTCCAGTGGCCGGATGATGCACACGACTCTTGCTTGCCGTGTTCGGGCTGTGCTTCGGACGGAACGTGTGACGGTGGCGCCGCTTGGACGGAAGACCGGTGTTCGCGCAGGTGGGACTTCTTCAGGGTGACCGGTCCCCTCGCCCGCTTCGGTCTCCACGGGATCCTCCACGGGTGGACGTACTTCCCTCGGCACATCGGGCTTTCCGGCCCACAGGTAAGTCCCCTTCTTGTACCGTTACCTCGCAGGTTCTCCCTCCCCTCTCCGAGTCTTCGGAGCAGGGTAGGCGAGTTTTGGAGTCACGCTCCCCACGCTCTGCTTCGTTAGCGCGTGGCTTGAGCCCATTTTGGTTCCCACCCCCCGCTCTGCTTCGGGCGAGCGGTCTGGGAGAGATGAGCGTTCGTCGGCCACCCCCGGCTCTAGGTCTCCGGAGCGGGGACGGGTGATGGAACGCAAGCATAAGAAAGAGAGTAAACGTGATAAGAAATGCTCTCGCTCACGCACCGAGGCTTCGGAACGTGACTCGAGACCGTTAGTAATGCTGCCTCCCCGCTCTGTATTTTCCGAACGGGCACGGCATGCTTCGCTTTCTTCCCCCCCCCCCCCCCCCCCCCCCGCCCGCCCCGTCTCGCCTGGGCGGGCCCGGGGTGTGGTTGACTCTCGCCCCCCACGCTCCGAGGAGTCGGAGCGGGGGTCGCGTGCACATAATTGTCCCCTCTTCGCTTCGCCTGAGCGGGCTTGGCGTGACCGTAGACTGTCCCCCCCCCCCCCCCCCCCCCCCCCCCCCCCCCGTCTCGTATTGACCGGACGGGCCCGGTGTGACTTGGACCCTCGCCCCCCCCCCCCCCCCCCCTCCCTCGCTCCGAGGCTTCGGAGCTGGGGCAGCGGGCTCATAAATCGTCCCCTCCCCGCTCCGCCTTCGCTGAGCGGGCTTGGCGCGACCCTAGACTGTCCCCCCCCCCGCCTCGTATCGACCAGGCGGGCCCGGTGTGACATCGCGCGTCCTCCACGGTCCGAAACATCGGACGGGGGGCCGCGTGCCCGGTATTTGTCCCCTCCCCGCTCCGCCTTTCCTGAGCGGGCTAGGGGAGACTATTGGCGGTCCCCCCCCCCCCCCTCGCACCGGTTCTCCCGGGCGGGCCAGGGGTGACCAGGCCACTTCCTCGGTATTCCGATCGCGGTTTGTCGCTCACATCGGCTGCCGCGTGCGGATCCCGACTTCGAGGTGGACCGTCGCTTTGCCACGGTCCCTCCGTCGCCGCGGCGCGCCTCTTTGCGTGCGTCGCGGGCGGCTGCGTCTACCTCGCGCGCGGCGGTGCGGCGCTCTCGTAGCCGCTCGCCCCTTTCGTCTTTGCCGCGAGAAGATCAGTTTTGGAACCGGACGTCCTCAGCCTTCATCCGTCGGACTCGGCCTCGGCGATCTTCTTGCAGGACTCGGCGGCTGGTTCTCCTTCCTGCCTTTTCCGCTGTCGCGTCGGCCTCCGCCTCGTCAGACGTTGCCGGCCCTTCGCTCGGATCACAGACGGTCCACGCTCTGGGTGAGGCTTCAAGGCTTATCGCCAAGTCCCTACCGCCCGACGTCTGTCCGCCTTCGCCTCCTCCGAAGAGACAGGCTTCGGCCATGGTCGACGCGCAGAGGCAAGTCCAGCGCCGCAAGTCCCTCCCGCAAGCCGGCTTCCGGGACCTCACCGATGCTTCTCCGCCCAGCTGCGTAACGACGCTTTCGGCGACACGGGATACTTTACCGCCGCTCGATCACCAGTGGGAATCAACTTAAGCTTCCGCCAGGCCTGGTGCGCTGGACACTCCCAAGCCTTCGCCATACCTTTTCCAGCGGTGGATGCGGCGGCCTTACTACAGGCGGGCGGCCGCAGGCTCGTCCAGAACTCGTGGCCTCGGCCTCTCGACAGGATCGCCTCCTTAGCGCGGAACTCGCTGGCGTGCTCGGGTTTGGAACTGGCTACCCAGGCAGCCCTGCAGTGCCTACAGGATACGTGGGACCTGGAGGCTCAGTCCCCGCTTCGTGACGTGCAGTCCATCCTGATAGCGGCCAACCGGTCCGCCTACCATTCTTCCGCCACCGCCAGGGCAGCAGCTGCCAAATGCGACCTCTGGAGGAGGGATACCCTTTTGCGCCTCTGCTCGGACCTTCCCTTGTCAGTGAAGACCCAGCTCCGTCAAGCCCCCTTAGGTGGTCCTCAGCTGTTCGGCGACACTTGGCACACCGTTAAGGAATCTTCCAAGGACTTGTGGCCCAAGCCTGCATCTAACCCAGCCTCGACCCGCTTTCGCGCCCCCCGCACGGCGGGGGTCGTGCCCAGCGGTCTTTCAGGCCCTCCTTTCCTACAGTCGGATCTTCACGAGGTCGGGCCCGTCCATTCCAGGCTACTCAGGCCGTCCCCGCCCCTCGCCCTGCTTGGCCCCGCGGTGCCCGTAGATCGGGCCGCGGTCGGGCTCATTGACTCGCCCCCGCCTCCGCCCCCGCCTCAGTAATCGGGCCTCCCGTCGGCGGGCGGCTGTCGCTCTTCAGCGATCTTGGAGATCGCTGTTCCCGGACGACCCCTGGATTCTTTCCACCGTTACCGCAGGCCTGCAACTTTCGTTCCTGTCGCCTCCGCCTCTTCGCAGATCACCCATGTGGACCCAGGAACCGCTCGACGGCACACAGGCGGACGCTCTGCGCGGGGAAGTGGCGACCCTCCTCACCAAAGCGGCGACAGAGGTGGTTTCGCGGCAGGACTCTCCGGCGTTCTACAGCCGACTCTTCTAGTTCCCAAACCAGGCGGCAAGTGGCGTCCAGTTATCGACTTATCAGCTTGGCCCCTCGCTTCAGGATGGCCTCCGGCCGATGGACTTTGCGATCAGCCTCGATCTGTCAGACGCCTATCTGCACGTCCCGATTCATCCGTCGTTTCGCCGGTACCTTCGGTTTGACTTGGGGGGATCGTCTACCAGTTCTGCGCCCTTCCTTTCGGCCTCAACATCAGTCCGTGGGTGTTTACAAGACTGCTCGACGCCGTGATATCCTATTTCCGTCAGCGCTCCTTGAGCCCGGCCTCCAATTACTTGGACGACCTTCTACTGCGCAACTTGGTTTCCGCAGCCCTCCAGACGGACAGGGATGCCCTGCTTTCCCTTCTGCGTCGTCTAGGTTTCCTACTCAATTGGGGAAATCCGATCTTCTCCCTCTCGACGGTTTCTACATCGGGGGATGGAATTCCTGACCGACCTCAACCTTGTCCGCCTGCCTCTGGCCAGGCGACAGAAGATCGTCGACTTAGCGACTTCGATGGGGATGGGATCCTCCTTCACCGCCAGGGTCTGGCTTCAACTCCTGGGCCTCCTCAGTGCGGCTGCGGACCTGCTTCCCTTGGGGCAGACTTTATGCTCGGCCTCTCCAGCTACGTCTCCTTCTTCACTGGCGACCCTCGGGCGCTCTGTTGGATCTAGTACCTGTCACGCCTCTGGCTCGTCCTCACCTCGAGAGGTGGGCGGACCTCGCTTGGCTGGCTTCGGGGGTGCCCTACACTCCCTGCCGCCTCGGTGGTCTCTCTGTACAGAGGCGAGCCAGGCCGGCTGGGGCGCGCACCTGTTACCGGATTTCTCTCGGCCTCGGGCGTTGGCTTCGGGAGCTGTTAGGGAATCACGTCAACTGGCTGGAGCTGAAGGCAGTTGGGTTGGCATTCGACGTTTGGCAGGAGACCTTGGCCAATCAGGAAGTCCTCGTGCTCTCCGACAACTCGACGGTGGTGGCTTACATACAGAATCAGGGTGGCACTCACTCGCCCTCCCTTTGCATTCTTCGGTACCACCTTCTCCTCTGGTGCAGGGATCGAGGCATTGCCCTACGAGCCCGCCACATCCCTGGCCACCTCAACGTGATGGCGGACGCCCTGTCTCGTCGCGGACAGTTGCTCCACACGGAGCGGTCCCTACGCCCGGATATTTTTCGCCTGCTCTGCTCTCACTGGGAAACGCCGCTAGTGGATCTGTTTGCCACCAGATGAAACAGCCAGCTCCCGGTCTACGTCTCGCCAGTCCTGGATCCACTCGCTTGGGCAGTGGACGCGCTCCCCATTCCTTGGGTCGGCTTGATTGCTTACGCCTACCCCCCGTCAGTCCTCGTTCCGAAGGTACTGCGGAAGCTTCTGGGATGCTCGGCGGTCCTCCTGCTGGTGGGCCCCTTCAACTGGACCAAGAGATGGACCACGGACCTCCTCGCGCTTGCGACGGACCCTCCTCTGGAGCTTCCTACCCCTTCCACGATGCTCAAGCAGCCCCGTCAGTGGCTTTTCCATCCGTGCCCCGAACGCTCCGCCTACACGCTTGGAGGTTGTCCGGCACGCCCGCGCCGCTAGAGGTTCTCGGATGCTGCAGTGGCGGCAATTGCAGCAGCCCGCAGACTCTCTACAAGGAAGGTGTACGAAGGCAAGTGGAGGGTCTTTCAGACCTGGTGCACCTCCCATGGGCTCCCTCCCACTAACCTAGCCTCCCACCAACTGGCGGAGTTCTTCCTGTGGCTCTTCGACGACCGGGGCTTAGCCCCGGTCGCCATCAAGGGCTACCGCGCTATGATCGCGGACATCTACCGTCACCGGTGTCTTCCGGACCCAGGCGCCTGCAAGGATCTGTCGAATTTTTGGCTCACTTTGAACTCCGACGTCCGGTTTCACGTTCCCTAGTACCCCGGTGGGATCTTGCCTGGGTACTGACGTGGTTGAATACGGACCGGTTTGAGCCCCTCCCCTTGGCTCGGTTCTCAGACTTGACCCGGAAAACCTGTTTCCTTCTGGCTCTCGTTACAGCGTCCCGAGTCAGCGAGCTTCACGCGCTCTCGATGCTCCCAGCCTGTTTGCGGTTTCGTTCCGACGGCTCTGCGCAGAGGCTCTCCGATCCGTCCTTCCTGGCCAAGAACCGCCGCCCGCGGCAGCTCCTCAGGTGCTAACGATACGGCCCCTCCGTGGAGCGGACCTCTCCCCTGGATCGCGGCAACAGGACCCAGTGCGGGCGCTAATGATTTACCTGCGCCGCTCTCAGCTGCAGCGCCGGGGGCGCTCGCGCCTCTTCTTACCTTGTCCGCGGGCAGACGCCACATCTCGGCCCAGATCGTGTCATCCTGGCTGCGGTGGGTGATTAGGTCAGACTACCTAGACCTCTCCCCACGCGGCGCTGAGCCTTTACAAATCCGGGCGCATGAAGTGAGAGCAGTAGCCGCCAGTCTAGCCCTGGACCGCAACTGCTCGGTCAAAGATATTGTGGCAGCGGGTGGCTGGCGCTCAGACTCCACTTTCGCACGCTTCTACCTTAAGAGACCTATCCGGCCGACGTGACTCCCTGGCACGGGTGGGCGACATCTCCGCGGCCCAGCACTCCCTCCGAGCGCTGCTGGCGTCTTAGGCACATCATAGCTGAAATCGTCGGGAGTTCTCTCTCGAGGGGGCCGGCGGAGTGGTTGGGTTATGGTTAGATACGGCACCCTCCGCCTGTTCGCCATTCTCCCAGATAGTAATGCCATCGGTAATGTATTTTGAAAAAACAAATGAATTTTTTTTCTAAAATGTATTTTTTTGAAAAATACTTACCGATGGCATTACTCGGATGGCCCTCCCTCCCGCCTGCCCCGCTTGCCTCTTGTGGCTATGTGTGAAACTGACGAGGTCGCCCTGTGCTCGCCGGGATAGGGTAGTAAGGGGAGGCCACCCGGGGTCATAGTGCTTGGATCCCCGGTGTCTCCTCCCCAGTTGTGTGCTACACACAATTTTTGCTGAAATCTATAGGCAATAGAGTGTATTCCCAGATAGTAATGCCATCAGTAAGTATTTTTCAAAAAAATACATTTTAGAAAAAAAATTCATTTTTATGCCATTTTTGGCTCACTTACGAAGCAAAAGTGAGTCTGGGTTCTGGTCCAGTGGTCGTCTGTCCATCGTCCATGGTAAACTTTAACATTGGCATTTTCTCGGAGACTATTCAAGTTACAGTCTTCAAACTTGGTCCAAGGATACTTTGTGGCAAGACCTTTCTAAACATACCAATTTGAGTGACCTCTTACAAAGGTCAAGGTCACAGGGGATCAGGAAATATATTTAAAAATAGCTATATTTTGACATTATTTATTTTTTCTCAAACACTATTCATAACTTCAAACCCAAACTTGTTACAAAGATACCTGATGGTAAGACCTTTCCATGAATACTAATTTCAGGGTTCGTAGCAATTGGGAAAGTTTATGAAAGTTTGGGGAAAATAAAATCCTTTTTCCAGGCCCTGGAAAGTCTTTGAAAAATGACATTTTTGGGGAGGGTTTGTGAAAGTTTGTGAATTTTACAATTCTGCTTACTTGGCTTCATCATGTACACATTTTGCTTTTTCGATTTTTTTCGAATTTAAAAAAAATAATGTACAAAACAAACAAAATACACGCACACAAACAAAACAAATAAAATCCGGCTACCAGAAAGCTACGCAAAAACGTACTTTCGATTTCGACCGGATGTACTTGCGAATGATTATTTCCCTTTAATATTATTTCCGGTCACATCGCTCACTCATTGACCATGCCTGGCGCTTGTGTTTTTAACCATTTGTGGCTTGAAGCTTCTAAGTATAAACAGTGGCTGAGGAAAGATTCAGCCAAATATATGTATAAAAGCTGGCTCCGAAAAGTAGCATCAAACAAGTGGTCGGTTTTTGTTTTGTGCCGCTTGTCAAAAATCTATTGATGTGGCAAGCATGGGTGAAGGTGCCATCATGAGTCATAACAAAGGTAAGCGTCTGTTGAACAGTGGGCATATAGGCCTAGTCTATATAAGTATATTTCGGTCACACATCTTATGGCCAGGAAAAATGTAAAAATGGTCTTGAAAGTTTGTGAAAATTTTGTGATGCCTTTTGGCTACGAACCCTGTAATTTGGTAGATCACTTGGAAAGGTCAAGGGTCACAAGAGCTCAGGAAATAGGTCCAAAATAGCCATATTTTGACAAAAGATGTTTTTTTCTCAAATACTATTCACAACTTCAAATCCAAATGTGCTACAGAGATACCTGAGCAGTGATGGTAAAACCTATCTATGCATACTAATTTGGATGACCGCTTGGAAAGGTCATGGGTCACAAGAGCTCAGGAAATAGGTAAAAGAAATAGCCATATTTTGACAAATGTTTTTTTCTCAATTACTATTCACAACTCCAAACCCAAACGTGCTACAGAGATACCTGATGGTAAGACCTATCAATGCATACTAATTTGAATGACCCCCTTGGAAAGGTCACGAGCTCTGGAAATAGGTAAAAAAAATAGCCATATTTTGACAAGAAATGTTTTTTCTCAATTACTATTCACAACTTCAAACGCAAACTTGGAACAGATACCTGATGGTAAGACCTATCTTTGCATACTAATTTGGATAACCCCTCGGAAAAGGTCAAGGTCACAAGAGGTCGACAAATGTGTATTAAATGCCAATAATTGTAATTATAATCAACATTTTTGCAAATTCTTTAATCAAATTTGGCACAAAGGTAGCTGATGATAAGACCTTCCTATGTATCCTAATTTAGTTGACTCATTGCAAAGGGGGTTTCATAGATGCGTGAAAACTGATTATATTTTGAGAAAACATGGATTTTGTTGGTGCAGAATCCATCCCTTTACTTATTGTCACACATGTGTGGATTGGTGATACACATGAGCCACAAGGGCTTTGCCTTTCTTCTTGTCATTTATTTCTGATTTATTTTTCATGTTGGTCTCTTTTCGTTTTTGTGTAGCAACTGCCAAATTCCCGCAACCTGAGAGCAGAAATGAAGGAGATTGCTGAAAAACAAGTGCAGCAGGTATGGGCATTGAAACCGGTCACTGTCCAATGGGCATTGAAACTGGTCACTGTCCAATGAGCATTGAAATGGGTCACTGTCCAGTATTTTTTTCTGAAATATTTTGGGTCAATTTTTTTTTAAAACTTTGGCAAAGTACTTTCTTTTCGGATAAGGAATGAATAAGTTAAAACTGTAACTTAACGCGCAGACTGTGTACCCATGTGTTTTTTAAAATATCTTTATCTCCTACACTGCCAAGAAAGAGTGAACACGATACAACTTCAACAACAAAAGACATAGAGCCTCATGACCCTGCAGTTGCGGGGGCTCATGAGAATCTTTGCCCCTTGCTGGTGCTACTAT
This sequence comes from Semisulcospira habei, assembly GCA_036245525.1. Taxonomy (NCBI): domain Eukaryota; kingdom Metazoa; phylum Mollusca; class Gastropoda; family Semisulcospiridae; genus Semisulcospira; species Semisulcospira habei. The sequence continues at coordinate 145,015,624 of BTPG01000002.1, read as the reverse complement.
GTATCCATTTTCCTGGGACAGCCGGCCGGCCCTCTTGGCTTGACTCACAGACGATTTCAGAAAACACAATCCGCAAGCACTGGGAGTGAGGGGGTTAGTGTTGAAGGGTTTCATCTCCATGGTGACAGTCTTCGGTCCTGGAACCCGATTCACCTTCTCCAAAATCCCAAAAAGCTCACATTTCAGATTTTGGTTCAGACAGAACACAGCTCTTCAGCCAGCCTGTTTTATCTGCAAGAGGTATAAAGTCTCGTGAGCCCCGGCATCCGCAGTACTGTACTGGTGCATCTGCAGTCCTGTACTGGTGCATCCGCGGTACTGTGCTGGTGCATCCGCAGTACTGTACTGGTGCATCCGCGGTACTGTACTGGTGCATCCGCAGTCCTGTACTGGTGCATCTGTGGTACTGTACTGGTGCATCCGCAGTCCTGTACTGGTGCATCCGCGGTAGTGCACCGGCGGCACTGTACTGGTGCACCGGCGGCACTGTACTGGTGCACCCGCGGTACTGCAGTACTGTACTGGTGCATCCACGGTACTGTACTGGTGCATCCGCTGTACTGTACTGGTTCATCCGCAGTACTGTACTGGTGCATCCGCAGTACTGTACTGGTGTGTCCGCAGTACTGTACTGGTGCGTCCACAGTACTGTACTGGTGCATCCGCAGGGGCTCATGAATATATGTCTCTTGCTAGCCATGGGGCATAAAAACGCTTTTCAGTCATGTACATTTTTCGTACTGTCACCCTTGTACTCTTCAACTATATTTGTTTATTTTTTCACAGGTTGTGGATTTGGAACGAAGACGTCAGGATCTTGCGATGAAGAAGAAACTACGCACGTCAAGCATTGTATCCAGTAGATAGCAGCAGCAGGAACATTGTTGACATGAAGATTGTTTGGCGGCCTGCACCAGCCAGGAACATTGCTGACATGAAGATTGTTTGGCGGACCGCACCAGCAGGAATATTGCTGACGTGAAGATTGTTTAGCAGACCGCACCAGCAGGAACATTGCTGACATGACGATTGTTTGGCGGACCGCACCAGCAGAAACATTGCTGACGTGACGATTGTTTGGCGGACCGCACCAGCAGGAACATTGCTGATGTGACGATTGTTTGGCGGACCGCACCAGCAGGAACATTGCTGACGTGACGATTGTTTGGCAGACCGCACCAGCAGGAACATTGCTGACGTGAAGATTGTTTGGCGGACCGCACCAGCAGGAACATTGCTGACGTGACGATTGTTTGGCAGACCGCACCAGCAGGAACATTGCTGACGTGAAGATTGTTTGGCGGACCGCACCAGCAGGAACATTGCTGACGTGAAGATTGTTTGGCGGACCGCACCAGCAGGAACATTGCTGACGTGAAGATTGTTTGGCGGACCGAACCAGCAGGAACATTGCTGACGTGAAGATTGTTACTGGGACAACTGGGTGGTTTTGAGCGATAAATTAACGAAGATTTCAGAAAGATGGTCTGCATCATCTGGCGGTGAAGGGAGTATTTTCATCTGTGCTCTGATCTATGATTCTGGACCTTATGTTTGCTGGTCTGTGATTATGGACCTTATGGCTTGGATTCATAAGGTGTAAAATGACGCCAGACACATGTCAAGGAGTAAAGTGGATGTACACTCTGCCTTGACAAGTGCAAGATCCTTTGCCTCTAGTTCACAATTGCCTGCCAAGTCGCAGGGGACTGATTGACCATGACAGCCCATAGTGCTGTGAGCTGGCCTTGGACACCTGCTCATAATTAACCCATTACGTCCCAAGGCCAATGTTTTACAAATTTGCCGATTGTCCTCTGAAGGCTACATTACAGATTGGCAGATAGATCAACCGTTTTAGTTCAAAGATCGTGCCAGAATAGCTTGGTGCCTCAGGCACCACCCTTGAAATATATCAAATTTACTTCAAGCAATAAGTGTTTCAGGATGAAACCAACTGTTGCCGATGATACCACTTGTTGGCATCATGACAAGCAGCCAAAGGCTTAATCTGGCGCTAAAAGCGAGCTTTCATGGTCTGTGGTCTTGTAAAGGTTTCAGTACTTGGCTACTAACACTGCACGTATTTGGCATGACTGGTCGTGTATTGTGTTTAACCCCTTGTGCGTGCTCCCATTGCTACTGATTACAGCACAAGTGACTATGTACAAGGGTGTCATGATTACAGCACAAGTGACTATGTACAAGGGTGTCATGATTACAGCACAAGTGACTATGTACAAGGGTGTCATGATTACAGCACAAGTGACTATGTACACGGGTGTCATGATTACCGCACAAGTGACTATGTACAAGCGTGTCATGATTATAGCACAAGTGACTGTATGTACAAGTGTGTCATGATTACAGCACAAGTGACTGTATGTACAAGCGTGTCATGATTATAGCACAAGTGACTGTATGTACAAGCGTGTCATGATTACAGCACAAGTGACTGTATGTAAAAGGGTGTCGTCGTCTGACACAATCACTAGAGTCAAAATTGAAATGGAGTGGAGCCCAACCCGTGGATTGTTTTCTACTGCACTTTTCAGTCACTTAAGAGTTTTTTGCACTGTCGACCATGATTATGAAGCTGAAATGAAGGATTTGTATAGTATTGGTTGTGTTTGTGACGGTGTTTGTGTGAGAGAGAGAGTTGGAGTCATGCCTATGATAGATGACAGCTAGTTAATTTTATAATCAAAACAACAGGACATTGTAATTGCACTAATTTTATTGCCCCCATTTACAAGTAGTTTGGCTTGTACTAAGTATCAAAACACACACAAAACATAAGTGATATGAGACATTGTTCTCAAAAGAAAAAAGAATGTGATGAACAAAACATTTTAAACATTATGCAAATTGGAATAGACTTGTATGCAGCATTTATCTTGTGCAGATTTTTACATCCCCTGAAATCTGATGTTCAGTACAACTGATTTCTCAGTAACCATGTGTTTTGCAAGGGGAAAAGTGGTACAAAAGACGGGTTCTCTCAAGAGAAGTCCCGAAAGGCAAATATTGGCATTAACTCGTTCAGCCTGACAGCCGTAGTTCCCAAATTTTGGAGGCGTCCTCTAATGACCATGCACAAGTTGCAGGAGATAGATCGACTATGATAATTCAAGGGCAGTGCCAGATTAGCTTGGCGTCCACAGGCGCCAAACTAATCTGGCACTACCCTTGAATTATCATGGTCGATCCATCTGCTGTAGTGCATCAGGGCTGAATGGGTTAAAGTGACCTACTCCAGGCAGTAAAGGTTAAATAGTTAAGTAAGAACATGTATTTATAAAGGAGATGTTACAATAACCATGGGCGGGACTTTTCCAGCTACAGCCGGATTTCCAGAATAAAAAAAAAAAAAAAAATTTAATTTTTTTTGTTTCACTAAAAAAAGTGCCCCAAGACCCTCGCTTCAGGATTCAACGTTTTTTTTCGGTCCCACCCATGCTCTTGCAGGTGAATGGAATTCACTTTTCTTAGCAGTGAAGGGGTAAAACACAGGTGACTGATTTCTTCATCCCTTTTACTCTTGCTTGCACTCCACCACACGCATTCATGGACATAATACACGTAACTCTTGCACAGACCTGTACTTCAGCACACCCTGTCAGTTGTCACGCGACACAATCACACACATAGTAACATTCATAAATATAATTATGTAAACACTGTTTCTCATGCGTAAACACTGTTTCTCATGCACACACACGAATGCACTTGCACAAATACAAATTAACTCGTGCACACACACACAAACACTTGCATACATACACAAATGCACTCGTGCACACACACACAAACAGATTTAGGCGTTTGCTATGTTGGTCGATCGTTTCCTTTCCAAGCTCGGTACATGTTCATCTCGGTGGGAAAGACCTTGTTCAGCTCCACCATAAGCAAAGCCTTGAATTTCTGTAACAGGAAAATACAAACATCTGGTAATACTTCTGTTGAACACCTTGTGCATGCCACAATAGGTACTGTTAACAGTACTGGTGGATATCCACAATGGGCTACTGTTGAGAGTACTGGTGGATATCCACAATGGGCTACTGTCGACAGTACTGGTGGATATCCACAATGGGCTACTGTTGACAGTACTGGCAGATATCCACAATGGGCTACTGTTAACAGTACTGGCAGATATCCACAATGGGCTACTGTTGACAATACTGGCGAATATCCACAATGGGCTACTGTTAACAGTACTGGCGGATATCCACAATGGGCTACTGTTAACAGTACTGGATATCCACAATGGGCTACTGTTAACAGTACTGGATGTCCACAATAGGCTACTGTTAACAGTACTGGCAGATATCCACAATGGGCTATTGTTAACAGTACTGGCGGATGTCCACAATGGGCTACCGTTAACAGTACTGGCGGATGTCCACAATGGGCTACTGTTAACAGTACTGGCGGATATCCACAATGGGCTACCGTTAACGGTACTGGCGGATGTCCACAATGGGCTACTGTTAACAGTACTGGTGGATATCCATAATGGGCTACTGTTAACAGTACTGGTGGATATCCACAATGGGCTACCGTTAACAGTACTGGCGGATATCCACAATGGGCTACCGTTAACAGTACTGGCGGATATCCACAATGGGCTACTGTTAACAGTACTGGCGGATATCCACAATGGGCTACTGTTAACAGTACTGGCGGATATCCACAATGGGCTACTATTAACAGTACTGGATATCCACAATGGGCTACTGTTTACTGGTGGATATCCACAATGGGCTACTGTTAACAGTACTGGCGGATAGCCACAATGGGCTAACACATCCCACCCTAGCACCAAAATCGCCAAATTTTGAAGTTGCCCTCTGGAGGACTGTATTAAAATTATAGAGACAGATCAAGCATGATAGTTCAAGGGTGGTGCCAGAATAGCTTGGCACCTATGGGTGCCAAGGTATTTTCATTTCTGGCACCACCCTTGAACTGAGTCATTCTCCAGTACTCGTAGTGATGAGGGGTCACAGCATTCAAAACCCCAAATATTAATACATACTATTTGTTTTGGAAAAATCTAACCAGTCTTGTGTTTTACTAATGTTATTGTATCTGGAAAATCAGTAGCTTAAAAAAAATTCAATGATTAGTACTTTTAATTGTATTTAAATTACGATTATTATGCTCAAAATGGCACCGACGAATTGGAAAACCTTGCCCCTGCTATATTATCGATCCATATTTCAACACCAACACTATCAACCCTCATTTATTTGATTGTATGTGATTATTGATAGTTTAGTAAAGCAGCAGAATGTTGAAAAACATCAATTTCATTTGTTTCTGCTGTGAAATTTGGGTTTGAAATTGGGGGTAATTTGCGCATCAGAGGCGTCGCATACACACGGTCTTTAAAAAAAAGGTGAAGCAGACGACAAAGTAATGAAACAAAGAAAACTTTAGTCCTACCTGAAAATCTCATGAAATACACATATATTTTTATGATTTATAAGAATACAGATACTGCAGGAGGTTGTAGATGGCTTGTTTTGATTATGACGTCGCAGACATCACGCAAATGACCAGCGTTTATTTTATTCATATTTTAAGAACACGATAAAATTGTGAGGTCCGAAAGATACTGGAAGGTTTATTTTCAAACACTGCACAAACCCTGATGACGTTTTGCGGGAAATGGTCATGTGACTTGGTTTTGTAGACCAAGATCAATGATGTGTCGCACACACAGTATCCCATGTGCGCAAATTACCGCAAAAAATTTTCGGCAGTGCGGTTCTGCCCGACTTGAAAGATCGACGCTGGTTTGCCTTTAATTTTGTGTCATCTTGTGCTATAGGCGAGTTCACAAGTGTTTCTAATGCTGTATTGAATTGAATTAAAGGTCTTGTTTTAAAACTGCATGCATATTTTGAGCTTTTGGGTGGATAATACTAGTGCATTCGCGTTGTGTTTATGTTTTCACTCGGTGTCATATGTCATGCAGGTAGTTCGGAAACGGCTATCAGCGTCGTGTTTGTAGCCTATGTGTTATTTAAAAAGAAAAACCAACACAGATTGTTTGTGTGTGTGTTTGCTTGACACTTTTATTTCATCTCACCTACTATTGTATTTTCATTTGTTGCTTTGCCCTCATTTTTTGGTAATTTTCATGCACTGGTGACGCGCATCATGCAGGTTACCATTTTCAGGTTATTGCTTAAATTTCATCACAGAATGAAATTAATTTTGTCCTATTGTTGTTATTTCATTTGTCTTCATGTAAAAAACATGTTACTAGTGTCTTTTACTGATTTTAAGAAAAATAAATTTCACAGTAAAACAAATTAAAGGAGTGGTAACCTGCGCATGGCGTCACACAATTTCTTGCCTCACATCTATTTCGAGTCTCGCAAATTTCCTCTTAAAATTATTCATATGGGTAGTAATAAGAGTTACTTAATTATGGTATTAGTTGTTTTGCAACAAAAGTTATTTCAACTGGTCATTATAATGGTTTTGTGTCACGACATCATGCAGGTTACCAGCATGGGGGTCCCCTATTTGGAATGAAGTTTGTGTCCAAAGCGTCAATGTTGCTGATTTATCGTTTTCATATTCAGATAGGTATTGCACTTACCTTTAAAATGGAACTAGTCTTAGGTTTCTATGAATAATTTTTAAAAATTGGTCTGTTTCCACTTTTTCACTACGAGTACTGGAGAAACACTCAACTATCATGCTCAATCCATGTCTTGCTGTGGCGTGTCATGGCTGAATGCATTAAAACCTATTATTCTGCTCAAGAATCATTCATCCAAACTTCATCCATTCACCATCCGTCGATGCCAAAGTCACAGCCAACAATACCAGCTCCTTCCCTGTCAAATCCTCTACACATAGCATTCTTTCCTCCCCCAAACCATCAAGGACTGGAATACCCACCATGAAGTTACTGAGGCCAACACACTGGACACTTGTGTACCCACCATGAAGTTACTGAGGCCAACACACTGGACACTTGTATACCCACCATGAAGTTACTGAGGCCAACACACTGGATACTTGTATACCGACCGTGAAGTTACTGAGGCCAACACACTGGACACTTGTATACCCACCATGAAGTTACTGAGGCCAGCACACTGGACACTTGTATACCCACCATGAAGTTACTGAGGCCAACACACTGGACACTTGTATACCCACCATGAAGTTACTGAGGCCAATACAATGGACACTTGTATACCCACCCTGAAGTTACTGAGGCCAATACACTGGACACTTGTATACCCACCATGAAGTTACTGAGGCCAACACACTGGACACTTGTATACCCACCATGAAGTTACGGAGGCCAACACAATGGACACTTGTATACCCACCCTGAAGTTACTGAGGCCAACACACTGGACACTTGTATACCCACCCTGAAGTTACTGAGGCCAACACACTGGACACTTGTATACCCACCCTGAAGTTACTGAGGCCAACACACTGGACACTTGTATACCCACCATGAAGTTACTGAGGCCAACACACTGGACACTTGTATACCCACCCTGAAGTTACTGAGGCCAACACACTGGACACTTGTATACCCACCATGAAGTTACTGAGGCCAACACACTGGACACTTGTGTACCCACCATGAAGTTACTGAGGCCAACACACTGGACACTTGTGTACCCACCATGAAGTTACAGAGGCCAACACACTGGACACTTGTATACCCACCATGAAGTTACTGAGGCCAATACAATGGACACTTGTATACCCACCCTGAAGTTACTGAGGCCAACACACTGGACACTTGTATACCCACCCTGAAGTTACTGAGGCCAACACACTGGACACTTGTATACCCACCCTGAAGTTACTGAGGCCAACACACTGGACACTTGTATACCCACCATGAAGTTACTGAGGCCAACACACTGGACACTTGTATACCCACCATGAAGTTACTGAGGCCAACACACTGGACACTTGTGTACCCACCATGAAGTTACTGAGGCCAACACACTGGACACTTGTATACCCACCCTGAAGTTACTGAGGCCAACACACTGGACACTTGTATACCCACCATGAAGTTACTGAGGCCAACACACTGGACACTTGTGTACCCACCATGAAGTTACTGAGGCCAACACACTGGACACTTGTGTAAAGGGTCATTAACCCTTTTCATCCTGATACACTCCTGCTTGAAATTAATTTGACAATGAGTGTGATAGTTCAAGAGTGGTGCCAGAATAGCTTGGCGCCTGAGGCGCCAAGCTATTCTGGCACCACCCTTGAACTAAAATGGTTGATCTATCTCCTAATCTGTAATGTAGCCTTCGTAGGACAATAAGCAAATTAAAAAAATCAGGCTCAGGGTGTAACGGGTTAAATACCGCTAAGCTTTCTTTTTATAAGCCTCTTCTATTTATACTTGGGTGGGATTAACTACTTTTTAGTTTCCAGGGTCACCCTGGTCAGCCCCACAGGGTGTGTTTTCCCCTGTATTCTGAGGCATGTGTTTCTGTCTACCCTTGGTCCATTCACCTGGATTTTCCTAAGTGGCTTTTTTTTCTCTCTCTCTAAACTGGTGCCTTGCTGTCTCTTCTCTTCAAAACGTGTCCCTACACTGCGCTTTGAGCATTCAGCACTGGATGGAGAAATGTGCTCTACAAATGAACAGCATTATCATCATCATAATCTAAGTTGATGGCCTGTTTCTTCTCTTGGCTTGACTTCGCGAACGAAGATTCTATAGGGGTTGTCAACGATGTCTGCAGGCATGCTCATGACTGCGGAGGCCGATCCGGGACAGGCAGGTTCAGCTGCAGGGGAAGGTCTGGCCAAGGTTCCGAGTTGCGGCATCTCTGTTTTTTCTCCTGAGCCGCTTGTCTTTAAGGCTAGCTCTGCGAGAGTCCTCAAAGGAGACAGCTGCCTTGTAAATGGTGGAGCGCCAGGTGTCACGATCCGCAGCAAGTGAAGACCACTGGCGATGGTCGATTTGGCAGGCACTAAGTGACTTCTTGAGACAGTCTTTGTATCTCTTCTTTGGTGCCCCTCTGTCTCTGTGTCCAGTGGCGAGCTCACCGAACAGGGTGATCTTGGGTAGGCGATGATCCTCCATCCTGGAGACGTGCCCAGCCCAGCGGAGCTATGTCCGCAGCAGCAAAGCCTCGATGCTCACAGTTTCTGCCTGTTCAAGGACCTTGACGTTTGTGACAGTCACTCCAGTTAATAGTTAATGCCAAGGATTGTACGCAGGCAGCGCTGGTGGAAGCATTCGAGGAGTCATAGTTGGCTGCGGTAGAGTGCCCAGGACTCGGAACCATACAGCAGGGTGGTGAGGACCACAGCTCTGTACACGCTGATCTTGATGCCTGTTTTCAGCTGTTGATTGTGCCACACCACTTGTATAGACGCCCGAAAGCGCTGTTTGCTTTTGCCAACCTGCTGTCCAGCTCCTTGTCCAGCTTAGCGTCTGACATGATGATGCAGCCAAGGTAGGTAAACTGGTGCACTGACTTCAGTTCAGACTCGCTGATGGTGATGTGGGGAGGGCGATGCTCTACCTTGGGTGCCGGCTGATGGAGGACCTCTGTCTTTTTCAGACTGACCTCGAGTCCAAAGAGCTGGGCAGCGTCTGCAAAGCAGGATGTGATGCGCTGCAGGGCTCTCTCTGTGTGTGCAACGAGGGCAGCGTCAGCAAAGAGCAGCTCACAAATCAGTTGGTCTAGGGTTTTGGTGTGGGCCTGCAGTCGTCTGAGGTTGAACAGGCTGCGATCGAGACGATACCTGATGTACACTGCGTCATCGGCGAGGTCCACTGTGGCCTGCTTCAACATCATGCTAAAAAAGATGGTGAAGAGGATCGGTGCCAGCACACAGCCCTGCTTCACACCTGGCCTGTTTACAAGTCAATTATCCACGCAGATCTGGTACATACGTATTTATGGTGGCCCAATTGTGACTTAGGAAGGTATTAATTTTATCATTAGAGACGCTTTTTTCTCATGAGCTTAATCACTAAGCCACTTAACCTATATCCTACTGAGGCTAAAAGATTCAAATTTGTACACTGCCATATGTAAGCTACTTTATATTACTTACAATGTAACTCCAAGGCTTATCCTATGGATTGTCAACTTCCTTGTAAATAGGACCCAGTCAGTTCGCTTTCAAACAGCTCTCTCATCCCTTAGGTCCACTTCCATAGGCGCCCCTCAAGGTACAGTTCTCTCCCCTGTGCTGTTCACACTCTTACACTAACGATTGTAGTGGCACTAACTCTACCCTTCTTACAAAATACTCGGATGACACTGCCTTAGAAGATCTCTCCAATAATGATGCGACTTTGCAGAAGTAGAACGTTTTAGTGTTTGGTGTAAAGATAATTTTCTAGACCTAAATGTAAGACCAAGGAACTACTGATAGACTTTCGAAGAAACCCTGCCCCTGTCCCTGTTCTGATGATTGATGATGTGTCTGTTGAGCATGTGACTGAGTATAAGTATCTTGGAACAGTCATAGATGATAAGTTGTCCTTTAACACAAACACCACCCTCATACACAAGAAATGTCAGTCACACATCTACTGCCGCCAGAAACTCAGGAAGCTGAATGTGAACCCCTCTGTCCTTCAAACTTTCTACTGTTCTTTTATTGAGTCTGTCATCACTTTCGGTTCTGTGTGCTGGTATGGAGGTCTGAGTGTGAAGAACAAGAACACCCTGGCACGAATGGTAAACATCTGCAGCAAAGTGACTGGCAGTAAGCAAGCCAGTGTGGAGTCCCTGTATGAACAGCGTGTGGTGAGAAAGATTAGGCGGATAGCTTTAGACAGATCCCATGTCCTTGCCCACCTCTATGAACTCCTCCCCTCTGGCTGCAGACTCCGCACGCACAAAGCTAGGACACTCAGACTACAGCACAGTTTCATCCCCAAATCCATCACTCTAAGCAATCTGTAGGTACATCCACGCATACCCAAACCTAACTCCTCCCCCTATCCTCCTTTACCTGTGCAATCAGTAGGAATGGAGCTTGTTGATTTTAGAGAAGTGATTATATTGTGTTTTATTTGGTGGTGAACATGGACATATTGGGATTGTTGTTACTGAGTGTTTACCCACTAATTATTTTACTAAGGTAGATTTTAATTACGCAGCTTGTGTAATACTGTGTAATAATGTATTGAGACGTTTGTATCAAAAGTAGTGAGGGTTAGGATTAGGTTGAAACACGTGTATTATGTATGCATGTGTAGAGGTGGGTGTGAATGTATAAGTGCCACTCAGTTCAGTCCATAAAAGATGTTTATGTGTGAGATGTGTAAGAGTTATGTGTAAAGATTGTGTAGTGTTTACTTATGTCCGTTTGGAATTTGTACCTGTGCAAGTGCAGGGAGAAAATGTTCATAATTATGTTATAATGTTTTCATGTCTTGTTTGTACTATTTGTTATAAATGTACCACAACCGAATTTCTCTTTTCGAGATAATAAAGTACTCTTATTCTTATATAGACCGATGGCTTTAGTTCAAGGGGCGCCAAGCTATTCTGGCACTACCCTTGAACTTTTTAATCAAACTTATTTCACACACTGGTGTATTCCGAATGATAAGTAAGGGTTAAACGGGATCTTTGATCTACTGTGATGGGAAATCTTTTCACTGTCAGGCCAAGCTCATACGGTGTCCATGTGGGACATCAGGTATCGCTGTTAGGCAAGCCTGAAAATACAATGAGGAGGTTGAAATTACCGGCCTTTGAGAGATCACTGTGATCTAACGCTGCAACGCCCAAGGTACACCGATTCAATGTTCCTATAGAAGGATGGGCTTTCACAGGTGTGCACTTTACGTGTTCATTATTTTTTAGCCAAAGAGATTTATTGTATGAAATGCTGCAAGAATCAGCCAAACATATTTTTTTTTGTACTTACGATAAAAGGAACAGATCAGTATTGATTTTTCTCAGATCCTATTACTTTACTTACTTACGCCTGTCACCCCTCCCAGGGTATAGGCTGTCGATGAGAGACCTCCAGCGACTCCTGTCCTGTGCTTCTATAGCCGCGGTATTTTCACCATGTGACTTTTTTTTAATGCACATGAGCCAAAAATTGAGGTTGTATGGTCTCTGCTCCCAATGCCCGCCTTTACCCATATAGGTTTTTGTGTCAGTCACCAAGATAAAGGCCGATAGCCACGCCGTTTACAGAATGCAGAGTGGTATCTGTGTGTTAGTGTTACGATCTTTGATTAAATTTAGCGGTTACTTTCCCTCTAAGTCTAATTAAGTAAACGGGAATTTTGTCTTTTCTCTAATTTTCGGTACAAGCAGTCTTACCCCTAATATTTTGGCACCAACATTCAAAATATAGTTTTGACATTTTTAGAAAATCAGGACATTCCTCGGGGAAATAATACCCGAAAAATTAGAAGTTTTACAGTATCCTCTGAGGTTTACATCACAGTTCTGGAAGCAGATCAACCATGATAGTTCAAGGGTGGTGCCAAAATAGCTTGGCGCCTTCATGCGCCAATCTGACACGTACCTTGAACTACCCTGGTCATTTCACATCTGATCTTCTTGTAGTGTGTCAGGCTTAATGGACTAACTGAAAGTTAACAGAAAAAAAGTGAAGATTATTCAGAGTAAAGACGTACAAGTACAACAGAAACAACGACCTGTGATTTTGGACCTTTTGAATGTAGCCATGAGGTACAGTATCACAGCCCAAACACTGAACAAGTGATCAATAACTTGCGTTAATGTGAGTTTCACCTTAAGATTATCCACTTTTCCTTTGACCAGTTCATTCTTGGCCAGTGCTTTCTCCAGACAGTCTCTTGTGTACAGGTTTGGGTTCCTGCCCTGGTCAATGTAGCTGCAACAAAAAGTTCATTTTGCATTCCTAAACTTAATAACGTTGCATTTTCAAAGTCCCATTGATACATTCCTGTCAAATAAGACTCGTACATTTTCACTGATAAAAACATTTCAGTATACGATAGTCTTATTAGAAAAATCTGTAAAATTCACTAGGAAAAAACTACTACTAAGTATTGTGCTACAGTACACACCAGTAACTGACATTGACACTTGCCGTGTGTCATTTCTCATCAATTGATGAATTTTTTAATGAAAAAAGTGAAATCTCGTCGGAGACGGCGTTGCTTTGTGTCGTGAACGACGTCCTTACCGCCAGTGATGAAGATAATGTTTCTGTTCTGGCTCTTCTTGATTTGAGTGCTGCTTTTGTCACGATAGATCACCAGATTCTCATTCAACGTTTAGACTCTGTTTTTGGCGTCAAGAGTACCGCTTTACACTTTTTGGAGTCTTACCTCTTTGGAAGAAAGCAAGTAGTGTCTGTGTTGGGAATAGAGTCCGATCCCACTGAGCTTGTGTATGGTGTTCCCCAAGGCTCTGTTTTGGGGCCAATCCTTTTCGCATTGTATACCCAGCCTGTATCTAGTGCTATCAAATGTCACTCTGTGTCTCACCATTTTTATGCTTATGACACAGAGCAGTATGCCAGTACCCAACGAAAACATGTTAGTCAGATGTTCCAGTCTTTAGAATCCTGTGTCACAGACGTTCAGAATTGGACCACGCAGAACAAATTGCAAAGGAATATTGACAAAACTGAAGCCTTAAGATTTTCTTGTTCAAGCTCCACTGATCTCCCAGACTCAATCAGGGTTGGTCAGAACAGAATCCCCTTTTCCGATTCGGCCCGTAATCTTGGTGTTATCTTTGACAATAGGCTGACCATGAGAGAGCATGTCAACAGGGTTTGCCAATGTTCCTTCTTTGAATTGAGGAAGATCAGTTCAATTCGACACCTTCTCACTACCGAAGCAACCAACACACTTGTTCTTTCCCGCATTGATTTTGTACTTGTAGTTTCCTTTTGGCTGGTGTTCCTCAGAATCTTCTTGATAAACTTCAAAGAGTTATGAACTGCTCTGCCCGACTAATTTACAGAGTACCGAAACGTGAGCACATAACACCCTTACTTGTTGACTTGCACTGGCTGCCTGTATCTCAAAGAATTGTGTACAAGGTTTCTGTCATTTGAACCCCACCCGGGTCTGCCCTGGGGGACTTGGGTGGGGTTAGGTATTTTTTAGTTCCCAGGGTCACCCTGGTCAGCCCCACAGGGTGGGTTTTTCTCTCTATTCTGGGGCATGTGTTTCTGTCTACCCTTTGTTCATTCACCTGTGTTTGACTTTTTAAAACTCTCCCTACTGTCTGCACTGCCTGTAGCTCTTGATATTGGATGTGTGTTGCTAAATGGTCTTAGCTTTATTTAGGCCCCATGTGTTAGGTTTATTTAATGTATTTGACCGGCCGGCGACATACATTCAATGTTCTGGTTTTTTTTTTTTCACAAGCAGTGCAGGCACGTCCTGAGAAAGCCTTGTTGCTGTCGGGACGTTAAGCAATGTACAATCATGTACAATCAATCTGTCATTTGTTACAATGTTATTACCGGTTCTGCTCCCCCATATTTGTCCGACCTGGTTCATATTTACACGCCTTTAAGATCCCTCCGTTCAGCATCAGACACACGTATTTTCAAGGTTCCTAGGCGAAAGAATTCTAGCCAGGGCCAGCGTGCCTTTTCGTATTTCGCTCCAGTCACCTGTAACGACCTTCCAGCCCATGTGACATGCTCCAACTCTGTCTGCTTTCAAATCACTGCTCAAGACCTATCTGTTTTCTTAAGCGTATAGTTAGATGCAATTTCAGTGCGTTAGCAATCTTTGGCAGTAACTGTTATTGTAACGGTGTGTGTGTATGTGTGAGTGTGAGCTTTTGATATGTGTCACTTTAGGTTTTGTAACATTTATTGTAGTGTTTTCTTTCTTGTACTTTTTGTTCTGTGATTTTTTATCTTGAAAAGTGCTTAAAGCACCATTCATTTGGAGGTTAAGCACTATATAAACGTACATTATTATTATTATTATTATTATTATTATTATTAAAATTAAGCAATATTATAAACCAATCTGCAATATCCCACTATAGACGCCTGTTTCCAGTCTCCCACTAGTAAGGCCACACACACACAAAGACTGTGTATTTACCTACCAACCCTATTTTTTCATACCCACCCTGAACATTATTTTGTGAAGAAAGAGCACACAAATCAGATATGCGAATGATATAGAAATCACTACCTCCTCATTCAATGGGAGGGAATATAATGTGAAGTACACAGCTGTGAGCAGCTTCTCCTAACTTACAATGATGGTGAGCAGCTTCCCCTTACTTACAATGTGAAGTACACAGCTGTGAGCAGCTTCCTTCCCCTAACATACAATGTGAAGTACACAGCTGTGAGCAGCTTCTCCTAACTTACAATGATGGTGAGCAGCTTCCCCTAACTTACAATGTGAAGTACACAGCTGTGAGCAGCTTCCTTCCCCTAACATACAATGTGAAGTACACAGCTGTGAGCAGCTTCCTTCCCCTAACATACAATGTGAAGTACACAGCTGTGAGCAGCTTCCTTCCCCTAACATACAATGTGAAGTACACAGCTGTGAGCAGCTTCCTTCCCCTAACATACAATGTGAAGTACACAGCTGTGAGCAGCTTCCTTCCCCTAACTTACAATGATGGTGTCCTGTGCCCCAAGACTGACATCATTTGTCATTGTTATAATTTATATGATGGACAGATGTGACCATATGGAGAAAACAAGAATAATTAGCAAGTATCCTGTTCATTTTAGTCTCCATGATGTCCACCTATGTTCCAAGTAATCTTCATCAATTCCTTGGCACACAAAACAACAAATTAAGCCTACTGGCCCTACTTTTTTCTCCCATGTTACTGTAAAGACATCATTTTCTGGTGGCCTAATCTGACTACGTGTTCATGCTCACTGCTTGAATGGTTTACAGGGGAATAATGGGATACTGCCATTTAATGAAAATAATAATAATTACGGTATTTATAATGTGCTTATCTTATAATAATTATAACTCTAAGCGCGCACTCACAACTCGCACACGCATGCACACGCTTTAGACAATGACTCACGTACCACAAATAGTGAAAATACATTACGACGGCCAGCTTGGGGTGGGGAGTGTGGTGATATAGTGCTAGAACTGTTGAAAGAGGTGAGTTTTGAGGGCGGACTGGAAGGAGGAGAGAGAGTGTTTCTGACGGAGAGAAAGTGGGAGAGTGTTCCAGGTGGATGGACCGTTTACTGAGAAGGAGCGGGGGCCGAAAGTGCTGAGTTTGATGCGAGGGATGAGGAGGCGGAGAGGCTCGGAGGCGGAGCGGAGGGAGCAGGAAGGTGTGTAGGGGTGAAGTAAGTTGGAGAGATAGGTAGGAGTGTAGTTGTTTAGGGATTTGTAGCAGAGAGACAGAATCTTGTATTGGATGCGTTGGGGGATGGGGAGCCAGTGAAGGAGCTTGAGCAGGGGAGTGATGTCGGATTTTTTCTTTCTGAGGACGAGGCGGGCAGCATTGTTCTGGATGCGCTGGAGAGTGAGAGTGGTGGAGTGAGGAAGGCCGGAAAGGAGAGAGTTGCAGTAGTCGATGTGAGATAAGATGAGAGAGACAGCGAGTTTGGTGGCAGCTTCGGTAGTGAGGTATTTTCTGATCTGACTGATGCGGCGGAGGTGGAAATAACATGCCTGAGCCATGGCGGAGACGAAGTTGGTCATGGAAAGAGAGGAATCGAGGATAACGCCAAGGTTCTTGACCGAGTCAGAGAGGGAGATTGTGGTGCTGTCGAGTTGAAGGTGGAGAGAGGGAGGGAGCTGGGAAAGTTTCTGGCGAGTGCCTACCAGCATGGCTTCCGTTTTGTCGTCGGTCAGTTTGAGCTTGTTTGCTGTCATCCAGTTTTTCACGTCTTCATAGCAGTCAGCCATGCGAGTCAGTAGTGTCTGAGTGTTGTCGAGTTTGTCTTTGTCTAGTAGTTGTGAGTCGTCAGCGTAGAGGTGGTGGTGTATGTGGTGAGACTGGATGATGTTGGACAGGGGAGAGGTGTAGAGTGTGAAAAGGACCGGGCCCAGGACGGACCCCTGTGGAACACTGCAGGAGAGCCTGACTGGGTTGGAGGAGACGCCGTTGATGGTGACGGACTGCTGTCTGTTGGAGAGGTAGGAGAGAAACCAGGAGTGAGCAGTCAGTGATGCCTAAGGAGTGGTGAAGGCAGTGGAGAAGGATAGAGTGGTCTATAGTGTCGAAGGCGGCAGAGAGGTCGAGTAGCGTAAGAAGGGAGATGTTGCCCGTGTCAGTGGAGAGAAGCAGGTCGTTTAGGATATGTAGAAGGGCTGTTTCAGTGCTGTGATGTTTGCGATAGGCAGACTGGAATGGACTGAGGAGGTTGTTGTCGGCGAGGTGGAGGTTGAGTTGGTTGAGGACAACCTTCTCAAGAAGCTTGGACAGGAAAGAGAGATTGGAGACTGGGCGGTAGTTCTTGAGTTCGTTTGGGTCGAGGTGTTTTTTGAGGAGAGGACGGACGATGGCGGACTTGAAGATATCGGGGACGGAGCCATTCTCTAGAGATGTGTTGATGATGTCAGTTATGAAGGGCAAAAGTTTTGGGAGGCCGTCCCGGTAGAGAGAAGCTGGGAGGGGGGCTAATTCGCAGGTTTTGAAAGGCATGGACTTTATGGTCTTGAGGACTTCATCCTGAGAGACGGGGCAGAAGGATGAGAGGGGAGTGCCGGAAAAGGGGGGGTCAGGAAGTCAAGGCGGAGAAGGCAGGGTGTCGAGTGTGTTGCGCAGAGTTTGGATTTTGTCAGAGAAATAGGAGGAAAAAGCGGACGGAAGTTCTTCTTTGCTGTGTGTGTTGGGAAGAGGAGAGTCTTTAGAAGTGCCTAGGAGTGTGTTCATGGTAGTGTAGAGGGTTTTGGAAGAAGTGGATTCCAGGATTTTGTTTTGAAGGTGTTTACGTTTGGAGTCAGAGATCATTCTGCAGACTTTGGATCTGGTGGTTTGGAAGATCTCTCTGTGAACGGTGATGTCGGATGAGCGCCAGCGGCGTTCCGCTTGTCGACGCTCGCGCTTGGCCTCAGCTATGTCGTCAGTGAGCCAGGGGGAGGGGAGTCGGTTGGGTATGGAGCAGGTGGTGACAGGGGCATGGGTGTTTAGAAGTTTTCGAAGGGAGGAATCGAAATGGGATGCAAGATCGGGAGAGGGGGCGGGGTCCAAGAGAAGGTCGACAGCTTTGTCGAAGAAGTTCTCTCGGTTGACAGATTTTAGTTTGCAACGAGACAAAGAGCTTGGGTTTTTTTCGGGGGAGGTAGGTTGAGGGCGACGAGAATAGCGAGGTGGTCAGAGGGAAGCACAGAGGAGGTGTCAGAGTCGAGGAAGAGTTGATCGGAGGTGCGGGTGATGATCCAGTCGAGGGTGTGGCCGAGTCGGTGGGTGGGTTTAGTGATGTGTTGTGTAAGATTGTGGTTTGAAAGTGACGTGCAAAGGCGTTTTGTGTCAGGGTGGTAGGGTTTGTCGAAGTGGAAGTTAAAGTCGCCAAGAAGGATGTATTTTCCGGTTCGTGTGCTGTATTGGTCGAGGAGGAGGTCGAACTCGGTGAGGAACATGGAGTTTGTGAGTTTGTTTTGAGAGCTTGGAGGGGGGGCGATAGATACATGAGAAGATGAGGGACTGGCCAGGGAGTGTTGCTATGGCCTCGACAGATTCAAAGGAGGGATGAGCAAAAGGGAGAGACTGAGAGAAGGAGAGGTGAGCAGAAAGACAGTCCCTGTAGATGATGGCAATGCCACCCCCTCTGGAAGCACGCGGGAAGGAGGCCAGGCAGTAGCCACTCGGAGTGACGCTGGCGATGATGGGTTCGTCGCCAGCTGAGCGGAGCCACGTTTCGGTGATCACGACAACATCTAGGTCATTGTCTAGAATGAAATCTGAAATCACGTCGGCTTTGCCATCTTTGCAGACAGACTGTGCATTGAACAGACACAGTTTTAGGTTAGATGCGCCAGAAGAGGAAGAGGGAGAAGAAACGGACGAAGAAGAGGACGAAGGAAGAGGAGGGTGGGGAGGGTGGAAAGAGGATGGAGGGGGGAAGGATGGGGGAGGAGGAAAAGACGGGGAAGGAGAACCGGGCAAGAAAGAGGATGCGAGAGGAGGGTGAGGGGGGGGGGGGAGGAGGAGGAAGGGGGAGAGGGGACGAGGAGGAAAAAGCAGGCGAAGGAGGAGGGCGGGGGAGGGGGCGGCTGAGGTGAGCAGTGAGCGGTAGATGAGCAAGAGAGGAAAAGAAATGGGAGAAGAAGGAAGGGAGGTGGAGAAATCGAGGAGGCGGAAGGGGTGGCTTGGCTTGACTTCGCGAACGAAGATTTTATAGGAGTTGACCACGACGTCTGCAGGCTTGTTCGTGGCTGCGGAGGCCAATCTGAGACAGGCAGGTTCGACCGCAGTGGCTGCAGGGGAAGGTATGGCCAGGGTTCTGAGCTGCGGCATCTCTGTTTTTTCTCCTGAGCCGCTTGTCCTTAAGGCTAGCTCTGTGAGAGTCCTCAAAGGAGACAGCTGCCTTGTAAATGGTGGAGCGCCAGGTGTCACGGTCCGCAGCAAGCGAAGACCACTGGTGGTGGTCGATTTGGCAGGCACTAAGTAACTTCTTGAGACAGTCTTTGTATCTCTTCTTTGGTGCCCCTCTGTCACGGTGTCCAGTAGCAAGCTCGCCGAACAGTGTGATCTTTGGTAGGCGATGATCCTCCATCCTGGAGACATGTCCCGCCCAGCGGAGCTGTGTCCGCAGCAGCAAAGCCTCGATGCTCACAGTTTCAGCCTGTTCAAGGACCTCGACGTTGGTGACATAGTCACTCCAGTGAATGCCCAGGATGGTACGCAGGCAGCGCTGGTGGAAGCGTTCGAGGAGTCGTAGTTGGCTGCGGTAGAGGGCCCAGGACTCGGAACCATACAGCAGGGTGGTGAGGCCCACAGCTCTGTACACGCTGATCTTGGTGCCTGTTTTCAGCTGTTGATTGTGCCACACCCGCTTGAAAAGTCGCCCGAAAGCGCTGTTCGCTTTTGCCAGCCTGCTGTCAAGCTCCTTGTCCAGCTTGGCGTCCGACGTGATAATGCAGCCAAGGTAGGTAAACTGGTGCACTGACTTTAGTTCAGACTCGCCAATGGTGATGTGAGGAGGGCGATACACTGTCTTGGGTGCCGGCTGATGGAGGACCTCTGTCTTTTTCAGACTGACCTCGAGTCCAAAGAGCTGGGCAGCATCTGCGAAGCAAGACGTGATGCGCTGCAGGGCTCTGTGTGTGCAACGAGGGCAGCATCATCAGCAAAAAGCAGCTCACGAATCAGTTGGTCTAGGGTTTTCGTGTGGGGCTGCAGTCATCTGAGGTTGAACAGGCTGCCATCGAGACGATACCTGATGTACACTGCATCGTCATCATCGAGGTCCACTGTGGCCTGCTTCAACATCATGCTAAAAAAGATGGTGAAGAGGGTCGGTGCCAGCACGCAGCCCTGCTTTACGCCGTTGAGAATAGGGAATGGTTCTGAGAGGTCATTGTTGAGTCTGACCTGGCCTTGCTGGTCCTCGTGTAGCTGGACAATCATGTTGAGGAACTTTGGGGGACAGCCAAGTCGCTCCAGGATCTGCCACATGCCTTGCCTGCTCACAGTGTCGAACGCTTTTGTTAGGTCGACAAATGTTACGTACAGCCCTTTGTTCTGCTCACGGCACTTCTCCTGTAGCTGTCTCAGCACAAAGACCATATCGGTGGTGCTCCTGTTTGCTCTGAAGCCACACTGGCCCTCTGGGAGTTGGTCTACAGCGATGGCAGGTACCAGCCGATTCAGGAGCAGCCTTGCAAGGATTTTCCCAGCAATGGACAGCAGGGTAATTCCCCAATAGTTGGAATAGTCAGACTTCTCGCCTTTGTTCTTGTACAGGGTGATAACGACTGCATCGTGGAGATCTTTTGGTAGTGTTCCTTCCTCCCAGCAGCAGAGAAAGAGGTCATGGAGCTTGTTGTGCAGTGCTGTACCTCCATGTTTCCAGATCTCTGGCGGTATTCCATCAATGCCTGCTACTTTGCCACTCTTGAGCTGGTGGATGGCTGTGAGGGTCTCTTCAGCGGTGGGCGGTTCGTCCAATTCAACCTTTACTGGGAGGTCTGGGATTTGTAGGACGACTGCTTCTTGAACAGTGCGCTCAGCGCTGAAGAGGCTCTGAAAGTATTCCGACCAGCGGTTCAAGATGGAGGTATTATCTGTGAGGAGTGCCTGGCCATTCACGCTTCGCAGGGGACTTGTACCAGGTGCCTGGGGCCATACACTGCTTTCAGTGCTTCGTAGAAGCCCCTGTAGTCACCATTGTCAGCGCAAAGCTGGGTCCTCTGTGCAAGTCTGGTCCACCACTCATTCTGGAGATCTCTGAGCTTGCGCTGGAGACTGCTGCAGACGAGGCGGAAGGCAGACTTCTTCACAGGGCAGAAAGGCTGGGCTAGGTGGGCCTGATGGGCGGCTCTTTTTTTTGCTAGGTGTTCCTGGATCTCTACATCGTTTTCGTCAAACCAGTCTTTGTTCTTCTTTCTGGCGAAACCCAAGACTTCTGCAGAGGATTTTGCAATAGCAGTTTTCAGTTGTTCCCAAAGTGTTTCAGGGGAGGAGTCTACTGGGTCCGCTGTGTCTTTGAGCCTGCGCTGTAAATCTGTCTGAAAGGCAGCTTTCACATCGTCACGCTGAAGGCTGGCAACATCAAGCTTTTTCTTGGGGGGCCCCCATTTCTTGGGTTTTGGCTTGAAGTGGAGCCTGAGTTTGCAGCGGACAAGGCGGTGGTCAGTGTGGCACTCTGCACTGGGCATCACTCTGGTGAGGAGGACGTCACTGCGGTCCCTCTGACGCACTAGGACATAGTCGATAAGGTGCCAGTGTTTGGAGCGAGGATGCATCCAGGTGGTCTTTCGACTGTCCTTTTGCTGAAAAGTAGTGTTGGTGATGACCAGTTGCTGCTCCGCACAGAACTCCAACAGTAGGCGGCCATTGTCATTGCAGTTCCCCACGCCATGCTTGCCGAAGGGGTGGAAGGGCATAGAAAAAGGGGAAGAAGTGTGTGGTTGTGTTCGTGGTGTTGAGTCCCGCCTTTTGCTAATTCCGCCCCTGTGCCCTCTCTTTCGCGATCGGATGCCGCGTAAGGTATCTGCAACACTGTCAGCGGCACCGGCCGCGCAGTAGGTGGCGTGGCGACGTAGAGATAGCAGTTGTTGGCGTGTGTATTTGATGAGCATGATTGTTTGTGAGGACAAGAAAGAGGAAGACGAGAAGAGGGTTCAGTAGGGTGTGTGTGTGTGCGAGTAAGTGTGTGTGTGTGCCGGTGTGTGTGTGAGTGGTGTGGTAGGGGAGCGACCTGATTTCCGGTCGGTCAGCGGCGAGATCGGGCAATGGCGCTGAAAAGTGGGGAGGGCGAGATGTCAACGGGAGAGCACACGTAAACCTATAAAACGGTAGGAACACGAACGAGTTTACAACAACCAAGCGGCAGATGCAACCACAGGTGGCAAACAGACTCACACACTAGCACGCAACACATGAAAAGAGGGCGGCGGAAAGGCCCGGCGAACCCACGCTGCGGAAGAAGCAAAATGGCGACGTAAACAAAATTCAAATGACAGACACAATTCAATACGATACCACACAAACAGCAACCAGATCCGACGAAACACAAGCATAATCCTCTTCAGCGCACTCTTATACGATACTCAGCAGACTTTCAGCACACGAAACACAGTACATCCAACGAAAAACCACTAAAACAATAGGAGCGAAAAACACGTGGTAGGTTGCACAAACAAGATGGCGCCCTGTGTACAAGATGGCAATCAATCAATGCAACAACTTTGAAAGCTTTTACATACTCAAAAACTTCAAGTGGAACATGCACATCAGGCACCTGAGTCCTCAGCTTCTCCAGCTCCTGCATCTCCATCACCATTGTTTGTCTGCACACACACACAATCAGAGAACATCCCAATGAAGAAAGAAACATGCTTAGGAAAGACAACTACAACACAATAAATTAATATTTCAGGTTAAAACCTTTATTCAAACAAGTAAACACTTTGTTCCTTACCTTCGTGATCACAAAAAAGATAAACGGTAAACTGTGCACTTGTTTCTTAAAAAGGGGGTTTAAAGCGACCTTCTCCAAGCAGTAAAGTGTTAATCTCTTTTATACACTTTTTAATGTCTTGCAAACAAAAGGAAAGAGCCAACATAAAATTATGAAGTTTGAATATAATTGCAAAATGAAAAGATGAAATATAAATAAATTGTTGTAACTGTGTTTTCTAGGCGTGTTTCTTTTTTTGTTGGGCCGTTTTCTACATTTTACACGCTTTGGCTGTCACCTTTCTGGTCTCAATTACACACAAGCTTTGAACTGATGTAAACAGACCATCAGAGACTGGAACGCCCTCCCTGAAAAAGATATACAGGCTTCTTCGCTTGATGCCTTCGTAGCGAGGGCATCAAGCCTTAACCGTTGACCCCAATCATGGCCTGCCACCTGCGAAAGTAGGGCTGATGATGACTAGGGCTATACTGGTCGGGGTTTAAACCCCTGAGACCGCTACGGTAGCCAGGCAGGCCTAGCCGGAGGCACCGAAACAGCAGCTGGCCCCCCAACACCTGTCTCCCTCTCCCCCCAGCCCACTCATCCTTGAACCTTCCCCAGTCTAATAACCAGCAGTAAGATTTTTTTTTTTTTTTTTTTTTTTGCGCACCACCAGCAACCCAGCAATAATGGTCAATGGTTGACCGTGGCAGGGAAACATGAAGAAGAAGAAGATTCAGAATTAGCTACGCTAGACTAGTAGACACGGGAGGACTGGGGAGGGCAGTGCACGCGACCAAGCGATCTACGTTGGGAAGTGTGATAGAAAAGAAAAAAAAAACAACGAAGGAGGGATGGTCTTTTTTACAATGCATCCAGTTCATAAAACTATTTCTATAATAGTCGTTTATGGATCGTCGGAACCGATCGTCTACACGACAAAGGCGGTCTGCGCTTTTTTGTCACTTTTAAAATGAAACTCAACGTTTAGACGTGAAAACTCCGGGACGATCAATACTCACAACTTTTGGTTAAGCACATTTTGACCTTGCGGCTGAAAATCGCTGACTACAATACCAATTTGACGCGTGTTTTCGATAAATAATTCCAGCTGCTGCTCTAAACTCTCGAATTTGTCTGCCATTTTGATTCTGACTACTATATTTTCATTTGCAAAAGAGCTACCAAAGGGAAGAAACTGTTCTGTGACTTAGGGGAAACAACCGTAGATCTATTGGGTCAAGACAGTCCTGAACAGGCCACGGACCACAGTGCCGTTTCCGTACTGTCCAGTCTCTTAGCCTTAGTCAGTCCCAGGCATCCCCTAATATTTCAATCCCCTAAAAAACACTAGCGCCCACCAGCTGCACATTTGTCATGCACAAAACCTGAAAATTGCGGAGTGGAAAAATTCTGGGCATTAATGACTCCTCGATTCTGAAAGGTATGGAGTTGCACATCCCAAAAGTGAAGAGCAAATCACATAAAAGAACCACACCATCTTGGATGAATAAGGGTACTTTAAGAATAATTAAAAAGAAATACAAGTTATACAAAAGATATTTTCAAACTCAAGAAGGTAGAGATTACCAAAGATATATTACCCTAAGAAATTCATTCATTCATTCATTCAATCCTCTGCGCCGTCTGGTGCTTGAGGCGACGGCAAGGGAGCGCCACTTTTGTCTGTCAGCTGCTATTTTGGGTGCTGTTTGCAGAGTAAGGCCTCTGTTCTTGAGCTCTCGCTCCACGGTTCGGCGCCACGTCTCCATGCCTGGGGTCGCCCACGGTTTCTCTTCCCCTGTGGTGTCCATCTCAGTGCCACCCTTGGTAATAAGTCGGGGGACATTCTGCAAACGTGGCCTAGCCATCTCCATCTCCGTGTGGCGATGGTTTCAGCGATGCTGTCTGCGCCTGCTCTCTTCCGTAGTTCCTCATTTGTAATCATGTTTGGCCAGAAGACCTTCATGGCGTCGCAGGCACTTGTTCTGGAAGACTTCCAGCTTGCGTTCCGTAGCAGTAGTGGATTTCCAGCACTCTGACCCATAGAGAAGGACACTCAGCACGTTACTCTTAAAAATACGAAGCTTGGTGTGGATGCTCAGGTTTGTGGTCCTCCAGATGGGTTTCAGCATTGCGAAGGCTTGGTTGGCTTTGCTGATTCTTGTGGTGATCTCCCTTGTGCAGTCTCCATCTGTGGTAACCTTGCTGCCCAGGTACGTGAACTCGTCCACCTCTTGCAGAGGTTGGTCATTGATGGTGATTGGGTCGCCCACTATGGTGTTCTTCCTCATGACTTGAGTCTTCCTAATGTTGACCCCGAGACCTATCATTGCTGACTGTGTCAACTGTTGTGTCTTCTGTTGCATGTCCTGGTTTCTGCTTGCCAGCAGCCCGATATCATCGGCGTAGTCGAGGTCATGCAGCATTGAGGTCAGCGTCCACTGAATTCCCTGCCTCCTTCCCTCTGTGGTGCGGCGCATGATCCAATCAATTGCCATTGAGAAGAGGATCGGCGAAAGAATACATCCTTGTTTCACTCCGGTTTCCACCTTAAACGGTTCGGTGAGCTGGTTGTTGTGGACGACTCTGCACTCAAAATTCTTGTACAGGGACCTGATGACGTTGACAAGTTTCTGGGGAATTCCATAGTATCGCAGGATTTTCCAAAGGGAGTCTCGATGCAGACTGTCGAAGGCCTTCTCAAAGTCCACAAAGACCACATAGAGGGATCCATTCCATTCGTTAGACTGTTCAAGGATCTGTCTCAGGACGAAAATATGGTCAATGCAGGACTTGCCTTTCCTAAAGCCTGCCTGCTCCTGGCGAAGGATGCCATCCACTGCTGTCGTAATGCGTTCAAGGAGAATGCGGCTGAAGATCTTGCTGGTGAGGGATAGTAAGGTGATGCCTCGCCAGTTGTTACAGTTCCCCAGGTCTCCTTTCTTCGGAAGTTTGACGATGGTGCCGGTCTTCCAATCGCTCGGCGCTTCTTCAGTGTCCCAGATCTTTTGAAAAATCTGACAAAGAAGCTGCGGCGTTACCGTATCTTCTACTTTCAGCATCTCGGGGCACACTCCGTCATTGCCAGGTGCCTTCCCGTTCTTCAGCTTTTGAATGGCCTGCTTGACTTCCGCAATAGTAATGTTGCCGAGGTTAATGTCCAGGTCCTCCTCTTTTTCAGGAATGTCAGTGAGGGTTGGTGGGTCTGAGCGGTTCAGGATGGACTCGAAGTGTTGCTTCCATCTCTTCAGCTTCTCTTCCTCTACTGTGACATGAGTTCCATCTTCAGCTCTCACTGGAAGGTCGTGGTACTGTCCGTAATCGCCCTTCAGCTTCTTGGTGTTCTGGTATACTGTCTTCATGTCTGTTTTGCAGCTGCCTCCGCTTCTTCTGCCAGCCTTTCTGTGTGCATTCTCTTGTCTCTTCTCGCTGATGTCTTCACCGCTTGATCTTTCTCTCTGTATTCTCTTGATATTCTTTCCTTCAGTCTTGGTGATTTGGTGTCCAAAAGTTTCTTCTTGATCTGTCTTCTCTCTTCTATGCGAGCCCACGTGTCTTCTGAGATCCACTCTGTCTTCCTGCTCTTTCTGTATCCTAAAACTTCCCCTCCTGTTTCCTTCATGGCTCTGTTGAAATCTTCAATAGTCAGCTCTGTCTCATCTTCCAAAACACCAAATCTATTCCTGAGGGCCAACCTAAACTCTTCTTTCACTTTTGGGTCTTTCAACTTGGCCACGTCGTAGCGCTGATTTCTGGTGTCTCCTATCTTTACTTTCCTAAGCTTCAATGTCACCTTCCCCACCAGAAGACTATGGTCGCTGCCAATGTCAGCATGTCGCATCACTCGCACATCCTGCAGAGAGTGCCTCCAGCGACCGTTAATGATGATGTGGTCGATCTGGTTCTGGGTCTTGCCGTCTGGTGATTTCCATGTGAGTTTGTGGATCTCCCTATGCGCAAACAGGGTCCCTCCTATGACTAAGTCATTTTCCTCGCAGAAATTGACCAGCCTCTCCCCGTTGTCGTTGATCACACCCACTCCATGTCGTCCCATGGTCCTCTCTCTGTCTTCATTGTCGCAGCCGACCTTAGCGTTGAAGTCACCGATCAGCATCAGCACGTCATGTCGAGGGATGTCTTCCAAAACAGCTTGGAGGGCGTCGTAGAATGCATCCTTATCCTCTTCTTCCGCGTCGTCTATCGGTGCGTAGCCCACAACAATAGACAGCTTTGCGTATTTGGAATTCATCCTGACGTACAGCAGGCGCTCGTTCACAGGTTTCCACTGTAGGACGGTGTTGGCCTTGCTCTTATTGATGATGACAGCAACTCCTTCTCGGTGTTCGTTGTCTGTTCTTCCAGACCAGATGATGACTTCTCCGGAGCTCAACCTCTGTTTGCCAGCACCAGTCCATCTTGCTTCTGTTACTCCCATGAGGGTTAGTTTGTAGCGGTTCAGTTCACTTACTGCTTGCGCCAGCTTTCCAGTCTGGTAGAGCGTTCGCACATTCCAGCATCCAATTCTGATCCATCGTTTTGGCGTCAGGAGTTCCGCTATCGGGGTGGAGACGTCCTTGCGGCTTTGGTCCCCATCCGTCATAAGTCCAGTTTCCCGGTCTGCTTCGCTCCCAGCGCCGGTTGTCGCTTTTTCCCTTGTTGTCGTTTCCGTAGCAAGTTTCTTTTTACAGGGTGGAGTCGCTAGCCCCACGCCTAACCCTCCTCCTTTATCCTGACTTGGGACAGGCAGTTAAGCCCCCAAAGGGGCCTCCCTGGTGGAGTTACCCTAAGAAATGACTGTAATAAATTAATAAAGCGTAACAAAAAATTGCATGAAAGAAATATTGCAGATAAATGTAAAATGAACCCCAAAGTGTTTTGGAAGTATGTACAGGAACAAACTAAATATAATTCTGGAATAAATGCACTTAAAAAAAGAAGATGGCACACTTGCTGTAGGAGATAGTGTGAAAAGGCAGCAACATTGAATAAATTCTTCTCAAGTGTATTTGTGGAAGAAAATTTGAGTAAAGTTCCGTTGCTTGGTAGAGGCTCAAAATCGAATGGGTGCACCATAACAGATATCATAATAACTCCTGATATTGTCAAGAAAAAACTAAAGGAGTTGAATCCTTCCAAAGCTCAAGGTCCAGACTGCATCCCTCCCAGAGTTTTACAAGAGTTGTGTAATGAGTTGGCAGAGCCACTTTGCACATTGTTTACTTTTTCCCTTGAATCAGGTATTGTACCGCAAGACTGGCGAACCGCAGAGGTAAGTGCGATTTTTTAAAAAGGTTCTAGGTCAGATGCAGGAAACTACAGGCCAGTAAGCTTAACGTGTATAGTATGTAAAGTTTTAGAGTCTATAGTCCGAGATGAGATCGTTAATCATTTCACGGTGAATAATATGTACACTGAATGCCAACATGGTTTTAGAAGGAAACGATCATGTGTTACTCAGCTACTACAGGTTATGGATGATATAACCTCCTTACTGGACAACAAAAAAACGGTTGACATCATATACTTAGACTTTAGAAAAGCATTCGACACTGTTCCTCATGAACGGCTTCTTCAGAAACTAGAGGCCTATGGTGTATGTGGAAACATTTCCAACTGGATAAGAAGGTGTTTTTTTTTTTTTTTTTTTTTTTTTTTTTTTTTTTTTTTTTTTTACATGCAAGAGAACAAATGCCTCGTGCTGGGACCATATGGCGTTGAGGCGCGTCCCCTGGGTGGTGGATAGGGGGTCTTTCGTGAGAGGGGTACTTACTTACTTACGCCTGTCACCCCTACCCGGGTATAGGCCGTCGACGAGAGACCTCCAGCAACTCCTGTCCTGTACTTCTCCTTCGATTCTACTCCAGGTGGTTCCCAGTCTCTTGATGTCTGCTTGGAGGTCTCGACGCCAGGAGTTTCTCGGCCTACCTCTTTTCCTCTTTCCCTGGGGGTTCCATGACAATGCCTGCCTAGTGATACTGGAAGCTGGCTTTCTCAGACTGTGACCGATCCATCCCCATCTTCTTCGCCCAATTTCATTCTCTGCTGTTATCTGCTCTGTTCTCTCCCAGAGTCTGACGTTGCTGATCTTCTCTGGCCAGTGGATTTTCAAAATTCTTCTAAGGCAACTGTTCATGAAGGTCTGTACTCTGTTGACTGTGGTTTTTGTCAATCTCCATGTCTCTGCTCCATATAGGAGAACTGCTTTTACATTGGAGTTGAAAATCCGGACTTTGGTGTGTTCTGACAGCTCTCTGGAACTCCACACTTTTTTCAACTTGAGAGGGGTGCACCGAATGAAATAAGGTGCCGTGAACCAACATGGTCTAAGGGAAGGTGACCCCGACAGAAAACCCCTGGTCCTCCTAGTAAGGGGGTTGGGCGTGGGGGTAGCTTCCCCACCCTGCAAAAAAGGAAATAGCCACAAAAACGCCGACGAAAAGACTAACAGTAATTCCTTTCCTGGAGGAGGAAGGTTCTTCTGTCAGAAGATTTATGACGTCCTGTGGTGAAAGCCGGAAGTCTTCGGAAGCCACAGGACCGAGCCGCCTCTCTCTATCCAGGGACACAACCATGGGCACATGGAACGTCCAGACCATGTACCAGAGCGGCAAGGCCACCCAGATAGCAGCGGAAATGCAAAAATACAACCTTTCCCTGCTAGGTATCAGTGAAGCCAGATGGACGCAGTCTGGCTAGAAAAGGCTGCTAAGTGGAGAGATGATTCTGTATTCAGGTCATGAAGAGGAGAATGCCCCCCATACAGAAGGAGTAGCATTCATGCTGTCACCAGTGGCACAGAGAGCGCTGATGGGCTGGGAACCTCTTGGGCCAAGAATTATCACAGCAGCCTTTAGAACCAAGAAAAAGCTCAAGCTGAACGTCATCCAGTGTTATGCGCCCACTAATGACAGTGACGAGGAAGAGAAACAAGAGTTCTACGACCGACTCCAGAGTGCCGTGGACAAATGTGCGGAGCGAGACATCACCATCGTCATGGGCGATTTTAATGCCAAAATAGGGGAGGACAACACCGGATACGAAGAGGTGATGGGGAGACAGGGACTAGGCTCGGAGATGAGTGAGAACGGGGAGAGGTTTGTAGATTTTTGTGCTCTAAACCGACTTGTCATTGGAGGCAGCATCTTCCCACACAGAAGAATACACAAAGCAACTTGGGTCTCACCTGACCATACAACAGAGAACCAAATAGACCATATCTGCCTTAGCAAGAAATTTAGAAGATCCCTTCAAGATGTTCGAGTGAGGCGGGGAGCGATGTCGCCTCAGACCACCATCTGCTTACCTTGAGAATGAAGCTCAAGTTAAAGAAAAGCCGCACAGAGACAACAAGAAGACAACGCTATAATGTAGGCCTCCTGAGAGAGACTGGAGTGAGAGAAGAGTTCAAACTGGTGCTGTCTAACCGGTTTCAAGCGCTACAGGAGCTAGTAAATGAAGAGGAGGCGGTCACCACAGAGCAGCAGTGGAAGGTAGTTAGAGAGGCGCTGAACTCAACCTGCAAAGACACTGTAGGGTTCAGGAAACACCATCACAAGGACTGGCTGTCGGCACAGACCTTGAAGAAGATAAAAGTGAGGAAGCAGAAGAAAGCAGTTGTCAACAACAGTCGCACGAGAGCAGCCAAAGTAAAGGCACAGGGGGAATACTCGGAAGCCAACCGCGAGGTGAAGAGGAGTATCAGGGCAGACAAGAGGGCCTACACAGACAGCCTGGCAGAAAAGGCAGCAGGAAGCGGCAACATGAAACAGCTCTACGGCATTACCAGACGATTGTCGGGCAAGTATGGCCATTCAGAAAGACCAGTAAAAGACAAAGAAGGCAAGCCTATTGCAGACAGAGCAGACCAACTCGACAGATGGGCCGAGTATTTTGAAGAGTTACTGAACAGACCTAGCCCACCCGACCCCCCAGACATCCAGCCGGCAGAGACCGACCTACCCATCAGCTGTGACAGACCCAGCCGGGAAGAGATCAGAAGAGCAGTGGCATTTTTGAAGAACGGCAAAGCTGCAGGGCCAGATGGCATCCCAGCGGAGTCTCTGAAAGCAGACCTAGAGACAACGGTGGAGATGCTGTACCCACTGTTTGGAAAGATCTGGGAAGAGGAGGTGATGCCGGCTGACTGGAAGGAGGGGTACCTAATCAAGCTTCCCAAGAAAGGCGACCTCAGCAAGTGTTCCAACTACAGAGGAATCACCTTGCTGTCAGTACCAGGAAAGGTCTTCAACAGGATCATCCTAGAGAGAATGAAGAGCTCCGTTGACCCCCAGCTGAGAGACCAGCAAGCAGGATTCAGGAGAAACCGATCATGTACAGACCAGATCGCCACTCTGCGCATCATCGTGGAACAGTCTCTGGAGTGGAGCTCCCCGCTGTACGTCAACTTTGTGGATTATGAGAAAGCATTTGACAGCGTGGACCGAGAGACTCTGTGGAAACTCCTACGACACTACGGTGTACCCACAAAGCTCATCCGCCTGATCAAGAGCAGCTATGATGGCATGACATGTCGCGTGATCCAAAAAGGGCAGTTCACCAGGGAGCTCCAAGTCAGAACTGGTGTCAGGCAGGGGTGTCTGCTGTCTCCGTTCCTCTTCCTACTGGCCATAGACTGGGTCATGAAGATGACCACAGAGCACAGACGAAGTGGAATACAGTGGACACTGTGGACACAGCTTGACGACCTCGATTTTGCAGACGACTTGGCATTACTGTCCCACATTCATCAACAAATGCAAGACAAGACCACGAGGCTTGCTGACATCTCGTCCCAAGTGGGCCTCACCATCCACAAACAGAAAACAAAGACAATGAGGCTGAACGCAACCAGGGAAGAACCAGTCTTGCTTGCTGGCACCCCGTTGGAGGAGGTGGAGTCCTTCACCTATCTCGGGAGCATCATAGACAAAAAAGGCGGCACTGATGCAGATGTCAGAGCACGAATCGGTAAAGCCAGAGCAGCCTTTGTCCAGTTGAAAAAAGTGTGGAGTTCCAGAGAGCTGTCACAACACACCAAAGTCCGGATTTTCAACTCCAATGTAAAAGCAGTTCTCCTATATGGAGCAGAGACTTGGAGATTGACAAAAACCAGTCAACAGAGTGCAGACCTTCATAAACAGTTTCCTTAGAAGAATTTTGAAAATCCACTGGCCAGAGAAGATCAGCAACGTCAGACTCTGGGAGAGAACAGAGCAGATAACAGCAGAGAATGAAATTGGGCGAAGAAGATGGGGATGGATCGGTCACAGTCTGAGAAAGCCAGCTTCCAGTATCACTAGGCAGGCATTGTGATGGAACGCCCAGGGAAAGAGGTAGGCCGAGAAACTCCTGGCGTCGAGACCTCCAAGCAGACATCAAGAGACTGGGAACCACCTGGAGTAGAATCGAAGGAGAAGCACAGGACAGGAGTCGCTGGAGGTCTCTCGTTGACGGCCTATACCCGGGGAGGGGTGACAGGCGTAAGTAAGTAAGTAAGAGAACAAATGGTAAAGGTTGGAGAAGCAAAATCGGACAAAATAAAGGTACTGAGCGGCATACCTCAAGGTAGCATCTTAGGACCTATATTATTTACGATATTTATAAATGACTTGCCAGATTGTGTTAATAGCATGTGTAAAATTTTCGCAGATTATAATGAATCGAGCAATAAAGACGTGTTGCAGCACGATTTGGATCACTTGCAAGAGTGGTCCGACACATGGGACTTACATTTTAATGTAGAGAAATGCAAGGTCTTACTTGCTGGAAGGAACAATCCTGAACACGATTACTTGATGAAAGTTAACAGCAAAATTAAAAAGGTGGTATCTTGTGAGGAGGAAAGAGATTTAGGTGTGGTCTTCAACAAAGTTCTATCTTTTGACCCCCATATTCAGAACTGCATCAATAAGGCCAACAAAATGGTTGGAGTAATTAAGAGAGCTTTTAATTATTTGGACAAGGAAATTTTTAGTAAACTGTATAAATCACTAGTCAGACCACATTTAGAATATGCAAACACTGTATGGTACCCAGGTTTAAAGAGACAATCAGCTGCACTCGAAAGGGTACAGAGACGAGCAACAAAGCTGGTCAAAGAATGTAGAAATATGACTTATTCAGACAGACTCAGATACTTTGGATTACACTCCTTACGCGGACGTAGAATACGTGGAGACTTAATCCAAGTTTTTAAAATTTATAATCATTAATGGCATCGACGACCTAAAGTGGAACGACTTTTATGCAACACCATTTGACAGAACCCGAAATTCTGAAGGGAAAATCTTTGTACAGCACTGTAACACTAACCTGCGGAAGTTTTGTTTTACTAACAGAGTTGCCATTGTTTGGAATGACCTACCAGTTTCATTAAAAAAAGCATCTAATATAAATTCTTTTAAAAACCAGCTGGACGAATTACCAAAATTTAAAGAGATTTTTTATTCCTATGATGAATGATTTTATAGGAAAATTGCATGCATAGCAGACCCATAAAAGAAATAAAGAAAGAAATGACATTTATAAAGGCCTCACGGCCTATTTTGTCCTCACAATACTACTACTACTACTACAAAATAACCAAAAAAAAAACAGCACATTGACAGTCTCATTTCTTGGCTATGAACCTGATTCTTTACTGACCAAACCCCACACCCAAGCACAGCTGAAATCAGCGTGCCCCTCAAATCACTACGTCAAAGGCAACTCAAAATATGCCCACAATTGTCCACTGGATAAGCTCAGGATGGTATGAATCAAAGCACCAAACATGTCTCCTCTCAGCTAACCACAAATTTCCAGCAAATTCCAACATTCAGCCGAACTGCAAATTTTCAAGGCAAAAATTATTTTTTAAAACACGGGGCCTTGCACTGCCTCAACTTCCCTCTGCACCTTTGGCTAGCCGAGTCTAGTATGTTATACATAACATAACATACTAGACTTGGCTAGGGGATGACACGATGTTTCGATAGACCTACCCCGGACACTGAATAGTAACAAGCTGATGTTGAATGCTGACAAAACTGAAGTAATTCCTGTTGGTGCTCCCTCCCGGCTCCGACTTGTAAACAGTGCTTCTGTCAACATTGCTGGCAGCACCATTCCCTTCAAAACATCAGTTAGATATCTTGGTGTCAAGATAGATCAGACACTGGCCATGCACGATCAAATCAGCAGTGTTTGTCGAGCCTCATTCCTGGAGCTCAGACGCATTGCATCTATCCGGCCTTATCTCTCTGAACGCGCTTCGGCTCGACTAGTCACACTGCGCTGGTAATTTCCCGCCTTGACTATTGTAATTCCATCTATTCAGGTCTGCCCATGGAACAGGTATGTCGGTTGCAAAGGGTTCAGAACAGCGCTGCACGGCTTGTTCTAAAGAAGCGTAAACGCGACCACGTGACACCCATGCTTAAAGAACTCAAATGGCTGCCGGTAAAGTTTCGATGCCAGTACAAGATGGCAACTCTGGCATACCGTCACTTCGACGGGACTCTACCGGCTTACCTTTCTGCTTCACTCTGCACATACCAGCCTTCACGTTCTCTGCGGTCCTCCAGTGAGAAACGTTTGAAGGCTCCGAAGCGTAACTTGAAAACTGTTGGTGAACGCTCATTTAGCTTCATTGCACCTTCAGTTTGGAACTCGCTGCCTGTCAGTCTTCGAAATCTCTCTACTCTCCCTCAGTTTAAGGCTCAGTTGAAAACTCACTTCTTCCAGCTTGCTTTTCCTCTGTCATCAGTAGATCCGTGGTCCTGTTGTATTTATTTGTAATGTTATTGTATTCGTCTATGTCATGTTTGACTGCGTGTGTTATGAGTTTTTGCCACAAAAAGATTTTGCGCTATACAAGAACCATTCATTATTATTATTATTATAACGGCGGTATCGGGATTTCATTTTAGATTTGAAACTTGGTCCGGCCTAACCCTGTGCCCCTCAATGCCCCCCCCCCCTCCCCCCTTACACATACACACACTGCAGTGATGCGACACATGCAACCTCTTAAATAGATTACTAAGTCGGTTGTCACCCCGGGGTTCCGCATAGTCTCCCACCCCCCACCCCACCTCTCACACGTACAATTTTGTGACATGTAATTTCATATACAGCGGACTGCCGCCCCACCTGTGTGCTCCTCACTCTCTCCGCTAACCTCCCCCCAAATTTCCCAACAATATTTTACAGACATTCTGTTCTGTTCTTAACGTTGTAAAAGTAAATTTGAGATAGCTTTGGCAAATTTCAGTTCAAGGTTATTCTTCAAGGGATCTTCAGGTACAAATACTGTGCTTTTTATAGCGCAAAATTGAACACCGAATAATAACAACATGCTTAGGGGAAAATGGCCGGTTTGCACCTGTTGTTCAATTGCATGACAAATTCACAATGCATTATTTGTGAAGAAATACCCAACGGAGAAAGAAACACGCTTAGAAAAGACGGGTACAAAATTTATTAATATTTCAGGTAAATACCCTTTGTCAAAATAGACAAACCCTCTGGCGCCAAGCTATTCTGGCACCACCCTTGAACTAAAGCCATTGGTCTATATCCTTATCTGTAACTGTAAGTACTATAATGTAGCTTGCATATATGGCAGTGTACAAATTTGAAGCTTTTAGCCTCAGTATGATAGGGGCTAAGGAGGAGAGAGATGAATCAGGATAAGCTTAAAAACAGGAAAAACCCAGAATGTTTTTAAAGGAAAAACGCATGCGAGCTCAAAACAATGCAGTAGTCTTTGGGATGAAATCCTCATCTTGTTTATTAAAGAAGTACCCAACGGAAAAAGAAACTGCCTGTCTGTTTGTTTGTCTATTTTGACAAAGGGTATTTACCCGAAATATTAATAAATTGTGTTGTACCCGTCTTTTCTAAGCGTGTTTCTTTCTCCGTTGGGTATTTCTTTGCATATTACACGCTTGGCAGTCACCTTTTTGGTCTGGATTGCATTATTTGTGGTCTGTAAAGATAGTGTTGGCGTGTCAATTTCAGCCATCTTTATTTAACTAAAACAAAATACATTATCATCTTGTCAATACCTTTTCTTAAATAAACAAAGATCTTTTCATTGGACGTATCAACCTTTCTGGATGCGTTTATGGCTTTAAAAACAAACAATCAAAGACTCTTACTCATTTGCTCCATGATCAGAATGATGAGTGACGTGGAAAGGATTTGAACAAAACAAACTGGTTTATGGCATAATGAAACCGATTAAAGAGGCTCAATAATTTGCAATGCAATTTCAGTTGACCTGATGTTAATCAGTAGAGCTATTCTGAGTTTTTCAACAAATAAGATTTAGTTAATATGTGTTTAAATTTGTTTTGTCACTGTCCTGGTGTTATTTTCCTATCCAAAAATTTAAACAATCCAACAAAAGAATAATTGTGAACCACTATACATGACTCCGTTATACATTCACTCTATCCCTCTGGGCATACACACACGCACACACATTCTCTCTCTCACACACACACTTTCTCTCACGCACACATTCTCTCTCTCACACACACACATTTTCTCTCTCACGCACACACATTCTCTCTCTCACACACACACATTCACTCTCACACACACACACACAATTTCTCTCTCTCACACACACACATTCCTCGCGCTGGGACCATATGGCGTTGAGGCGCGTCCCCTGGGTGGTGGATAGGGGGTCCCTCGATCGTGAGAGGGGTGCACCGAATGAAATAAGGTGCCGTGAACCAACATGGTCTAAGGGAAGGTGACCCCGACAGAAAACCCCTGGTCCTCCTAGAAAGGGGGTTGGGCGGGGGGGGGGGGGGGGGGGTAGCTTCCCCACCCTGCAAAAAAAGGAAATAGCTACAAAAACGCCGACGAAAAGACTAACAGTAATTCCTTTCCTGGAGGAGGAAGGTTCTTCTACCAGAAGACTTATGACGTCCTGTGGTGAAAGCCGGAAGTCTTCGGAAGCCACAGGACCGAGCCGCCTCTCTCTATCCAGGGATACAACCATGGGCACATGGAACGTCAAGACCATGTACCAGAGCGGCAAGGCCGCCCAGATAGCAGCGGAAATGCAAAAGTACAACATTTCCCTGCTAGGTATCAGTGAAGCCAGATGGACGCAGTCTGGCCAGAAAAGGCTGTTAAGTGGGGAGATGATTCTGTATTCAGGTCATGAAGAGGTGAATGCCCCCCATACAGAAGGCGTAGCAAAGTTCATGCTGTCACCAGTGGCACAGAGAGCGCTGATGGGCTGGGAACCTCTTGGGCCAAGAATCATCACAGCAGCCTTTAGAACCAAGAAAAAGCTCAAGCTGAACGTCATCCAGTGTTATGCGCCCACGACAGGGACGAGGAAGAGAAACAAGAGTTCTACGACCGACTCCAGAGTGCCTTGGACAAATGTGCGGAGCGAGACATCACCATCGTCATGGGCGATTTTAATGCCAAAATAGGGGAGGACAACACCGGATACGAAGAGGTGATGGGGAGACAGGGACTAGGCTCGGAGATAAGTGAGAACGGGGAGAGGTTTGTAGACTTTTGTGCTCTAAACCGACTTGTCATTGGAGGCAGCATCTTCCCACACAGAAGGATACACAAAGCAACTTGGGTCTCACCTGACCATACAACAGAGAACCAAATAGACCATATCTGCATTAGCAAGAAATTTAGAAGATCCCTTCAAGATGTTCGAGTGAGGAGGGGAGCAGATGTCGCCTCCGACCACCATCTGCTTACCTTAAGAATGAAGCTCAAGCTAAAGAAAAGCCGCACAGAGACAACAAGAAGACAGCGCTATAATGTAGGCCTCCTGAGAGAAACTGGAGTTAGAGAAGAGTTCAAACTGGTGCTGTCCAACCGGTTTCACGCGCTACAGGAGCTAGTAAATGAAGAGGAGGCGGCCACCACAGAGCAGCAGTGGAAGGCAGTTAGAGAAGCACTGAACTCAACCTGCAAAGACACTGTAGGGTTCAGGAAACACCATCACAAGGACTGGCTGTCGGCACAGACCTTGAAGAAGATAGAAGTGAGGAAGCAGAAGAAAGCAGTTGTCAACAACAGTCGCACGAGAGCAGCCAAAGTAAGGGCACAGGGGGAATACTCAGAAGCCAACCGCGAGGTGAAGAGGAGTATCAGGGCAGACAAGAGGGCCTACACAGACAGCCTGGCAGCAGAGGCAGAAAAGGCAGCAGGCAGCGGCAATATGAAACAGCTCTACGACATTACCAGAAGATTGTCAGGCAAGTATGGCCATACAGAAAGACCAGTAAAAGACAAAGAAGGCAAGCCTATTGCAGACAGAGCAGACCAACTCGACAGATGGGCCGAGTATTTTGAAGAGTTACTGAACAGACCTAGCCCACCCCGCCGACCCCCCAGACATCCAGCCGGCAGAGACCGACCTACCCATCAGCTGTGACAGACCCAGCCGGGAAGAGATCAGAAGAGCAGTGGCATTTTTGAAGAATGGCAAAGCAGCAGGCCCAGATGGCATCCCAGTGGAGTCTCTGAAAGCAGACCTATAGACAACAGTGGAGATGCTGTACCCACTGTTTGGAAAGATCTGGGAAGAGGAGGTGATGCCGGCTGACTGGAAGGAGGGGTACCTAATCAAGCTTCCCAAGAAAGGCGACCTCAGCAAGTGTTCCAACTACAGAGGAATCACCTTGCTGTCAGTACCAGGAAAGGTCTTCAACAGGATCATCCTGGAGAGAATGAAGAGCTCCGTTGACCCCCAGCTGAGAGACCAGCAAGCAGGATTCAGGAAGAACCGATCATGTACAGACCAGATCGCCACTCTCCGCATCATCGTGGAACAGTCTCTGGAGTGGAGCTCCCCGCTGTACGTCAACTTTGTGGATTATGAGAAAGCATTTGACAGTGTGGACCGAGAGACTCTGTGGAAACTCCTACGACACTACGGTGTACCCACAAAGCTCGTCCGCCTGATCAAGAGCAGCTACGATGGCATGACATGTCGCGTGATCCACGAAGGGCAGTTCACCAGGGAGCTCCAGGTCAGAACCGGTGTCAGGCAGGGGTGTCTGCTGTCTCCGTTCATCTTCCTACTGGCCATAGACTGGGTCATGAAGATGACCACAGAGCACAGACGAAGTGGAATACAGTGGACACTGTGGACACAGCTTGACGACCTCGATTTTGCAGACGACTTGGCATTACTGTCCCACACTCATCAACAAATGCAGGACAATGATTGTACATTGCTTAACGTCCCGACAGCAACAAGGCTTTCTCAGGACGTGCCTGCACTGCTTGTAAAAAAAACAAACTAAACAGAACATTGAATGTATGTCGCCAACCGGTCAAATACATTAAATAAACCTAACACATGGGGCCTAAATAAAGCTAAGACCATCTAGCAACACACATCCAATATCAAGATGATTGATTGATTGTACATTGCTTAACGTCCCGACAGCAACAAGGCTTTCTCAGGACGTGCCTGCACTGCATGTGAAAAAAAAAAAAAAAAAAAAAAAAAAGAAAAAAAAAGAAACAGAACATTGAATGTATGTCGCCAGCCGGTCAGATACATTAAATAAACCTAACACATGGGGCCTAAATAAAGCTAAGACCATTTAGCAACACACATCCAATATCAAGAGCTACAGGCAGTGCAGACAGTAGGGAGAGTTTTAAAAAGGCAAATACAGGTGAATGGACAAAGGGTAGACAGAAACACATGCCCCAGAATAGAGAGAAAAACCCACCCTGTGGGGCTGACCAAGGTGACCCTGGGAACTAAACCAATATCAAGAGCTACAGGCAGTGCAGACAGTAGGGAGAGTTTTAAAAAGGCAAATACAGGTGAATGGACAAAGGGTAGACAGAAACACATGCCCCAGAATAGAGAGAAAAACCCACCCTGTGCGGCTGACCAGGGTGACCCTGGGAACTAAAAAATACCTAACCCCACCCAAGTCCCCCAGGGCAGACCCGGGTGGGGTAAATGCAGGACAAGACCACGAGGCTTGCTGACATCTCGTCCCAAGTGGGCCTCACCATTCACAAACAGAAAACAAAGACAATGAGGCTGAACGCAACCAGGGAGGAACCAGTCTTGCTTGCTGGCACCCCGTTGGAGGAGGTGGAGTCCTTCACCTATCTCGGGAGCATCATAGACAAAAAAGGCGGCACTGATGCAGATGTCAGAGCACGAATCGGTAAAGCCAGAGCAGCCTTTCTCCAGTTGAAAAAAGTGTGGAGCTCCAGAGAGCTGTCACAACACACCAAAGTCCGGATTTTCAACTCCAATGTAAAAGCAGTTCTCTTATATGGAGCAGAGACTTGGAGATTGACAAAAACCACAGTCAACAGAGTACAGACCTTCATGAACAGTTGCCTTAGAAGAATTTTGAAAATCCACTGGCCAGAGAAGATCAGCAACGTCAGACTCTGGGAGAGAACAGAGCAGATAACAGCAGAGAATGAAATTGGGCGAAGAAGATGGGGATGGATCGGTCACAGTCTGAGAAAGCCAGCTTCCAGTATCACTAGGCAGGCATTGTCATGGAACCCCCAGGGAAAGAGGAAAAGAGGTAGGCCGAGAAACTCCTGGCGTCGAGACCTCCAAGCAGACATCAAGAGACTGGGAACCACCTGGAGTAGAATCGAAGGAGAAGCACAGGACAGGAGTTGCTGGAGGTCTCTCGTCGACGGCCTATACCCGGGTAGGGGTGACAGGCGTAAGTAAGTAAGTAAGTAACACACACACATTCGCTCTCTCACGCACACACATTTGCTATCTCACACACACACACATTCGCTCTCTCACACACATTCGATCTCTCACACACACATTCGCTCTCACGCACACAGACGTGTCATTGTCTCTCTCCAAGTATACAAACAAACTGAACAAGTCTTTCACAGGACGTTTTAATCACAGCGAGTCATACAAGACAAAAGCATTTGTACAATAAGTATACACAAGAAGACAAACATGCTGTGCAAGCAAGCTAATGGTTTAGCAGACTTACAGTATCTCACCGTGCTGGTCTGTCATATTTATCAGACTTACAGTATCACCGTGCAGGTCTGTCATATTTAGCAGACTTGCAGTATCACCGTGCTGGTCTGTCATATTTAGCAGACTTACAGTAATAATATAATAATAATAATAATAATAAGCGCATTAAATAGGCGCTTTATCCCAATTGAAAATCGGCTCAAAGCGCCGCCGCGAACTGAACCCAACAAGCACACTCACGTGAAACACACGCATTCACTCACACACTGTACATAAACACAGAACATTCACGTGGTGCTAAGGGCAAGCTCAAGCGAGCTACTGTAGTTTTTGGAAATTTAAAGTCGTTTGTATTTGAAATTTGATTAAGTGGGCTGAAACTGATACCAAAGTGGAGGGGGAGGAAGAGCCGGAGTACCCGGAGAGAGAACCCCCGACGGTCCGCCCGAATTAACGGTGACACTTACTAGAGGAGATTGATTGATTGATTGTACATTGCTTAACGTCCCGACAGCAACAAGGCTTTCTCAGGACGTGCCTGCACTGCTTGTGAAAAAAAACCCAACTAAACAGAACATTGAATGTATGTCGCCAGCCGGTCAAATACGTTAAATAAACCTAAAACATGGGGCTTAAATAAAGCTAAGACCATTTAACAACACACATCCAACATCAAGAGCTACAGGCAGTGCAGACAGTAGGGAGAGTTTTAAAAAGGCAAATACAGGTGAATGGATCTCCGGTAGACAGAAACACATGCCCCAGAATAGAGAGGAAAACTCACCCTGTGGGGCTGACCAGGGTGACCCTGGGAACTAAAAAGTACCTAACCCCACCCAAGTCCCCCAGGGCAGACCCGGGTGGGGGTCTTACTAGAGGAGAAAAATCCGACGCCGGAACCCGTAATCGAACCTCGCACCTTTAGCATTGGTGGCAGGCGCCTTAACCACTGCACCACGGACCGCCCCATGCTGGTCTGTCATATTGGCTCTTATGACTTTGGTTAAATATCACCGACCAGTACACACAGCAAAATGCTGATACAGCCTTCAACTGCATACAAATGTGTATGCCATCACAACAGGACCCTTCAATGTACAGCCCCTGAAAGTTAGCACCGAGTGTGATTGGATGTGTTTAACTCTTTGCCTACGGCTGGTGGCTCCAGCCACCAAGCGACAACTTCCTGTAACACACTACAGGCGGCAAGATCTGTCCAGCCGAGGTTCGACTGCAGTGCATGTGCTTGGCTACTTTTAGTGCTGTACGTGTCATTACAAGCCGTTAGCAAGCTCACCGGATCCAGAGATGCACTCGTAACAGAATAATTCCCTTGAATTATGACTTCATGACATAGTACATAATACAGGAAGTAGGCAAAGAGTTCAATGTAGTATTGAAACACCCATCTGATGCACATTACGGGAAAGAGGCATACATTATGTAATGGTCCGTAATTCCCAACCTTACCAGTACTGCTTGCAGTGTACTCCTTAGACAGACCCACTCGGGGAGTACGCCACAAGTACACTTCTATTCAAAAGAGACGCAAAGCACCAGTATACCATGCGTAGCACAAGTACACCATGTGAAGCACCAGTACACCATGCAAAGTATCTCATTTGAATAGAATTGTACTTGTGGCTCACTCCCCGAGTGGGTCTGTCTGGGCACTCTGCAAATGGCTCTGGGAAAGGCTGTTCACCATAACATCCACAAAAATGGCTGACCAGTGCACAAGTCCAGGCTTAGCCGTAGTACAAAGTGTATGGAAATGTGCCACCAGTATCCGGCTATTTAGAGTTTAAAAGACATA
Organism: Semisulcospira habei; assembly: GCA_036245525.1. Lineage (NCBI taxonomy): Eukaryota > Metazoa > Mollusca > Gastropoda > Semisulcospiridae > Semisulcospira > Semisulcospira habei. Next base: position 144,972,773 of record BTPG01000002.1, on the reverse strand, counting down.
ACAAATTTTGAACAGTGAAAGAGTTGTAAAGGTGTCTGTCATATTAGCTGTAACAACGTACACCTGGTTAACACCATGACGCCATGTTCCAACACTCCAGTCAGTTGAGTGAAATTATGAAACCTCCTCATCGGTGTGTGGAACACTTACGCTGGTAAAAGGTTCCACCATTACACCCCAGAAAAGTTTATGCCTGCATGCACACACACACACACACACACACACACACACACACACACACACACACACACTCGCCTTCAAACGTAACTACAGGCTAAATCCTTTTTGAAGATAATGACATGGCACTGAGAAAACAAAATACCGATAATTCAAACACAGAAGCTTAGTGGGAAAATCGTGTTTACCTTGTCCATAGTTACACAATATGTAACATCAATATTAATATAAAATGTAACATCCCAGCACAATATGTGTAGTAATACACACAGGAACATATATGTGTACCAGTATGCAGTAAAATTCGACTATAGACATTACTCATGGAGGTCAAATATGCAGGTTGTTCACTACAAACCATATTACAGCTCAGGAGACAGACTGAACACGACAGTTCAAGGGTGGTGTCAGAATAGCCTGGTGCTAAAGACACCAAGCTGTTCTAGTATCGTCCTTGAACTTTCAAGGTCAATCCACAATTTGTCATAGTGCGTCAGGGCTCAAAGCTGAGATTCAGTCTATGTTTCGTCCCGCACGGGTTCTTCGAGTTTGCAGGGTTTGAACTATGTCAGTAAGGCATGCAGCAGCTGTTGAGTCCAGCCCAGTGCACACCGTGCTCGGAGAATGAGAATACTTGTCCTCTTTGCTACATGTGTATACACCCTCTCGTGAGCTCCGCTCCTCTTCTGATAAACGGAAGTTGTGTGTGCCCTCTGTCCAAACTAAAACATTTGGTCAGCGCACTTTTGTTTATCAAGCCCCAGTGTTATGGAATACACTTCCTCTTGAGGTCAGAAACAGTGAGTCTGTCTCTGACTTCAAGAGGTCGTTGAAAACTCACCTCTTCAAACTTTACTTTGAATAACTGCCAGTGTTTGATGCCTTAGCTGTAGTTCTGCAATCCTCCTTGTTTAGACTGAATGTTAATTAGAATTATTATGTATATATTGTTGTTTAGTTTATTGTAAAAGTGGCGTGTTCGGGCATTGTGCTTTGTTTGTTATGTGTATATGTCATTGTATTTTTAGTTTTGTGTACAGATTGTAAAGCGCTTAGAGCTTTTGAGTAAGATTAAGTGCTATATAAATACTCATTATTATTATTATTATTATTATATACAGGGAACACTCGTCAGCTTTACCTAGGCATACACAAGAACTAATCCTGTAGCAGATGATACTGATAAATAACCAGCCAGAACATTTGAGACCCACACTGCCTGCATCAGCATGGGTGGGACCGAAAAAAAGTTGAATCCTGAAGCGAGGGTCTTGGGGCACTTTTAAAGTGGAAAAAAAAAAAAAAAAAAAAAAAAAAAATTTAAATCCGGAAATCCGGCTTTAGCCATTACAGTCCCACCATGCATCAGTTTTCCATAACAGCAGCTGTCACAGCCCTATTCCACAGGTGCCACGGAGTGTGGCTGTCATATGTGTCGTCCAGTTATTTGTCAGTATCATCTGCTGCAGACTAAGTTCGTGCGTAGGCCTACGTGAAGCTGATAGAGGTTCACTTGTGACAGACAGCAGCGGGTATCTCACGTTGTGTGCGCTCGCTGTGCCTTTGATAGACCCACAGGTGATAAGAGTTCAAACTCTGCTAACTTGGTGAGCAGTTTGACCGACCTAGCGGCAATGTATATCAGAGAACTAGCTGGGTCTGGAGAACACTTGCGGGACGGAACCAAAAGACTCAACCTCAGCTGCAACTCATTCAGCCCGACGGCCGTATTTTTCCCGACGGCCGTATTTTTCCAGACGGCCGTATTTTTCCCCGACGGCCGTATTTTTCCCGACGGCCGTATTTTTCCCCCGACGGCCGTATTTTTCCCGACGGCCGTAGTTTTTCCGACGGCCGTATTTTTCCAGATAGCCATATTTTCCCCGACAGCCGTATTTTTCCCCAACGGCCGTATTTTTCCTGACGGCCGTATTTTTTCTTGACGGCCATATTTTTCTCAAATTTTGGAGGCGTCATCTAATGACAATGCACCAGTTGCAGGAGATGGACCGACCATGATAATTCAAGGGCAGTGCCAGATTAGCTTGGCGCCGACACTGCCCTTGAATTATCATGGTCGACCCATCTCCTGCTGTAGTGCGTCAGTGCTGAATGGGTTATTGTGGTAATTACATCCTTGTCACCTGAACATGCATAACAAATTCTGAAGTCAATACACCAGTGTTACTGTAACCACGACCAATCATTGCATTTCAACATTCTCTCCTTTCTCTCTTCCTCTCCGAGTGCAGCAGGTAGAAGAGGCATCTGAGTAATGCACCAAGGAATTATTCACTGCAAACTAAATACACCAACACCACTGCAGACACAACGCTTGATTGTAACACTATTCACCTAGCACGGGGAGAAAAGGGAGTGGGTGACACTGTCTGTGTTCTTCCTCTTTTCGGCATTGACCCACATTGTTTACAGCTAGCTTCACAGGGTCAGGGGTTATTTCACATCCTCTCAGGCTCCAGAAAGCTGGCTCCAGTCATGGTGAGGAAAAGGTCATTGCTGACGTCAGCTTGCTTAGTGGCCGGCGCAGGACTATGCTCATTCATGCAACTGACCCAAGGACCCAAAGACCTACGCTTTAAGGTCCAAAAGCACAAATCAGCACGCATTTTCCCATCTTCCTCCACAACCGAAGCATCTGTAATTGGGGACCTTACAGCTCTAGGCTGTGTGGTCCAAACGCAAAGACCACCAACAGCTATGTCATTTTCTCTCCCAACCCCAATCACCGAAACATCATGACACTTGGGCTTTGGTACATGACCATGTAGGCGTCGCACAGAAGGCGTCGCATGTGTTCTGGAAGGTCCCGATCGTCCTTGACGTTCAGAATGTCCTGAAAGTTGTCCTCAGACAGCCACTTGGTCAATTCCGGCACATGCTGAACAGCGGGGATGTTGTAGCCGCCCTGCTCACCTGTGACAAATAATAAACAAATAGACATGAGAAACAGTAAAAGACAGTCCATATTCGTGAAAAGCGAGATTTTCATAGTAGCTGTTCATGAAGCACGAACTGCGCATGCGCCCACTTGTCAAAGCGGAAGGGATTTCCTCCAGACTAATGGCACGGATTTTTGACAACGTGCATTCCAATTAGATTCCGTACAAATGGTCCATTTACAAATGACCATTTAGTCCTAATGACCATTTACTTTTAATAATGCAATGTGCATATGGCCCCAGGTAACTAAGACTGATGTCACGAGAACCTGTTCACCGATGGTTACATGTGGCAAAAGCGAGAACCTGCTCACCAATGGTTACATGTGGCAAAAGCGAGAACCTGCTCACCGATGGTTACATGTGGCAAAAGCGAGAACCTGCTCACCGATGGTTACATGTGGCAAAAGCGAGAACCTGCTCACCGATGGTTATATGTGGAAAAAGCCCATACATACAAAAGTAATGTAAAATTGGTGAATGTCTAGCAGCACCCCCAATCACACCTTGTGTATGTAGTGGTGACATTTGTGGGACAGGATAGGTCTTTGAAAACAAAACAATAGGTAGTGACTGGAAACATTTGTACCAAACTCTGACCCAAATGTGTGTAGAGTTTGCCCCCAGCCACATCTTACAGATTCTGCAAGTACCTAAACATCGTGTACTGCATGATAAAAACCGAATAATTTGGATGCTACAACATGTGTATCACAAACACTCAGCGAATGAATACCCAGACTGCATGATATGCCCAGGGATGAGCTTTGAACCCTATCGAGTCAATAGTTCATGCCCAGCCATATCAAAATGTTCTTGCTAATATCTTGTGCCTAATATCTTGTGCACTGCACTGCAGAATCTGGAAACAAAGTAACCCCTAAACCGCACTTCCCAAATTTTGGAGGTCTCACCTAACGACTATGTACTAGTTGCAGCAGATGGATCAACCACGATAATTCAAGGGTAGTGCCAGATCAGCTTTAATCACTATCCTCGAGTTATCACAGTCGATCCATCTGCTGAAGTGAGTTGGGGCTAAATGGGTTATGCTTGGGTGGGACCAGGAAAAAAAGTTGAATCCTGAAGTGAGGGTCTTGGGGCACTTATGAGGGTCTTGGGGCACTTTTTAAGTGGAAAAAAAAAAAAAAAAAAAAAAAAAAAATTATTTTTAAATCTGGAAATCCGGCTGCAGCCTGAAAAGTCCCACCGATGGTTATGCTACGGAAACACAAACATGCCATACCCATGCTACGGAAACACAAACATGCCTTACCCATGCTACGGAAACACAAACATGCCATACCCATGCTACGGAAACACAAACATGCCATACCCATGCTACGGAAACACAAACATGCCTTACCCATGCTACGGAAACACAAACATGCCATACCCATGCTACGGAAACACAAACATGCCATACCCATGCTACGGAAACACAAACATGCCTTACCCATGCTACGGAAACACAAACATGCCATACCCATGCTACGGAAACACAAACATGCCATACCCATGCTACGGAAACACAAACATGCCTTACCCATGCTACGGAAACACAAACATGCCATACCCATGCTACGGAAACACAAACATGCCATACCCATGCTACGGAAACACAAACATGCCTTACCCATGCTACGGAAACACACACATGCCTTACCCATGCTACGGAAACACAAACATGCCTTACCCATGCTACGGAAACACACACATGCCTTACCCATGCTACGGAAACACACACATGCCTTACCCATGCGATCAGCCATCGAGTCGAAAAACACCCATGGTGCGTTCCTGCCCATGCCGCACTTCACGAAGGAGACGTAGTGACTCGTCTGGATGCACACCACTGCAAACAGCTCCATTTTTTCCCGGGGCAGCATGACTTCGGGTGGCCCGTTGTGCTCCCCATTCTGGCGACCAGTGCGGGTGGCTTCCTCCAGCATTTTGTTGTATCTTGGGATGAACTCCGGGGGGACCAGCAATGGCCGTGGCCTGTGACCTTGTCGCTTCTTGTGTTGGTGCGACTGAGAGTAAGAAAATGATTTTGACAAATTCATAAGCTGAGTACAATCACTCCACTCTTTACCATACTTTACACATTATAAAACAATCACTCCACTCTTTACCATACTTTACACATTATAAAACAATCGTGTCTCCGGGGAAGGCTTTTGAGCCAGAGACTAGGACAAGGACAGTCTGATATAAAACCTACGACCCGAGGACCTCGATGCCATCGTCCCAGCTTGCTAGGCCATGGCAGATGAACCAAGGGTTTAAAGGGTGGGGCCAGTACTGCGCACACTGCACTCCACCAAAAAGCTCCACCGCGCAGGCTTTAGGAAACGTCCACGGACCATGACACCAACCATTCCAAGTCCTGTAGCGACGGGCGAGGGGCGAAACGGCAGGTGAAAGATGTCACTGGAAGCCGCAGTCTCAAACCTGCATGCAGGCGGTTCAGGATATTGGTCGCCTGATGTTGACCTGGGGATGACAACATCACTCGGCACACCCTGAACGACCAAGCAGCCTTCTCTAGGGACAGCACTGCTTGCTCCACACGGAGAGGGGCCTAGAAAAGGTGGCCTAACCAAAGCTCGTCCCCTCGCAACCCCAGTTGGCTAGCCGCGGTCAACGGGCATCTTCTCCTGTGGTCAAAAAACAAGAAAGAATAACGGATCCACTCTCATGACGACCACGACCGGACTCAACGTAGCATGCTGGAACGTCCGAACCATGCTCGACAAAGCAGACAGCGGACGCCCTGAACGTCGCTCCGCCCTCATTGCCCATGAATTGCGGAGGTTAAACATCGACATCGCCGCGCTCAGCGAAGTACGCCTTCCGGACGAAGGCAGCCTCCAAGAACTTGGTGCTGGGTACACCCTCTACTGGTCAGGCAGGCCTGCATCAGAAAGACGGCTCTCAGGCGTGGGTTTCATGGTCAAGACATCCATAGCGACTAAGCTGGAAAACCTACCAACGGGCCACTCAGACCGCATCATGTCCATGCGCCTCCCACTGAGACACCAGCAACACGTCACCCTTCTCAGTGTGTACTCCCCAACCCTCCTGGCAGAGCCTGCTGAAAAGGACAAGTTTTACACTGACCTGCGCAGCCTCCTACAGAGTACCCCTGCAGACGACAAAGTCATCATCCTTGGCGACTTCAACGCCAGAGTGGGCCAGGACTCTGAAGCCTGGAAAGGAGTCCTCGGCAAGCATGGCGTGGGGAACTGCAATGACAATGGCCGCCTACTGTTGGAGTTCTGTGCGGAGCAGCAACTGGTCATCACCAACACTACTTTTCAGCAAAAGGACAGTCGAAAGACCACCTGGATGCATCCTCGCTCCAAACACTGGCACCTTATCGACTATGTCCTAGTGCGTCAGAGGGACCGCAGTGACGTCCTCCTCACCAGAGTGATGCCCAGCGCAGAGTGCCACACTGACCACCGCCTTGTCCGCTGCAAACTCAGGCTCCACTTCAAGCCAAAACCCAAGAAATGGGGGCCCCCCAAGAAAAAGCTTGATGTTGCCAGCCTTCAGCGTGACGATGTGAAAGCTGCCTTTCAGACAGATTTACAGCGCAGGCTCAAAGACACAGCGGACCCAGTAGACTCCTCCCCTGAAACACTTTGGGAACAACTGAAAACTGCTATTGCAAAATCCTCTGCAGAAGTCTTGGGTTTCGCCAGAAAGAAGAACAAAGACTGGTTTGACGAAAACGATGTAGAGATCCAGGAACACCTAGCAAAAAAAAGAGCCGCCCATCAGGCCCACCTAGCCCAGCCTTCCTGCCCTGTGAAGAAGTCTGCCTTCCGCCTCGTCTGCAGCAGTCTCCAGCGCAAGCTCAGAGATCTCCAGAATGAGTGGTGGACCAGACTTGCACAGAGGACCCAGCTTTGCGCTGACAATGGTGACTACAGGGGCTTCTACGAAGCACTGAAAGCAGTGTATGGCCCCAGGCACCTGGTACAAAGTCCCCTGCGAAGCGCGAATGGCCAGGCACTCCTCACAGATAATACCTCCATCTTGAACCGCTGGTCAGAATACTTTCAGAGCCTCTTCAGCGCTGAGCGCACTGTTCAAGAAGCAGTCGTCCTACAAATCCCACACCTCCCAATAAAGGTTGAATTGGACGAACCGCCCACCGCTGAAGAGACCCTCACAGCCATCCACCAGCTCAAGAGTGGCAAAGCAGCAGGCATTGATGGAATACCGCCAGAGATCTGGAAACATGGAGGCACAGCACTGCACAACAAGCTCCATGACCTCTTTCTCTGCTGCTGGGAGGAAGGAACACTACCAAAAGATCTCCGTGATGCAGTCGTTATCACCCTGTACAAGAACAAAGGCGAGAAGTCTGACTGTTCCAACTATCGGGGAATTACCCTGCTGTCCATTGCTGGGAAAATCCTTGCAAGGCTGCTCCTGAATCGGCTGGTACCTGCCATCGCTGAAGACCAACTCCCAGAGGGCCAGTGTGGCTTCAGAGCAAACAGGAGCACCACCGATATGGTCTTTGTGCTGAGACAGCTACAGGAGAAGTGCCGCGAGCAAAACAAAGGGCTGTACGTAACATTTGTCGACCTAACAAAAGCGTTCGACACTGTGAGCAGGCAAGGCATGTGGCAGATCCTGGAGCGACTTGGCTGTCCCCCAAAGTTCCTCAACATGATTGTCCAGCTACACGAGGACCAGCAAGGCCAGGTCAGACTCAACAATGACCTCTCAGAACCATTCCCTATTCTCAACGGCGTAAAGCAGGGCTGCGTGCTGGCACCGACCCTCTTCACCATCTTTTTTAGCATGATGTTGAAGCAGGCCACAGTGGACCTCGATGATGACGATGCAGTGTACATCAGGTATCGTCTCGATGGCAGCCTGTTCAACCTCAGACGACTGCAGGCCCACACGAAAACCCTAGACCAACTGATTCGTGAGCTGCTTTTTGCTGATGATGCTGCCCTCGTTGCACACACAGAGAGAGCCCTGCAGCGCATCACGTCTTGCTTCGCAGATGCTGCCCAGCTCTTTGGACTCGAAGGTCAGTCTGAAAAAGACAGAGGTCCTCCATCAGCCGGCACCCAAGACAGTGTATCGCCCTCCTCACATCTCCATTGGCGAGTCTGAACTAAAGTCAGTGCACCAGTTTACTTACCTTGGCTGCATTATCACGTCGGACGCCAAGCTGGACAAGGAGCTTGACAGCAGGCTGGCAAAAGCGAACAGCGCTTTCGGGCGACTTTTCAAGCGGGTGTGGCACAATCAACAGCTGAAAACAGGCACCAAGATCAGCGTGTACAGAGCTGTGGTCCTCACCACCCTGCTGTATGGTTCCGAGTCCTGGGCCCTCTACCGCAGCCAACTACGACTCCTCGAACGCTTCCACCAGCGCTGCCTGCGTACCATCCTGGGCATTCACTGGAGTGACTATGTCACCAACGTCGAGGTCCTTGAACAGGCTGAAACTGTGAGCATCGAGGCTTTGCTGCTGCGGACACAGCTCCGCTGGGCGGGGCATGTCTCCAGGATGGAGGATCATCGCCTACCAAAGATCACCCTGTTCGGCGAGCTTGCTACTGGACACCGTGACAGAGGGGCACCAAAGAAGAGATAGAAAGACTGTCTCAAGAAGTCACTTAGTGCCTGCCAAATCGACCACCACCAGTGGTCTTCGCTTGCTGCGGACCGTGACACCTGGCGCTCCACCATTTACAAGGCAGCTGTCTCCTTTGAGGACTCTCACAGAGCTAGCCTTAAGGACAAGCGGCTCAGGAGAAAAAACAGAGATGCCGCAGCTCAGAACCCTGGCCATACCTTCCCCTGCAGCCACTGCGGTCGAACCTGCCTGTCTCGGATTGGCCTCCGCAGCCACGAACAAGCCTGCAGACGTCGTGGCAACTCCTATAAAATCTTCGTTCGCGAAGTCAAGCCAAGAGATAAAACAATCACTCCACTCTTTACCATACTTTACACATTATAAAACAATCACTCCACTCTTTACCATACTTTACACATTATAAAACAAATTCACATAACCCTTCTAGTCCCAAGGTCCCATTTTGGAGGTGTTGCCTAACAACTATGTACCAGTTGTAGGAGATGGATTGATCATGATAATTCAAGGGTAGTGCCAGATGAGCTTGGCGCCTTCAGGGATAATCTGCAGAGGAGAATCACCATCCCCCATGGTAGTTGCCTCGGGGCCAACACAGTCACACCTATCAAAGTGACCACTGATATAATGTCATCGTTAAGGGTTTTGAGGAAACAAATGTTGTTGCTTGTGGTACTGAACCCTTGAGTGAATGGGTGTGAAATGTTGTTGCTAATAGTACTGAACCCTAGAGCAAATGAGTGTGAAATCTTGTTGCTAATAGTACTGAACCCTAGAGTGAATGGGTGTGAAATGTTGCTAATAGTACTGAACCCTAGAGTGAATGGGTGTGAAATGTTGTTGCTAATAGTACTGAACCCTAGAGTGAATGGGTGTGAAATGTTGCTTGTAGTACTGAACCCTAGAGTGAATGGGTGTGAAATGTTGCTAATAGTACTGAACCCTAGAGTGAATGGGTGTGAAATGTTGTTGCTTGTAGTACTGAACCCTAGAGTGAATGAGTGTGAAATGTTGTTGCTAATAGTACTGAACCTTAGAGTGAATCGGTGTGAAATGTTGTTTCTTTTAGTACTGAACCATAGAGTGAATGGGTGTGAAATGTTGTTGCTTGTAGTACTGAACCCTAGAGTGAATGGGTGTGAAATGTTGTTGCTAATAGTACTGAACCCTAGAGTGAATGGGTGTGAAATCTTGTTGCTAATAGCACTGAACCCTAGAGTGAATGAGTGTGAAATGTTGTTGCTTGTAGTACTGAACCCTAGAGTGAATGGGTGTGAAATGTTGTTGCTAATAGTACTGAACCCTAGAGTGAATGGGTGTGAAATCTTGTTGCTAATAGTACTGAACCCTAGAGTGAATGGATGTGAAATGTTGTTGCTTGTAGTACTGAACCCTAGAGTGAATGAGTGTGAAATGTTGCTTGTAGTATTGAACCCTAGAGTGAATGGGTGTGAAATGTTGCTTGTAGTATTGAACCCTAGAGTGAATGAGTGTGACATATTGTTGTGTCAGGGCACAATATGTTTAAACAACAACTGACTGTATTCAAGCACTGGTCACAGAAGGCAGTAGTGTTCAAGCCCTGGCCGTGAACCAAGTAGCAATCTTTGCACTCGTACTTCGCCAGGCCTCCACAAACTATACACTCTCGAATACCTGAAATAGGGGAAACATGACTGATAATAATATTATAGGACATTGACGAGCAAAAGAAAAGAGACATCATCGGAAACACACAAATGCATGAATGATTCCAATTTGCTCGTCTGTGTACGAATACTATCTGTAAAGTGCTGCAACACCACTACTAACCCTAACCCAATGGCTGTTTTCACGCATTTGTTAATGTGGCTTCCGCAGGGATCACTTTGACAATAGCACTACTGACAGCCACAGGGTTAATATATGACTGTCAAATACATACTGACATGCAAAAGAAATGCAACATTTTGGAAATCATCAGAAACATTAATTTTTCTCTAAAATGTATTTTTTCGAAAAATACTTACCGATGACATGACTGTCCGGAAATAGTCTACATGCTTACCAATTTCAGCCTAAGACCCAAAGGGTCCCACCCAGGAGGCTCTCGGGGATCCCTAACAGGGACGAGAGTAGCCTCCCTTGCCCATCCGGTCACGTGCCAGGTGGAGCCTCCTTTAGCCAGTTGTCTACGGAGTTACCAGCGGCAAGCGGGGAGGGGGGAGGGACCTCCGAGTCATGTCATCGGTAAGTATTTTTCGAAAAAATACATTTTAGAGAAAAATTAATTTGTTTCCTCAAAACACATTACCGATGACATGACTGTCCGGAAGAATGGCAAAGAGGAGGAGGGTGCCGCAGAATCCCCTTCAGAAATCTCTTAGGGACGAGGGCGGCCCGTCGCTCCTGATCACACACTCCCGACAATTTCAGCGAAGTGCATACCTAAGGCGCCGGGGGCGCCCGGAGGGAGTGTTGAGCCGCAGAGATGTCGCCCACGAGTGAGAGGTTGACGCGCTGGAACGTCAGGTCGCGGAGGTAGAAGCGGGCAAAGGTGGATTCGGCCCGCCACCCCACTGCAGCCACAATGTCCTTAACCGCGCAGTTGCGGTCCAAGGCCAGACTAGCGGCCATAGCGCGAACTTCGTGGGCTCGTATCCTGAGGGCCTCTGCTCTCTGTGGGGAAAGGTCGCAATAGGCGGACCGAATAACCCAGCGGAGCCAAGAGGAGATCGTTTGGGCGGAGATGTCAGTTCTGCCGGCGGAGAGAGGCAAAAAGAGGTGAGTCCGTCCCCTCCGTACGGACTTGGAGCGCCGCAGGTAGATACGGAGTGCCCGCACCGGATCTTGCTGCCGAGTCTCCCGCGGAAGGTCGGGACCTTTAAGCGGGCGAATAGCGATGACCTGAGGCGCCGTCAAGGGAGATCTAGTTTTGGCGAGAAAGCAAGGATCCGGGAGGAGCTGAACGGAGCCGTCCACTCGGAACTGCAGGCAGGAAGGGCGAGACGAGAGCGCGTGGAGCTCACTGACGCGGGCTGCCGTGGCGAGGGCCACCAGGAAGCAGGTCTTTCGAGTGACGTCCGCGAAGCTGGCCAGATGGAGCGGTTCAAAGCGGTCCGAATTCAGCCAGGTGAGGACCCAGGGCAGGTCCCAGCGTGGAACGAGGGAGCGGGAAACCGGACGCTGCAAGCCGAAATGTGCCATAAGGTCGGCCAGGTCCTTGCAGGTCCCCGGGTCGGGACGGCCGAGGTGACGGTAGGTGTCGGCAATCATGGAGAGATAGCCACGGATCGTGATGGGAGCCAAACCTTGGTCTTGGAAGAGCCAGAGGAAGAAGTCCGCGAGCTGAGGGGTCGTCAGGTCGACGGGGGAGAGACGACGGTCGGAGCACCAGGCACGAAGCACTCGCCACTTTCCCTCGTAGACACGTCTGGTGGAAGGTCTGCGGGCTGAAGCGATAGCGTCCACTGCCGCACTCGAGAAGCCTCTAGCGGAGAGGGCGTGCCGCACAATCTCCAGGCGTGTAGGAGAAGTCTCTCGGGGCAGGGGTGGAAGAGTGGCTGGCGGGGTTGCTTGAGCATCGAGCGAGGGGTGGGAAGTGGGAGGGGCGGATCCGTGGCGAGACTGAGCAGGTCGGTGGTCCACGATCTGTCCCAGGAGAACGGGGCCACCAGGAGAAGGACTGCGTTGCACCCCCGGAGCTTGAGCAGGACTTTGGGGACCAGGACCGTCGGAGGGTAGGCGTAGGCAACGAGACCGTCCCAAGGGATCGAGAGCGCATCGACCGCCCAGGCCAGCGGGTCAGGGATCGGGGAGACGAAGAGGGGAAGCTGGTGGTTCCACCTGGTGGCGAAGAGGTCGACAAGAGGAGTCTCCCAACGCTCGCAGATCAGGCGGAAGATGTCCCGGCGCAGGGTCCATTCTGTGTGAAGAAGCTGGCCCCGCCGTGAGAGTGATTCTGCCAGAACGTTCAGGTGACCTGAAATGTGACGGGCTCGGAGGGAAATGCCGCGGTCCTCGCACCAGCGAAGGAGTCGGTAGAGGAGGATGCAGAGATCGGGGGAGCGGGTCCCCCCCTGCTTCTGTATGTACGCGACGACCGTGGAGTTGTCGGAGAGGACGAGGAGGTCCTGTGTCCGAAGATCGGATTCCCATGCGCGGAGGGCCTGCCAAACTGCATTCAGCTCCAGCCAGTTGATGTGCCGCGACGCTAGGTCCTCGTTCCAGCGGCCGGCCGCGTAGCGAAAACTCGGGAGAAGGTGGGCGCCCCAACCGGAGAGGCTGGCGTCGACGCAGAGAGAGAGACGGGGCAGAGGTGAGGACAGGGGAATCCCGGAGCCGAGCCAAGAAACGTCCGTCCAGCGAAGCAGATGGGGCCGCAGCAAAGGAGAAATCGGCACCAGGGTGGAGAGATCGCCGGAGGACGGTCTCCAGTGGAGGAGAAGGTGTAATTGAAGAGGACGAGAGTACAGACGACCGAGGGGAAGGAGATCCGCCGCCGCACTCATCAGGCCAAGGAGCTGGAGCCACACCCTGGCGGGGACAGCTGCTTCCTGGGCTACCAACCGGGCGAGATCGGCGAGTTTCTGGATCCGAGGCTCGGGTAGACGCACTAGGTTGCGGTCGGTCAGAAACTGCATCCCCAGGTGCACGAAGTGGCGAGAGGGAGTGAGGTCGGACTTGCCCGCGTTGACCAGGAAGCCGAGGCGAGACAACAGGAGGAGAAGAGAATCTCTGTCCAGGCGGAGAGAGGTCACCGACTGGTTCCGCAGAAGGAGGTCGTCCAAGTAGTTGGAGATCGGGCTGGAGGAAGAACGTCGGGCTCTGGCTACCACTGCGTTCATGATCCGCGTGAAGACCCATGGGCTGAGGTTGAGGCCGAAGGGGAGGGCCCGAAACTGGAAGACAGTCCCGTCGATGGCAAAGCGGAGGTACCGGCGCGAGGCTGGATGGATCGGAACGTGCAGATAGGCATCGGACAGGTCCAGGCTGACGGCAAAGTCCATGGGCTGAACGGAGGCGCGAAGGGACCGGGCTGTTTCCATCCGGAATGCCGGGGCGGCGATGAACCGGTTCAGGGCGGAGAGATCGATGATTGGCCTCCACTTGCCTCCAGGCTTGGGGACTACGAACAGTCGGCTGTAGAAGGCGGGAGTGTCGGGGAGAGCGACGACCTCTGTAGCAGCTTTCCCGAGAAGTGCAGCGACTTCTCCGCGAAGGGCATCGGCTTTGGGCGGATCCGCCGGGATCTCGGTCCACAGAGGAGAGCGCCGAAGCGGAGGCGGGGAACGGAAGGAGATGAGAAGACCTTCGGAGATGACAGAGAGGATCCACGGGTCGTCCGGGAACAGGGAGCGCCAGACGTCTCCGTGCAGGGCGAGCCTCCCGCCGACGGGGGACCTGGAAGCAGACGGCGGGGGCGGTGGCGGGCGGTAGTCCGGGGGCCCTCCCACGCCCAGGGCGGCGGGCGGGCTTGGGCCAGGCCGGAACGGCTGGGCGGGCAGGACGGGCGGGGCGGGCGCGGCCAGGCCCTGGCGCACGAGGGGAGGGGCGAGAACGGGAGGCCGAGGCGGAAGCTGGGGCCGTGGAGGTGGGTCTGACGAACCGCAGGGCTCGACCCAAGGCCTTGCGGGCTTGCGGAAAGCGAGACGAGGGAGCGCTGGGCCAACGGTCCTTGTTGGCTTCCTTCAGGGCCTGCCAGGAAGGGCCGAAGAGGAGAGGAGCGCCGACTGGAGCCCGGCGGAGCTGCGATCTCACATCAGGAGGAAGACCCGGGCAGGACTGGAGCACCGCATCACGCCGCATCAGATCGCAGTTGGCGGCGGCTGTCATGGCGTTGACGGAAGAGTGGTAGGCCGCTCGATTGGCTGCAACTGCCAAGGAGTGCAGGTCCGACAGCAGTGGAGGAGCGGAAGGAAGCCAGGCCACTTCGATACGGTTGATGAAGGCTTGCGTAAGCAGCTCCAGGAAACCGGAACAAGCGAGAGCGTTGCGGACGAGGCAGGCAGTACGGTCCAATCCTCGAGGCAGAACGCGCTTGAGCTGGGAAGCGCCGCCGGCGAGCACTAGGGCAGGCGGATCCACGGGAGGCAGAGGGCAGGAGAAGGACTGCGAGTGGCCGGCGTACCAGGCCTGCCGAAAAGCGATGTCAACACCTGAAGGCCAGCGACGGTCGGTGAAGAAGTCCGAGGCCGGCGCGGCGTCTCGCTGGAGATGCGCAGAAAGGGCGTCTGACAGGTCGCGGAAGGAAGGCGGCTGGGGAAGCGACTTGAATTTCTTCACCTGACGCGCAGCGTCCACAAAGGCGGCCGCTTTCCTCTTCAGTGGCGGGGAAGGAGGGCACGCATCCGCGGGCAGGCAGGCCGCTATGAGCCGGGCGGCGTCGTCCAAGGCACGGAGAGTCTCGCCACGAGGGGAGGCCAGGGTAGCTGGAGACGCCGGGTCCTCCACGAGCGAGGGGGAAGGACTGCCAGACCCCAGGAAGGCCGAAACAGAGTCCTCCGGCAGCAGGCTTAATGTCTCTCCATCGCTGGCAGGAGGGGGGTGGGGAGGCGCCCGAAGCACAGGGGGCAGAGCGGTGCGCACAGGGGGCGGAGGGAGAGCCGAAGGGCTAGGCTGCCGACGCCGAGAGGAAGAGGAAGGCGAAGGGTGCGAAGAGCGAAGCGAGCGCCGGTCCCGATGGGAGCGACTACGCCTAGAACGAGGTGGCGCCCTGACGTCTCTATGACTCCTACGAGGGGAGCGCGGGGAGCGGCGCCGAGAGGACCAGCGGTGTGGCGAACGACTGCGCCGACGGTAAGTATAGGAAGAAGCCGAACGTGACGACGAAGGATGCCGGGGGCTACGAATCCTATCGCCGCGACGGGGGCTAAGCCGACGATCCCAAGAGCGGCGCGTGGAAGAACGGGAACGGTCTGTCCTGTCGCGCGTCGGCGGACGAGGAGACGAGTGACGCGGCGCCCGGGGCTCACGGGGAGCACGTAACGGGCTATGCGACTGGTCATATACGTTTTCGGCTGTAGAAGGGGGGGCCATACGGCCCACACGTCTAGGAACCGGCGACAGGGGTCGCAGTGCACGGGGCTCCTTCACAAGGAGCGGGGCACGACTAGACGGAGAGTCCGAAAGGCCGATGCGTCTGCGAAGAGGCGACAGCGGTCGCGGTGCTCGGGGCTCCTTCTCGAGGAGCGGGGCACGAATAGACGAAGAGGCCGCGCCTGTACCCACAGGCGACAGCGGACGCCGTGCACGGAGCTCCTTCACACGGAGCGGGGCACGAGTGGATGGAGAGGCCAAAGGATCCAAGGGTGTACTCACAGGCGACAGCGGACGAGGTGCACGGGGCTCCTTCACGAGGAGCGGGGCACGCAAAGACGAAGGGGCCGAACGGCCAACGCTTGACCTCACAGGCGACAGCGGAAGCAGTGCACGGAACTCCTTCTCAAGGAGCGGGGCACCAGTAGACGGAGAGGCCGAAGGACCCACGTGAGTACTCACAGGCGGCAGCGGTCGAGGTGCACGGGGCTCTATCGCAAGGAGCGGGGCACCATTCTCATGGAGGGGGACACTAAGCCGGCTAGGCGACTTGCCAGGGGTGTCAGCGGGCAAGGGCGGTGCGGACACCGTAGCAGCAATAGTCTTACCGAGAAGACGAGGCGTGCGTATCTCCACGTCCGAGGGGGGGAGCTGGACCGGGTCCCGGCGAGCTGTGACAGGTCGGTCCCGCCGGTAGAACCTCCAAAGCTCCGACCAACGAACCTCCGGCCACGAAGCGCAGACAGAGCAGGGGAGGTCCGAGGAGCAGCCGGAACACGGGAGACAGTACTTATGCCGGTCACTCGGCCACTGAAAGTCGCCGCACAGGGGGCAGGTGCGCACAAGATCACTGCAACACAAACCAAAAGGTAAGAGGCGACCGGTGGCGGGAACTAACCCGCCAAATACTTTCTCCAAACGAGAGTAACGAGTGAAGCACACGCCGAAACGCGGGAAGAAACAAAACAGGTCGAGACGAGACCGCCGTCCAGCCCAGCCGGGCGAGACGAAGGACATGGCCGAGACGTTACCTTTCCATGGCGGCGCCGAAGCGCAAACCACCGTGAGCGACGAGAAGACGCAGTAAGGCCCCAGGCCCGGCAGCAGCACGAGGCGCAGACGAGGGCTGGTAGCAGGAAGGCCACGCTAGAAGAGGAAGCCGAGAAGCTAGGCGAAGGCAGAGCGAACGGCCGGTCGAAGTGTACAATGTCTACGAAGGGTCAGAGGCTGTGAAAACGCGTGCGAACGCTAGCAGCGAAGTAGACAACTGGCTAAAGGAGGCTCCACCTGGCACGTGACCGGATGGGCAAGGGAGGCTACTCTCGTCCCTGTTAGGGATCCCCGAGAGCCTCCTGGGTGGGACCCTTTGGGTCTTCGGCTGAAATTGGTAAGCATGTAGACTATTTCCGGACAGTCATGTCATCGGTAATGTGTTTTGAGGAAACAAACTTGAGTGTCTCATGTCACGTTTCTTTTGCTCTTATTCTAGCTACCTGTGGTAGATCAATACTCACAGAGGCCTGTACAGGGTTCTTGGACACATTTTCTACTCACCCCGTTCGCTGCCAAACAACATCCAATTGCAAGAGGCATAAATCCTCATGAGCCTCCGCAAATGCTGGTGCTCATGAGGATCCATGTCTCTTGCTGGCTTCACTCATAACCACATGTCTCCAGCAGACACGGATCTCACGTAATGAGTCTCAGATGGTTTCACAAACATGATTCATGGGTGACAGCACATAAAACTGAAATGACTGAATTGTTTCATGGACCAACTATGCCCCAGGTTCAATTGTTTCATGGACTAACTATGCCCCAGGTTCAATTGTTTCATAGACTAACTATGCCCCACGTTCAATTGTTTCATGGACTAACTATGCCCCAGGTTCAATTGTTTCATGGACTATGCCCCAGGTTCAATTGTTTCATGGACTAACTATGCCCCAGGTTCAATTGTTTCATGGACTAACTATGCCCCAGGTTCAATTGTTTCATGGACTAACTATGCCCCAGGTTCCATGGCCAGCAAGAGACATAAATTCTCATGAGCCCCTGTGGATGCACAATGTCACTGTGACTGCGGATGCAGGGGATGATAAGAATGTATCAGATGAACAGGCTGGCTGAAGGGCTGTTCTGTCTGAACTGAAAAGCAAAAATTCTGCTTTTTATGATTTTGAACAAGCTGAATCATTCTTCAGGACTGAAGACTGTCACCCATGCATAATTTCTAGCTACAAGGAGTGAAGGGATCCATCTTTATAAAGAAATCACTTGTCATACCAAAAGCACTTATTCCTAAATCAGACAGGTCAAGGACAGTAGGCTGGGTACCTTTATAGTAAGGAAAGGCAGTAGGTTGCACCGCTTTATAGTAATTATACGCAGGTTGCTAGGGACCATTCGTTAGATTTCCACAATCACTATGATATGCATCCTCACAACACTCATAATCTTCAAAATGGTTCACCCTTTGCATGTCAGTAGCGGTTGTTGTCACAATGATTCCTACAGGAATCATCACAACTAAAACCGCTACTGAAACGCATGGGGTTAAGTACCAAGAATAGCTTGGCACCCATAGGCGCCAAGCTATTCTGGCATCACCCTTGAACTATCATGGTCGATCTTTATCTTGCTGTGGTGTGTCTGGGGCAGAGTGAGTTACACAGTGCCCCCAGACCCCCCGCTTCAGGATTAAACTTTTTTTTTTCAGGATTCAACTTTTTTTCTGTCCCACCCATGGGATCATAAGAATATATGAATCTTGCAAATGGAGTGGGACTGATGAATTCATGGAATGAATGAAGTCAGTGCAAATGGAGTGGGACTGATGAATTCATGGAATGAATGAAGTCGGTGCAAATAGAGTGGGACCGATGAATTCATGGAATGAATGAAGTGGGTGCAAATGGAGTGGGACCGATGAATTCATGGAATGAATGAAGTGGGTGCAAATGGAGTGGGACCGATGAATTCATGGAATGAATGAAGTGGGTGCAAATGGAGTGGGACCGATGACTTCATGGAATGAATGAAGTGGGTGCAAATGGAGTGGGACCGATGACTTCATGGAATGAATGAAGTGGGTGCAAATGGTGTGGGACCGATGAATTCATGGAATGAATGAAGTGGGTGCAAATGGTGTGGGACCGATAATTCATGGAATGAATGAAGTGGGTGCAAATGGAGTGGGACTGATGAATTCATGGAATGAATGAAGTGGGTGCAAATGGAGTGGGACCGATGACTTCATGGAATGAATGAAGTGGGTGCAAATGGAGTGGGACCGATGACTTCATGGAATGAATGAAGTGGGTGCAAATGGAGTGGGACCGATGACTTCATGGAATGAATGAAGTGGGTGCAAATGGAGTGGGACCGATGACTTCATGGAATGAATGAAGTCGGTGCAATGTCTGGTTTAGGGATAACCTCTACTTGGGTCTCTTGAAGGGTTGTTCACCCCTTCCCTGTTGGAAAACACTCAACTGCATGACACACAGATCCTCATCCGTCTCCACAGTTACAGGGACTCATGAGGATCCAGGTCTCTTGCTAGTATCTTACCCGTTTCCAAAATATCAGTGATGTCAATCTCCAGACTGGGAATAATGCGTCGGTACATCTTGTAATCCTTGCCAAACCTTGGCATCTGCAGGATCAGGCAGGAGGGCACCTGATTGCAAATCAACATCACTTTATATAACAGTTGCCTGGTAATACCTGCCATCACTCACTCTTCACTTGCTTCATCACTCACTTCTTCACTCACATACTCAAAACAATTCAACTCAACACATTAAAATGAAGGCAAGGCTGTGATTCTTAGTCCAATAATCCTACACAACTCCAACACTCCAAGCTAGGTGCAAGAACAATATCTGAAAAGGTGTAGAGGGAGTTCAGACCTCGACTGCCCTAAATGTGATGTTAATTTTCTGGGGACTAACAGTCAGCATCTAGTCTCTTAACCCTTTTAGCCCCAAGGTCCCATTTATCAAAATTTGCAGGTGTTGCCTAACAACTATGTACCAGTTACAGGAGATGGCTTGACCATGATCATTCATAGGTTTATGCCAGACTAGCTTGGCGCCTAAAGGTGCCAAGCTAATCTGGCACTACCCTTGAATGATCATGGTCAAGCCATCTCCTGATGTAGGGATCTGTGGCTAAAAGGGTTAATCTTTTGGCTGTCGGTGGCACTTTTTGTCACGATGATTCCTGCAGGACAAAAAGCGCTACCAACAACAAGTTGGATTTTACGAGCAGACTGGGGGCAGCTTGAATGAAGTTGAACACACTGGCTCTCACAAGCTTCTGAGTCAAAAGCCTGGGCAAGGCAGTGTCAACAGATTTTGCGCAGCAATGCGATTGGTGTTACAGACTAACCCCTTCCTGCAGTCACCAGTCCTCTTTACAGTATGGGTGACTGTGTGCAGTCACCAGTCCTCTTTACAGTATGGGTGACTGCGTGCAGTCACCAGTCCTCTTTACAGCATGGGCGACTGCGTGCAGTCACCAGTCCTCTTTACAGCATGGGCGACTGCGTGCAGTCACCAGTCCTCTTTACAGCATGGGCGACTGCGTGCAGTCACCAGTCCTCTTTACAGCATGGGCGACTGCGTGCAGTCACCAGTCCTCTTTACAGCATGGGTGACTGCGTGCAGTCACCAGTCCTCTTTACAGCATGGGCGACTGCGTGCAGTCACCAGTCCTCTTTACAGCATGGGCGACTGCGTGAAGTCACCAGTCCTCTTTACAGCATGGGCGACTGCGTGCAGTCACCAGTCCTCTTTACAGCATGGGCGACTGCGTGCAGTCACCAGTCCTCTTTACAGCATGGGCAACTGCGTGCAGTCACCAGTCCTCTTTACAGGATGGGTGACCAGTCCTCTTTACAGTATGGGTGACCTGCACGCAGTCACCAGTCCTCTTTACAGTATGGGTGACCTCCATTCAGTCACCAGTCCTCTTTACAGTATGGGTGACTGCGTGCAGTCACCAGTCCTCTTTACAGTATGGGTGACCTGCAGTCACCAGTCCTCTTTACAGTATGGGTGACCTGCATGCAGTCACCAGTCCTCTTTACAGTATGGTGACTGCGTGCAGTCACCAGTCCTCTTTACAGTATGGGTGACTGCATTCAGTCACCAGTCCTCTTTACAGTATGGGTGACCTGCATTCAGTCACCAGTCCTCTTTACAGTATGGGTGACCTGCATGAAGTCACCAGTCCTCTTTACAGTATGGGTGACTGCATGCATAAGCATGTTAACACTCATCCTAAAGCACAAAAGGCCATCAGGCTGACATCAGCTGCTGTTGGCCTGTGCAAGGCCATGTGCGGGCAAATGGCGACTGATGATTGCGCTGTTGGCCTGTGCAGGGCCATGTGCGGGCAAATGGCGACTGATGATTGCGCTGTTGGCCTGTGCAGGGCCATGTGCGGGCAAATGGCGACTGATGATTGCGCGTTGCGATAGTGGCAAAATCAGGAAAGAAATTTCTAGATCTGCATGTACTAACCTCTCTCAGCTTGATATCTCCCTGCAGCGAGGACAGTTCCAGCAGGATCTGTGTGGTGGGCAACAGAAGCTTCTCATCTTTCTCGATGAACAGCTGGTAAAAAAAGGTGTGCTCACCCGAACTGCAAGAAATAGGAGACCAAATACCTCACAGTACAGTGTATACAGTTTCGGTTTGTGTGCTGATCCATGATTTCTTACACTACAGAGGCCAACAATGAACTCTTTGGCTTTGTCTTTTTCTGTCACAGTAATTTGTACAGGAATCACGATAACACACTTGGCTCCGACACACTACACTAGGAGACGGATCGACCATGATAATTCAAAGAGCAGTGGCACATTGGCTTGACGCCTGATGGTCCAAGCCAATCTGGCACTACCCTGATACAGTCGTTAGGCAACACCTCAAAGATATGAGAGAAGTGGCCGTGGGGTTAAATGTGTTAAAAAGAGCTACTGACAGCCAAAGAGTTACGCCCAGACAGGTGTACCCCAGCACACAAGCCTGAGTCATTTGTTATTATTTTGGGGGAGTAAGCCAATCTGGCACTACCCTAGAATTATCATGGTCAATCAATCTCCTGCAACTGGATACACAGGGGTTAGGTAACATCTCCACAATTTGGGAGACGTGGTCAAGCTGCTAAATGGGTTCAACACAACACCAAGTTGTCTGAATGTCAGTGCCAATGGACGCAGGTTCTGTTTCTGAAATCTGATGTAATTCAAAGCCGAGAGGTGTAGATCCTCTTCAGCCCCAGCCAGGGCAGGGGCTCATGAGGATCCACACCTCTTGCAGTTGGATTGCGTTTACTTTTTCTCGGCAGTAAGGGGGTGAAATGTTCAAAATGTGTGTAAAGAATGTACCTCAAATGTAACAAAGGGTCTGCCTTCATTATTTGGGACAGCAGAGCACTCAGGAACTCTTCTGGGTCTGAAAAGAAAAATGACACATATCAGCTGTCTGACTGTACTGAAAATCACAAAGCATATTTGCGCAGAACAAAACACACACACACACACACACCATCACACACACAAAGCCTTCTCTCTCTCTTCCTCCCATCAAAAACGCTTCTTCCACTCGTTCACCATCCATATATTACCAGTATCATATATCTGGCCCCACTCATTCACCATCCATATATTATCAGTATCCTATATCTGGCCTCACTCATTCACCATCCATATATTACCAGTATCCTATATCTGGCCCCACTCATTTAGTGCCCTTTGCTCACTGAGCAACCCGGTGAGGCCCAGAGACGCGTGCGTCACATCAAATAGTGAGGAGTCTCCCTCTCCGACTCGACCAAGAACCTCGGCATTATCCTTGATTCCTCTCTTTCCATGACCAGCTTTGTCTCCGCCACGGCCCAGGCATGCTACTTCCACCTCCGTCACATCAGTCAGATCAGAAAATACCTCACTACCGAAGCTGCCACCAAACTTGCCGTCTCTCTCATCTTATCTCGCATCGACTATTGCAACTCTCTCCTTTCCGGCCTCCCTCACTTCACCACTTTCACTCTCCAGCGCGTCCAGAACAATGCTGCCCACCTTGTCCTTAGAAAGAAAAAATCCGACCACATCACTCCCCTGCTCAAACTCCTTCACTGGCTTCCCATCCCCCAACGCATCCAATACAAGATTCTGTCTCTCTGCTACAAATCCCTGAACAACTATGCTCCTACCTATCTCTCCAACTTACTTCACCCCTACACTCCTTCCCGCTCCCTCCGCTCCACCTCCGACCCTCTCCGCCTCCACATCCCCCGCATCAAACTCAGCACTTTCGGCCCCCGCTCCTTCTCCGTCTATGGTCCATCCACCTGGAACACTCTCCCACTCTCTCTCTCCGTCAGAAACACTCTCTCTCCGCCTTGCAGTCCACCCTCAAAACTCACCTTTTTCAACAGTTCTAGCACTATATCACCACACTCCAGACCCCAATCTGACTGTCGTAATGTATTTGTGGTATGTGAGTCATTGTCTAAAGCGTGCGCATGCGTGCGCGAGTTGTGAGTGCGCACTTAGAGTTATAATTATTATAAGATAAGCGCATTATAAATACCGTAATTATTATTTATTATTATGAGGTAACGGTATACTGGAACAAGAGACGTGTCACATCAGACGGTGAGATAACGTTATACCGGAACCAGCGACGTGCGCATCAGGTAGCGGTTTACTGGAGGCAGATGTGTGCTTGTTACGTCAGATAGCGAGGCAGCCGTATACCAAAGCGTGAGATCACCCACAACCTCCCAGCACATCCAAACCGACCTCAGACCAATCCTTAACCTCTCTACCTCCACATCTCATCCCTTTCCCTGACACTCCTCCCCACCCGCCCCCATCCTTCAGGCTGTGGTAGCAAACTCCTTTCCCCTTCCACTCCTATCTATCTATCTATCTATCTATCTATCTATATCCCGTAGTCTTGCCGACCGTTGGGGCACCAATGATGACTTGGCAACCAGCTCCCTCCTTTCCTCTCTGTTCTCTGTCATTCTTAGGGTATCGCCCAGCCTCAGTCCTGTCCACTCTGAGATGTTGTCCTCCCATCTTTTCCTCTGTCTTCCTCTCCTTCGTCCTCCTTGCACAGTGCCTTGCAGGATTGTTTTGGCAAGCCCTGCTGAACGTGTGACATGCCCATACCACTTCAGTTTGCGTTTTTTCATAATGGCTAATAGGTCTTCATAGGGCCCAATGGCTTGCCTGATTCTACTTCCCACTTCCTCGTTCATGATTTGATCTCTGTATGAAATGCCAAGCATCTCATTTCAGTGGCTTGTATCCTCCTTTCAAGATCTGCTGTGAGGGTCTATGACTCACAGGCATACAAGAATAATAATATATAATAACGGTATTATTATTATTATTATTATTAAGAACACTGAGATGACTAAGGAGCGCATCAGTCTGATCTTGGAGCAGAGTGTGATGTTTCTGTCTTTCCATATGGCCTTCAATCTTGTCAGTGCTGTTGTTGTCTGCACAATCCTGGACAGTATTTCTGGTTTTGATCCCTCATCTGTCACAATGGCTCCTAAGTATTTGAATTTATTAACTGTTTCCAGTTTTTGGCTTCCAATCATGACGTCAGTGCCAATGCCACTGGTGTTATTTGTCATCAGTTTGGTCTTCTCTGCATTGATTTCCATCCCATGCGCAATGGCTGTACTGTCCAGCTTTTCCACCAGCTGAGCTAGCTCCTTCTCTGTTTCTGCAAGGCCATCAATGTCGTCTGCAAAGCGCAAGTTCGTGATTGTTCAGCCTCCAATACTGACAGTTCCTTCATGATTTTTCAGAGCGTCTGTCATGATTCTTTCCAGGAAGATGTTAAAAAGAGTAGGTGAGAGCAAGCAGCATTGTCTGACTCCGACTGTAGTCCTAAACCAGTTTCCTATTTTGCCGTTGAAGCAGACTGCGCTAGTGGCCTTGTTGTAAAGGTTTGCTATGACTTTGATCAGGTTGGCATTGATGTTGTATAGCTTCATGGTGGACCAAAGGGATGCATGCCACACCCTGTCAAACGTTTTCTTAAAATCCACAAAGACATGACAGAGGTCTTGCTGGTGCTGGAGGTACCTCTCACATAGAACTCTCAGGTTGAAGATCTGCTTAGTTGTGCTATCAGCTATGATTTCCTCTGCCTGTGGCTTCAGCCTGTTCAGTAGGATCTTTAACATGACTTTGCTTGGTTGGCATATAAGACTGATCATGCAATAATTCTGGCATTGATGTAAGTTGCCTTTTTTGGGGAGAGTTATTATAAGTGATTGGGTCCATGGTGTGGGCCAATCCCCTGACTGCCAATCTTATTGCAGATTGTTAATAAGGTGCTTATCATGTCTTCTCCCCCTTCTTGGACTAGCTCTGCAGGGATGTTGTCTGCTTCCACTCCCCTCCCCCACAAAGCCTGCAAGGCTGTTGCAGCAAGCATAACTATGTATGGATATGCTGTAGGAATGTAATACTGTCAGCAAAATGTGAAACGTTTTAGTTCTCACCTTTCTCTTCGCCCATCATGCCTGGAATCGTGCCCAGTTTGTCCAGTAATTCTCGCAACTTCAACACTTTGTCCGCTCGTACATAATTAAATCTGCCAATAGGAAATTGCCCATGTAAATTAATGGCTCAAAGGTGGAGAGAAAAATGTGTGGGGAAGAGACCTGGTATATATATATATATATATATATATATATATATATATATATATATATATATATATATATTACTTACTTACGCCTGTCACCCCTCCCAGGGTATAGGCCGTCGACGAGAGACCTCCAGCGACTCCTGTCCTGTGCTTCTCCTTCGATTTTACTCCAGGTGGCTCCCAGTCTCTTCATGTCTGCTTGGAGGTCTCGACGCCAGGTGTTTCTCGGCCTGCCTCTTTTCCTCTTTCCCTGGGGGTTCCATGACAATGCCTGCCTAGTGATACTGGAAGCTGGCTTTCTCAGACTGTGACCAAACCACCCCCATCTTCTTCGTCCAATTTCATTCTCTGCTGTTATCTGCTCTGTTCTCTCCCAGAGTCTGACATTGCTGATCTTCTCTGGCCAGTGGATTTTCAAAATTCTTCTAAGGCAACTGTTTATGAAGATCTGTACTCTGTTGACTGTGGTTTTTGTCAATCTCCAAGTCTCTGCTCCATATAGGAGAACTGCTTTTACGTTTGAGTTGAAAATCCGGACTTTGGTGTGTTGTGACAGCTCTCTGGAACTCCACACTTTTTTCAACTGGAGAAAGGCTGCTCTGGCTTTACCGATTCGTGCTCTGACATCTGCATCAGTGCTGCCTTTTTTGTCTATGATGCTCCCGAGATAGGTGAAAGACTCCACCTCCTCCAACGGGGTGCCAGCAAGCAAGACTGGTTCTTCCCTGTTGCATTCAGCCTCATTGTCTTTGTTTTCTGTTTGTGGATGGTGAGGCCTACTTGGGACGAGATGTCAGCAAGCCTCGTGGTCTTGTCCTGCATTTGTTGATGAGTGTGGGACAGTAAAGCCAAGTCGTCTGCAAAATCGAGGTCGTCAAGCTGTGTCCACAGTGTCCACTGTATTCCACTTCTTCTCTGCTCTGTTGTCCTCTTTATGACCCGGTCAATGGCCAGTAGGAAGAGGAACGGAGAGAGCAAACACCCCTGCCTGACACCGGTTCTGACCTGGAGCTCCCTGGTGAACTGCCCTTCGTGGATCACGCGACATGTCATGCCATCGTAGCTGCTCTTGATCAGGCAGATGAGCTTTCTGGGTACACCGTAGTGTCGAAGGAGTTTCCACAGAGTCTCTCGGTCCACGCTGTCAAATGCTTTCTCGTAATCCACAAAGTTGACGTACAGCGGGGAGCTCCACTCCAGAGACTGTTCCACGATGATGTGGAGAGTGGCGATCTGGTCTGTACATGATCGGTTTTTCCTGAATCCTGCTTGCTGGTCTCTCAGCTGGGGGTCAACGGAGCTCTTCATTCTCTCCAGGATGATCCTGTTGAAGACCTTTCCTGGTACTGACAGCAAGGTGATTCCTCTGTAGTTGGAACACTTGCTGAGGTCGCCTTTCTTGGGAAGCTTGATTAGGTACCCCTCCTTCCAGTCAGCCGGCATCACCTCCTCTTCCCAGATCTTTCCAAACAGTGGGTACAGCAGCTCTACTGTTGTCTCTAGGTCTGCTTTCAGAGACTCCGCTGGGATGCCATCTGGCCCTGCTGCTTTGCTGTTTATCAAAAATGCCACTGCTCTTCTGATCTCTTCCTGGCTGGGTCTGTCACAGCTGATGGGTAGGTCGGTCTCTGCCGGCTGGATGTGTGGGGGGTGGGGTAGGCTGGGTCTGTTTAGTAACTCTTCAAAATACTCGGCCCATCTGTCGAGTTGGTCTGCTCTGTCTGCAATAGGCTTGCCTTCTTTGTCTTTTACTGGTCTTTCTGTATGGACATACTTGTCCGACAATCTTCTGGTAATGTCGTAGAGCTGTTTCATGTTGCCACTGCCTGCTGCCTTTTCTGCCTCTGCTGCCAGGCTGTCTGTGTAGGCCCTCTTGTCTGCCCTGATACTCCTCTTCACCTCGCGGTTGGCTTCCAAGTATTCCTCCTGTGCCCTTCCTTTGGCTGCTCTCGTGCGACTGTTGTTGACAACTGCTTTCTTTGCTTCCTCACTTCTATCTTCTTCAAGGTCTGTGCCGACAGCCAGTCCTTGTGATGGTGTTTCCTGAACCCTGCAGTGTCTTTGCTGGTTGAGTTCAGCGCCTCTCTAACTGCCTTCCACTGCTGCTCTGTGGTGACCGCCTCCTCTTCATTTACTAGCTCCTGTAGCGCTTGAAACCGGTTGACAGCACCAGTTTGAACTCTTCTCTCACTCCAGTCTCTCTCAGGAGGCCTACATTATAGCGCTGTCTTCTTGTTGTCTCTGTGTGGCTTTTCTTTAACTTGAGCTTTATTCTTAAGGTAAGCAGATGGTGGTCTGAGGCGACATCTGCTCCCCTCCTCACTCGAACATCTTGAAGGGATCTTATAAATTTCTTGCTAATGCAGATATGGTCTATTTGGTTCTCTGTAGTATGGTCAGGTGAGACCCAAGTTGCTTTGTGTATTCTTCTGTGTGGGAAGATGCTGCCTCCAATGACAAGTCTATTTAGAGCACAAAAGTCTACAAATCTCTCCCCGTTCTCACTCATCTCCCCTAGTCCCTGTCTCCCCATCGCCACTTCGTATCCAGTGTTGTCCTCCCCTATTTTGGCATTAAAATCGCCCATGACAATGGTGATGTCTCGCTCCGCACATTTGTCCACAGCATATATATATATTACAGAAATGCATACAGTCAACTTCACTAAAAACAAGATCAACTTCAACAAAAGTCGGGTATAACTATATCAACACACTTGCAGAAGCCCCCACCACACATTTTTTTTATGTCAATTACTTATAACAACAAAAAATGTGGGTCCCCCTGGGTCAGTTGCATGAGAGAGCTTAGTCCTGCGCCAGCCACTAAGCAAGGCGCTCCGCTGTAGCAGGGTTAGTGTTGTGTCGCTGTAGAGGATCACCTTGCTTAGCGGCTGGTCCTTGGCATTTAGCTAAATGCAAAGTTTACTGCAGTTTAGGGAATTGAATATTTGCGATCATCTGTTATTGCAGAAGGATGTCAAGCTTCTCACCTGCGAAGTGGATTCACAATCCCCTCTTTCAGCACTTTCTGTACCTTCTGGCAGTCAGGCGAAGAGTCTGCCTGGGGCGGCTGGTTGAAGATGAAGTCAAACACAGTGGTGAAATAAAACATGGCAAACAGGGAGGCGTCCAGGTAACAGGAATTGTGATGCCCCTGAATACCTCGTTCTTTCCCACAGATAACCTGAAGGTCTTCTTCACAGGTCACTTCGGGTGGGTTCTCATCTCCAAGGACGTCTGGCGTTTCAATGCTTCCAAATTCTGAAAGGCAAAACGTGTCTCACAGATGGTTTCCAAGGCCAAGAATGAATATGCTACATTCATCAGAAGTGCCGTAAAGCCAAATTACTTTTGAAAAGCAGTGGACACCAGAACCTGTCTTGAGTGACCACCTACGAGAGACCACCTGACATTGATGACCATCTTGCTTTTGCAGACTTTTCTTGAGAGCACCCACATTGTAACTCGTTACATCATACGCCATATAAAGACCATGTATTATTAATATTATTTACATCCTGAGGGTGAAGTTATCAATTTGTTCAAGATATCTATGTGACAGGTCAGGATACAGATCGACCATGATAGTTCAAGGGTGGTGTCAGAATAGCTTGGCGCCTGCAGGCGCCAAGCTATTCTGACACCACCCTTGAACTATCATGGTCGATCCACAACCTGTCAGTTGTAGCATGTCTAGGCTGTATGGGTTAAGGTCGTCTTGTTCATACAAAAACAGGCAGTCGCTTAACTCATTCAGCCCGGGCCGCGCCTCGAGTCGAGGCAGCTTAGCATCGCGCACGGACAGGCTGTGCCTCGAGTCGTAGCAGCCTAACATCGCGCACACAGGCCGCGCCTCGAGTCGTGGCAGCCTAGCATCGCGCACGGACGGGCCGCGCCTTGAGTCGTTTTAGTGATACAAGGTAGAAGACTCATGTTTGCTCCTCTGTATTGAAGCTTGCCGGCCATTTGAGTTGTTTCCCTTGATAAAAGAATTGCAGCCACATCTGCTCGTGTTGATGTCAGCAAAGGTCTGCGGCAAATTTAGATGAAAAAAATGAATCGAAGGCGACCTGTGTCAAGAGATGAGATTCTTAGGATGCTGAATCTTGATAATCCTGCCAAAAGGGATTTTTGACAAGTCTTTTTCGCCTCACAAAAGCGAAAATAGCCGTGAGAGTGATGAAGGAAGCAGTGCAGAAACAGTGCCAGTATCAGAGCCTGTAGTGATAGCAAGTGCAAAAAAAAACCCTAAAAAACACAAATTATCCCCTTTTTTAAGATAACTGCTTATACGAATCATGCGACAAACTTATAAATAGCACAGCTGAACTGGGCATCCTTTTTTCATTTAGTACACAAAATTTGGTGGTGATAGGACTTAATTCAAGCTTGCTAGTCAGATTTGTTTACAGTTCCTGATTTTCTGGAAGTGTCTTGGAGGCAGGCTCAGGCTGGCAGGAAGATAAAGCAATGGCAGTGCTAGTCACAATAGTGTTAAGGCAGGTTCTACAGTGCTTTCCCATCACATCAATCCATCTCAGTCTGTCTCCTCACCTTCATGGCTGTGTCTGTCCTTGGTGTCCACGTGGAAGCGTTTGTCCTTCCGGCATTTGTTCAGAGGGACAAACAATGCTTTGCGATCGGCGCAAGTGAAATAGCGATTACCATGGAATGTCCCGTTCGTTCCTGCTGAGATCTCCTCCTCCTTAGAACAGGAATAAACAAGAAAGGCAAAGCCCTTATGGCTCATGTGTATGACCGATCCACACAAGTCTGACAATAAGTGAAGGGATGGCTTCTGCACTAACAAAATCCATGTCTTCTCAAAATTTAATCAGTTTTCACACATCTGTAAAACCCCTGTAACCTTTGACCTTTACGATGGGTCGACTAAATAGGATACATAGGAAGGCCTTATCATCAGCTACCTTTGTGCCAAATTTGACTGAAAAGTTTGCAAAATGTTGATAATAACTACAATTCTATTAAAAAAAAATTGGCATTTTATTGACCTTTCCCAGGGGTCATCCAAATTAGTATGCATAGATAGGTCTTACCATAAGGTAGATCTATATGAAGTTTGGGTTTGAAGTTGTGAATAGTATTTAAGAAAAACATCTCTTGTCAAAATATGGCTATTTTTTAGCTAACAAACCAGACAGGTGAGGCCAGCGCTAGTAGAACAGTACACATACCAAGGGGAATTACACGAGTATCATGTACATCCCTATTTATCTATATGTATGTATAGGTATGTATATGATAGTCTTGTTCTTTACCTGCATATTTTTCTGTGGGCTGGCGTTTGGGCGCCTGATAGGAGGGGGCAGGGGATCTAACTGTGTATGTCCAGCGCTGAGTAATTCCCCTTGGTATGTGTACTATTTTGTACCTATTTCCTGATCTCTTGTGACCATTGACATTTCCTAGGGGTCAACCAAGTTTGTATGCATGGAAAGGTCTTAACATCAGGTACCTTTGTACCAAGTTTGGGTTCAAAGGTGTGCATAGTATTTGAGAAACAAGAAAGGCAAAGCCATCCACGCATACCCATACCTAACTCCTCTATCCCCCTTTACCTGCGCAATCAGTAGGTCCAAGCACACCCATACCTAACTCCTCTATCCCCCTTTACCTGTGCAATCAGTAGGTCCAAGCATACCCATACCTAACTCCTCTATCCCCCTTTACCTGTGCAATCAGTAGGTCCAAGCATACCCATACCTAACTCCTCTATCCCCCTTTACCTGCGCAATCAGTAGGTCCAAGCATACCCATACCTAACTCCTCTATCCCCCTTTACCTGTGCAATCAGTAGGTCCAAGCATACCCATACCTAACTCCTCTATCCTCTATCAATCAGTAGGAATGGAGCTTGTGTTATTATTATTATTATTACTATTGTTATTACTATTACTTTTTTTATACCTATCTACTGGTGTACTCTCTCAGCCCTTTAAATGCTGTGTTTTTGTGTGTGTCAGGCGGCTGCTGTATTTAGTTGACATAAGAGATGTGATTATATTGTGCTTATCTGGTGGTGAACATGGACATATTGGGATTTTCGTTACTGTTTGTTTACCCACTAATTATTTTACTAAGGTAGATTTTAATTATGCACCTTATGTAATAACGTGAAATAATGTATTGAGACGTTTGTATAATAAGCAGCGAGGGTTAGGATTAGGTTGAAATACACATATTATGTATACATGTGTAGAGGTGGGTGTAAATGTGTAATTGCCGCTCAGTTCCGTTCATAAAAGATGTTTATGTGTGAGATGTGTAAGAGTTATGTGTAAAGATTTTGTAGTGATAGTTATATCCATTTGGAATTTGTAGATGTGTAAGTGCAGGGAGAAAATGTTTATAATTATGTTATAATGTTTTCATGTCTTGTTTGTACTATTTGTTATAAATGTACCACAAATGAATTTCTCTTTTCGAGATAATAAAGTACTCTTATTCTTATTATGGCCCACATGTATGACCTATTTACATAATTATGTGTGACCTTTGTGACAATAAGTAAAGGACTGGCTTCTGCACCAGCAAAATCCATGTTTTCTCGAAATGTAAGCATTTTTCACACATCTGCCCCCCCCCCCCTCCCCTCCCCCTCCCCACCGTGACCCTTGACTTTTGCAATCAGTCGACTAAATTAGTATGCATAGGAAGGTCTTATCAACAGCTACCTTTGTGCCAAATTTTATTTAAAATTTTGCAAAAATGTTGATAATACCTACATTTTTATCAAACATTTGCCGGCCTCTTGTGACCCTTGACCTTTCCGAGGGGTCATCCAAATTAGTACGCATAGATAGATCTTACCATCAGGTATCTCTGTACCAAATTTGGGTTTGACGTTGTGAATAGTATTTGAGAAAAAAACATCTTTTGTCAAAATATGGCTATTTTGGACCAATTTTCTGAGCTCTTGTGACCCTTGACCTTTCCGAAGGCTCACCCAAATTAGTATGCATAGATAGGTCTTACCATCAGGTATCTCTGTAGCAAATTTGGGTTTGAAGTTGTGCATAGTATTTGAAAAAATAATCTTTTGTCAAAATATAGCTATTTTGGACCTATTTCCTGAGGTCTTGAGACCCTTGACCTTTCTGAGGGATTAACCAAATTAGTATGCATAGAATGGTCTTACCATCAGGTATCTTTGTTCCAAGTTTGGGCTTGAACTTGTGAATAGTATTTGAGAAAAAATAAATTATGTCAAAATATAGCTATTTTTGACCTATTTCCTGAGCCCCTGTGACCTTGACCTTTGCGAGAGGTGACTCAAATTGGTATGTTTAGAAAGGTCTTGCCACAAAGTATCCTTGGACCAAGTTTGCAGACTGTGGCTTTAATAGTCTCCGAGGAAATGTCAATGTTAAAGTTTACCATGGATGACGGCAGACGGACAACGACAATGGACGGACAACTACTGGCCCAGAACATACTCACTTTTGCTTCGCATGTGAGCAAAAAACTGTTTTTGGCACACAAACACACACAGGACAACTACCACAGCCAACAAACATCAACAAATAAAAAAAAACAACAACATCATCTTACCATTTCCAATCCTGCGGTTATTTTTGTCGACTGATTATCCACGGTACCAATCCATCGAATGACACCGTATCGAGGTGGTTTTCCCAAAACTTCCACCATGGAGCCCACAACAAGGTCAGGGTCAACCGAAACAGATGACTGTGAACCCGTCGAACTCTGCTTGCTGTCCCGTGTTCGCTCGACTGACTCTGGGTGACAAAAATGCCAAATTAACGCACACAGTCTTACGTTCCCAAAGTTGGAGATTGTCCTCTAAATGCGATCAAGCAATACACTGACCAGGCATGACAGTGCACCGGTGGTGCCAGAATGTCTTGGCGTCTCTAAGCCTCAACTATTCTGGTACCACACTTCAACTATCACTGTGGATCTATATCTTGCGGTATCAAGGCTCAACAATACAATAATACAATACAATACAATAATACTTTATTAATCCTTCATGGGGAAAATTAATTCACTGCCTGCCCATACAACACATGGCATCATCATTCACTCATTCAACAGGCTGGTTGTGAGTTCCCAAGCAGCGCGAGAACACTCGCTAGATTGCACGACTTTGAGCCATGACTAAGCTTGGCGAGCCACAAAGTGTTGGCAATTCGGCTAGCTGTTATGTTTAGCCGATACTGTTTTGCTGTGAATCATAAGTAATATGCGGTAAATTTTAAGCTGACGTTGACAAAGGACTGTGGCATATGGCTATAAAGTTCTATCATCATATCATGTGCCTCTGGTGTCAGCAGTGTTAAAATGAACTGCTCAATGGGCTAGGACTATAGAATGTTGACAAAAACTATCTACTGATATTACTGGTGAAATGGGTAACTGCCTGAGCGACAAAAAGAGTTGGCATAATGTGATGTACTATTTGTGGTACTCAAAGTCTGCCACTTGGTTCGATTCGTCTGCTGTCAAATCCATACATCTAAGTGGATGTGTTTTGTCATCAAGAATGTCAGCCAGTTTGTTCGCAATCCATCTGTTGTACAGTGTGTCCAAAGTATTTTGTGCTCTACCAACCACCCCGCCCACTTTCCTGATTACTTTGTTAAGACGATCTTGATCTCCTTTACATAAATTTCTACCAAGCACATCAGGCCAAAACTTAGAACACTAACAATACTGGTGCAGTAAAACATCTGTAAAAGCTGAGTGCTTACATTAAATGGTGAGTTTTTTTCAACAGTAAAGTCAGATATGCGCTTTATTCACAATAGCCTGTGTTTTGCTTCCAGCTGAGCACGTTGTCACTACACGCTCAACTTTTGTGCCCTTGATGACAACAAGATCGGGATGATGTTTGCTGTTCCTAAAATCTATGACCATCACTCTCGTTTTGCGAACATGTAACTCAAGATAGTTGCTATCACATCACTCTACAAAGTCTTCGATCTCCTGTTGATAGTGTCTGTCATCCTCATCTGTAATCTGTCCTGTTTGTGTTGTGTCATCAATGTATTTGTCCATGACACAGTCGTCATGAGTGGCTCTACAGTCTGCTGTGTACAAAGAAAACAAAAAAGGCGACAGGACAGTCCCCTGTGGCGCACCTCTTCACTACCAAGAGAAACTCAACAACATCCAATTGCAAAGATATAGATCTGCATGAGCCCCTGCAACAGTGGGAGATCATGAGCATATATGCCTCCTGCTGAGACCAATTTGTATCCATGTTCCCTGGACAGTTGTCATTTTCGGGCATTGAGTAAACAGATTTCAGAAACACAATCTGCGCCCACTGGGACACACTGTGATCAGTGTCAACACCACACACACTTGGTATCGTATTGAATAGTGTCTATCGTTTGAACTTTGTTTACGTCGCCATTTTGCCTCCCCCACAGCGTGGCCGGTTGCGGGCCTTTTCCGCTGCCCTGTTTTTACGTGCTATGCGCTATTGTGCTAAGTGTTTACTGTGTGAGTCTGTTCGCTACCCGCATCTGTTGCTGGTTGTTTTTCATGTTCCTACTGCCTATAGGTTTTACATGTGCTGCCCTAAATTTGTTATTTCCCGTCGACATCTCACCCTCCCCACTTGTGATCTCACCGCTGACCGACCGTGTTTGTCCGCTTGTAATTTTCTTCCCCTGTATCCCTTCTGCCCTTTCAGTGTTGGTTTTTGCGTATTATCAGCGTCGCTCCGCTAACACACTCACACACATGCATGCACACACACCCACTGTACTTTTTCTCCCTTGCGTATTATCAGGTCGCTCCCCTACCACACCACACACACACACACACACACACACACACACACTCACACACACCCTACTGCACCCTCGTCCCGTCTTTTTCTTTCCTGTCCTTACAAACAATCATGCTCATCAGATACACACGCCAACAACTACTATCTCTACGTCGCCACGCCACCTACTGCGCGGCCGGTGCCGCCGACAGTGTTGCAAATGCCTTACGTGGCATCTGGTTGCGAAAGAGAGGCCGCAAGGGTGGAATTAGCAGAAGGCACGACTCACCACCACACCCACACACTTCTTCCCCTTTTCCTATGCCCTTCCACCCCTTCCGCCTCCCCGCCTTCTCCCCATGCCTTCTTTCTTCTCCCATTAAGAAATTTTCTTCTCCTGTCTTCCTCACATACCGCTCCCTGCTCTCCTCGGCCGCCTCCTCCCCCACACTCCTCCCCCTCCCTCCCCTCCTCTGCCTGCTTTTTCCTCCTCGTCCCCTCCTCCCCCTTTCTCCTCCCCTTCACCCTCCCCCTCGCTCTTCCTTATCTTTTCATACTCTCCTTCCTCCCCCTTTCCCCTCACCCTCCTCTCGCATCCTCTTTCATGCCCGGTTCTCTTTCCCCGTCTTGTCCTCCTCCCCACTCCCCCCTCCCTCATCTTTCCCCCCTCCATCCTCTTCTCCCCCTCCCCCTCCTTTGTCCTCTTCTTCGTACGTTTCTTCTTCCTCTTCCTCTTCTGTCTCACCCAACCTAAAACTGTGTCTGTTCAATGCACAGTCTGTCTGCAAAGATGGCAAAGCCGACGTGATTTCAGATTTCATTCTAGACAATGACCTAGATGTTGTCGTGATCACGGAAACGTGGCTCCGCTCAGCTGGCGATGAACCCATCATCGCCAGCGTCACTCCGAGTGGCTACCGCCTGGCCTCCTTCCCGCGCGCTTCCAGAGGGGGTGGCATTGCCATCATCTACAGGGACTGTCTCTCCACTCACCTCTCCTTCTCTCAGTCTCTACCTTTTGATCATCCCTCCTTTGAATCTGTCGAGGCCGTAGCAACACTCCCTGGCCAGTCTCTCATCTTCTCATGTACCTATCGTCCCCCTCCAAGCTCTCAAAACAAACTCACAAACTCCATGTTCCTCACCGAGTTTGACCTCCTCAAC
Source organism: Semisulcospira habei (assembly GCA_036245525.1). NCBI lineage: Eukaryota > Metazoa > Mollusca > Gastropoda > Semisulcospiridae > Semisulcospira > Semisulcospira habei. The sequence continues at coordinate 144,936,357 of BTPG01000002.1, read as the reverse complement.
CACTACAGCACACGACCCGGAAAACACATCCTTCTTGGCGACTTTAACTTCCACTTCGACAAACCCGACCACCCTGACACAAAACGCCTTTGCACATCACTTTCAAACCACAATCTTACGCAACACATCACCAAACCCACCCACCCACCGACTCAGCCACACCCTCGACTGGATCATCACCCGCACCTCCGATCAACTCTTTCTCGACTCTGACACCTCCTCTGTGCTTCCCTCTGACCACCTCGCTATTCTCGTCTCCCTCAACCTACCTCCCCCGAAAAAACACAAGCTCCTTGTCTCTCATCGCAAACTAAAATCTGTCAACCGAGAGAGCTTCTTCGACGAAGCTGTCGACCTTCTCCTGGACCCCGCCTCCTCTCCTGATCTTGCATCCCATTTCGACTCCTCCCTTCGAAGACTCCTAGACACCCATGCACCTGTCACCACCTCCTGAATACCCAACCGACCCCCCTCCCCCTGGCTCAATGACGACATAGCTGAGGCCAAGCATGAGCGCCGACAAGCGGAACGCCGCTGGCGCTCATCTGACCTCACCGTTCACAGACAGATCTTCCAAACAACTAGATCCAAAGTCTGCAGAATGATCTCCGACTCCAAACGTAAACACCTTCAAAACAAAATCCTGGAATCCAAGTCTTCCAAAACCCTCTACGCTACCATGAACACACTCCTAGGCATTTCTAAAGACTCTCCTCTCCCCAACACACACAGCAAAGAAGAACTCCCGTCCGCTTTTTCCACCTATTTTTCCGACAAAATGCAAACTCTGGGCAAACCACTCGACACTCTGCCTTCTCTGTCTTGCCCTCCCGACACCCCCTTTTCCGGCACCCCCCTCTCATCCTTCTGGCCCGTCTCTCAGGACAAAGTCCTCAAGACCATAAAGTCCATGCCTCTCAAAACCTGTGAACTAGACCCTCTCCCAGCTTCTCTCTACCAGGACAGCCTTCCAAAACTTCTGCCCTTCATTACCGACATCATCAACACATCTCTAGAGAACGGCTCCGTCCCTGATATCTTCAAGTCCGCCATCGTCCGTCCTCTCCTAAAAAAACACAACCTCGACCCAAACGAACTCAAGAACTATCGCCCAGGCTCCAATCTCTCTTTCCTGTCCAAGCTTCTTGAGAAGGTTGTTCTCAACCAGCTCAACCTCCACCTCACCAACAACAACCTCCTCAGTCCCTTCCAGTCTGCCTATCGCAAACATCACAGCACTGAAACAGCCTTTCTACATATCTTAAATGACCTGCTTCTCTCCACCGACTCGGGCAACATCTCCCTTCTTACGCTACTCGACCTCTCTGCCGCCTTCGACACTATAGACCACTCTATCCTTCTCCACCGCCTTCACCACTCCTTAGGCATCACTGACTCTGCTCACTCCTGGTTTCTCTCCTACCTCTCAAACAGACAGCAGTCCGTCACCATCGATGGCGTCTCCTCCAACCCAGTCACGCTCTCCTGCGGAATTCCACAGGGGTCCGTCTTGGGCCGGTCCTTTTCACACTCTACACCTCTCCCCTGTCCAACATCATCCAGTCTCGCCACATACATAACCACCTCTACGCTGACGACTCACAACTACTAGACAAAGACAAACTCGACAACACTCAGTCACTACTGACTCGCACGGCTGACTGCTACGAAGACGTGAAAAACTGGATGACAGCAAACAAGCTTAAACTGAATGACGACAAAATGGAAGCCATGCTGGTAGGCACTCGCCAGAAACTTTCCCAGCTCCTTCCCTCCCTCCACCTTCAACTCGACTGCACCCCCATCTCCCTCTCTGACCTGGCCAAAAACCTCGGCCTTATCCTCGATTCATCTCTTTCCATGACCAGCTTCGTCTCTGCCGCGGCCCTGGCATGCTACTTCCACCTCCGCCGCATCAGTCAGATCAGAAAATACCTCACTACCGAAGCTGCCACCAAACTTGCTGTCTCTCTCATCCTATCTCGCATCGACTACTGCAACTCTCTCCTTTCCGTCCTCCCTCACTCCACCACTTTCACTCTCCAGCGCGTCCAGAACAATGCTGCCCGCCTCGTCCTCAGAAAGAAAAAATCCGACCACATCACTCCCCTGCTCAAACTCCTTCACTGGCTTCCCATCCCCCAACGCATCCAATGCAAGATTCTGTCTCTCTGCTACAAATCCCTGAACAAATGCGCTCCCGCCTATCTCTCCAACTTACTTCACCCCTACACTCCTCCCCGATCCCTCTGCTCCGCCTCCGACCCTCTCCGCCTCCATATCCCCCGCACCAAACTCAGCACTTTCGGCCCCTGCTCCTTCTCAGTATACGGTCCATCCACCTGGAACACTCTCCCACTCTCTCTCCGTCAGAAACACTCTCTCTCTTCCTTCCAGTCCGCCCTCAAAACTCACCTCTTTCAACAGTTCTAGCACTATACCACCACACTCCCCACCCTAAGCAGACTGTCGTAATGTATTTCACTATTTGTGGTACGTGAGTCGTTGTCTAAAGCGTGCGCATGCGTGCGTGAGTTGTGAGTGCGCCCTTAGAGTTATAATTATTATAAGATGAGCGCATTATAAATACCGTAATTATTATTATTATTTACACACACTGTGAACAGTACTACACGCCGCTGTCAACAGTACCCCACACACTGTGAACAGTATCATACACACACTGTGAACAGTACTACACACACTGCTGTCAACAGTACCAAAACATTACCACACGAGCAGTAGCACATACACACACAAGAAACAGTACCACACACGCACTGTAAACAGTAACACACACACTGTCAACAGTACCACACGCACTGTGAACAGTACGACACACACAACACACACCATAATTAAGTGTAAACAGTAACACACACACACACACACACACACACACACACACACACACACACACGCACACACACACACACACACACACACAGTGAACAGTTTCACACACACGCTGTAATTTTGTGTAAAAAGTACCACACACACACACTGTGAACAGTACCACACACACACACACTGTAATTAAGTGTAAACAGTACCACACACACTGTAATTAAGTGTAAACAGTACCACACACACAAACAACTGTAATTAAGCGTAAAAGGTACCACACACACACACTGTGAAAAGTACCACACACACACACTGTAATTAAGTGTAAACAGTACCACACGCACACTGAACAGTACCACACACACACACACTGTAATTAAATGTACACAGTACCACAAACACACACTGTAATTAAGTGTACACAGTACTACACCCACACACTGTGAACAGTACCATACACACACTGTCAACAGTACCACAGGCACGTTATAAGCAGTACCCCCACCCCTCCTCCTCTGCCCCCCCCCCCCCCCCCACACACACTGTAAACAGTACTATGCACACACTATAGTAAACAGTAACACACACACACACACTGAACAGCGATGGCATTACTGATAGGAAGGGATACTTAGCCTACCCAATTTCAGCCTAAGCTTCCGTTGTGTACGCTACGCAACCTGGAAGGCCATTTAGAGAGTCGTTACCAAGGACCTGGGTCAAATGGTTGTTGTGATGTGTCTAGTGTGGTAGTGTAGCGTCTGTGCTTGTCGCTCTCGCTTTCAGCTCCCACCGCTGGCTAGCAGTTTTGCGAAAAGGGGAGCAGAGTATGTCAGTCTCTCCCTGCCCAGTACACAGCCTCTCCAACAACAAGCCTCATGTAGTGTCTCTTCGCGGCGACTCACGGTAACCGAGCACCTTACGGACTCGGGCTGAACTACAGAGGACTCGGAGGAGGTCTGGCCCCCAGACATGCGGCACGCAGGCCCATCGATATGTGGACAAGCCCTGATGCCCATGAACCAGATCCCCAGCTATGGGTAAATAGCCCCACTGCCTCGTGGGTGCCTTATGAGAGGCAAAGGTTAGGGGAGTAAACCCTATACAAATCCGGGCAGGGATGCTCAATAGCCTTGGTTGGCAGATCTCCTTCGAGAAGGAAAACTCTGAGGAAAAACCTGAGTAGACTTGTAAGCCTTGGTCGGCAACCCATCTAGGAGAAGGACACTCCAAAACCAAAAAAAACTGTGCTCCCAGGAAAGGCCTTTTGACCAGGAGTTAAGGGTGAGGTAACCCCAACAGAAACCCCGAGTGCTGAAGACGGAGGTACTGGGCTGCACAGCGCACTCTAATAAACCACAGTACCACGCATATACAGCCATATGACACTTGGAGATGGATTCAACAGAAATGGTGCTCACCCTGTTACCAAGGACTCCGGGTGGCCTCCCCTGTCTCCCCATCCGGTCATGCGCATAGCTTTCCCGCCAGTATTTTTACTTATCTGGTTAAAGTACGGATGTGTTTCAGCCTACACTACGCTTCGACTGTGTACAGGGTTTTCTTCGGTGGTTTTTAGTATTGGTGTTTTCTAGGAAACTTCAAATTGTTTGTAACAGTGTGGGTGATGGCAAGGTAAGGCCTCGATTAATGCCTTTCAGCCGGTAAATTGGCAGGATACAGCATCAACCTGGTACGCGACCACACACTGTAAACAGTACTATAAACACACTATAGTAAACAGTAACACACACACACACACTGAACAGCCCTGAAAGTCTAAATTTTGCCCACCAGCCTTTGGCTAATGACTTCCAAGATTTACTAGCCAAAATGAAAATGTTACTAGCCAAACCGAAAATTTTACTACTGAAAATAGCCCAACGCAACAATATAATGTACCACAAGTGTTTGACACCCAATGTTAGAGTACTTTCAGATTGAGGACTGAAAAAGCATGTATTGATAGCCAGACCTGCCAACCACTACGATTTCGCCGTATTTTCCTACGCCAATGTTCCCAATACTACGCTACTATGATCATTAATGAAATTCTATGCTGAAGAATCTATATCTATCTATCTATCTATCTATCTATCTATCTATCTATCTATCTATCTATCTATCTATCTATCTATCTATCCTGTAGTCTTGCCGACCGTTGGGGCACCACTGATGACTTGGCAACCAGCTCCCTCCATTCCACTCTGTTCTCTGCCATTCTTAGTGTGTAGCATATGGCTCAGCTTCAGTCCTGTCCACTCTGAGATATTGTCCTCCCATCTTTTTCTCTGTCTTCCTCTCCTTCATCCTCCTTGCACAGTGCCTTGCAGGATTGTCTTGGCAATCCCTGCTGATCGCGCGACATGCCCATACCACTTCAGTTTGCGTTTATTCACAATGGCTAATAGGTCTTCATAGGGCTCGATGGCTTGCCTGATTCTGCTTCCCACTTCCTCGTTCGTGATATGATCTCTGTACGAAATGCCAAGCAGCCTTCGAAAACATCTCATTGCTTGTATTCTGCTTTCGAGGTCTGCTGTGAGGGTCCATGACTCACAGGCATATAAGAACACTGAGATGACTAAGGGGCACATCAGTCTGATCTTGGAGCAGAGTGTGATGTTTCTGTCCTTCCATATGGTCTTCAGTCTTGTCAGTGCTGTTGTTGTCTGCGCAATCCTGGACATTATTTCTGGTTTTGATCCTTCATCTGTCACAATGGCTCCTAAGTATTTGAATTTCTCAACTGTTTCCAGTTTTTGGCCTCCATCCATGATTTTGGTGCCAATGCCACTGGTGTTATTGGTCATCAGTTTGGTCTTCTCTGCTTTAATTTCCACTCCAAACGCAATGGCTGTACTGTCCAGATTTACCACCAGCTGAGCTAGCTCCTTCTCTGTTCCTGCAAGGCCATCAATGTCGTCCGCGAAGCGCAAGTTCTTGATTGTTCTGCCTCCAATACTGACAGTTCCTTCATGATCTTTCAGAGTGTCCGACATGATTCTTTCCAGGAAGATGTTGAAAAGAGTAGGTGAGAGCAAGCAGCTGAAGAATAAAATATAACAAAAACGTTTTTGGTGTTGTTTCGGTTTGTAGTCGGTAAGAGCATGCGGATTGGGGCCAATGAGAACGAGCGGAACAAACTTCCGGTTTTCCCAGCGTGCACCATTTCATTCACAAAGTGCGTCAGAAAAATTAATTTTTCTCTAAAATGTATTTTTTCGAAAAATACTTACCGATGCCATTACTACAATGGAACATCCTATAGCTTGCGTAATTTTAGCCCAAAAACTTACGATGTGTACCATTAGAGCCAGGGGAGGCCACCAGGGGTGTCGTGACCTGGTACCCGGGTAGCCTCCCTTACCACCCCACGTGGGTAACTGCCAGTGCAGCCAAGCCAAACCAGTTCTTTCGTTTAGGTGGCTAGCGGCGAGCGGGGCAGGTGGGAGGGCGGGGCAGTAATGGCATCGCTAAGTATTTTTCGAAAAAATACATTTTAGAGAAAAATTAATTTGTTTCTTCAAAAACATTACCGATGCCATTACTACAATGGAGAATAGCGAAGAAGAGGAGGGTGCCGCATAACCCAGTGACTGACTGAGCTAGCAAGCCCCATCCTCCCCGGCGCAAGCTCCCGGTTATTTTAGCTAAAGGATTACCAACGGCACCGAAGGTGCTGGGAGGGAGTGTTGCGCCGCCTCAATGTCCCCCACCAGGGCCAGGTTGTCTCACTGGCCAACCAGGTTGAGGTAGAACCGGGTGAAGGTCGACTCGGTCCGCCAGCCTACGGCAGCCAGACTGTCTTGGGCAGCGCAGATGCGGTCGGGAGCGGCGCTAGTAGCCGTGGCTCTGACCTCGTGGGCCCAGCAGTGTAGTCGCTTGGCAGCGTCAGGGCAGAGGTCCTGGTAGGCAGAGCGTATCACCCATCTTAGCCAGGAAGAGGTCGTCTGGGCTGAGATGTCTTGTCTACCTGGGGACAGAGAGAGAAAGAGGCAGGTGTGTCCCTGGCGGAACGGCGTGGTTCGGCGTAGGTACACGCGTAAGGCTCTCACCGGGTCCTGTTGTCTGACTTCCTTGTAGGGGTCGATCGGCTTCAGCGATCATACAGTGATCACCCGGGGGGCTGCCAACGGGGACTGGTTCTTGGCCAAGAAGGCCGGGTCCATTAGTAGCTGCACGGAGCCATCCGACCTGCACTACAAGCAGGCGGGCGCGCGGAGAGCGCAGGCAGCTCACTCACTCTGGAGGCTGTGGCTACGCGAGCAGAAGCAAGTCTTCGTGTAGCGTCAGCCAGGCTTGCTAGGGGAAGCGGCTCGAAACGCTAGCATTCAGCCAGGTGAGTGCCTAGGGTAAGTCCCAGTGTGGGGTCAGGGAGCGGAGGGCAGGTCGCTGTATGCCGAAGCGGGCCAAAAGGTCAGCGAGGTCCTTACACTTGCCGGGTCCGCTCGGCCCAGGTGCCGGTAAACATCGACGATCATAGCGAGGTAGCCCCTGAAGGTGATCGGTGCCAAGTGCTGTTCGGCGAAGAGCCCGAGGAAGAACTCGGCCAGTAGTAAGGAAGTCAGATCGGTAGGGGAGAGGCGACAGAGGTCGCACCAGGCTCCCAGTACTCTCCACTCTTCCTCGTAGACACTCAGGGTCGAGGGTCCGCGGCCTGAAGCGATAGCTGCCACTGCCTCACTCGAGAAACTCAAGCGGCGAGGGCTTGCCACCCAATCTTCAAGCATGTAGCAGGAGTCCCTCAGAGCACGGATGGTAGAGCGCCTGGCGCGGTAGCTTGAGCATCGTGCGAGGAGAGAAAAGCCGCAGTGAAGGGCCCGTGGCAAGGTTCAGGAGGTCAGTGGTGCAGGATCTGGTCCAGCAGAACGGTGCCACCAGCCACAGGATCGCGTTGCATCCCTTGTGCTAGAGAAGCACCCTGGGGACAAGGACTGAGGGAGCTTAAGTGGAAGCGCAGCGGCCGTCCCAGGGAAGGGGGAGCGCATCAACCGCCCAGGCTAGGGGGTCCGGGATGGGTGAGATGAGGGGGAGTTGGCAGTACCACCCTGCCGCGAAGAACGATAAGGGGGGTCTCCCACGTGGCACAGATCATCCGGAAGAAGTCCGGGCGAAGCGCCCACTCGGTGTGGAGAAGCTGGGAGAGGGAGTCTGCGAGGACATACAGGTGACCGAGGAAGTATCTCGCTGGAGAGAGACGCGGTGATCCTCACACCCACGGAGGCGCTGGAAGAAGAAAGCAGAGGAAGGGGAGCGGGTCCCGTCCTGCTTCTGAATGTAGGACACGACAGCTGAGTCGTAGGAAGGACGATCAGGTCCTGATGTCCGAGAGTCGGTTCCCAAGCGAGGAGAGCTTGCCGTATCGCCTGTAACTCCAAACAGTTGAAAAGCTTGACCGCAAGGACCAGTGGCCAGCTGCCAGAAGCCGTGACACATCGGCAGCAGGTGTGCACCCCAGCCGGAGCGGCTGGCGTCGACGCAAGGGACAACTGGGAGGCAAAGGAGAGGGACTCCAGACGCAAGCCAGGCAGGGTCTGCCCAGCGGGGGAGGAGAGGAAGGAGCAAGGGAGGAACCGGAATGGAAGCCTCTATGTCTCCGGTCGAGGGCGCCAGGAAGGAGAAGATGAAGCGCAGAAGCATCTGGAAGCCGGATGCACGGGGACGTAGGCATCCGCTAGATCCAGGCTGACAGCGAAGCCCATGGGAAGAACCGCGGCGCGAAGGGCTCAGGCGGTCCCCAAGGGAAGGAAGGCGCTGCGAAGAACTTGTGCCACGCTGAAGGTCGATGATCGGACGCCACCTGTGGCCGGCCAAGGCCAGGCGGGGGAGGAGACGGGGTCGGGGGGTGGGCGGGCGCGGCGGGCACATGCGGGGGAAGGTGGCGACGCCGGGTGGGCGGACAGGGCAAAGCTCCTCATGGCGCCTGTCACCGACTGCCAGGTCCTGGACCGAAGAGGAGGGATCGCCGAGCGGAGCCTGTCGCAGCTGTCTCCGTAGGTCCTGCGGGAGGTAGGGGTAGACGGCAAGCACAGCATTCCGGCGAGCAGGCCGCAGAGTGCGGCAGCGGCGAAGCGAGGACAGGCGTTGACACGCCGCTTGGAAGGCGGGACTTCTTCCCCACAGCCAGAGCGAGGAGGTGCCCTAACAGCAGCGACAAGGAGAAGAGCCAGCTCCAGAAGGTAGATGAGCGCTTGCTTGGCCAAGTCGAGGAATCCAGCACAGGCGAGAGCGTTGTGGATGAGGAATGCCGTCCGTTCCAGGCCGGGGGGGATGCAACAGCGGGAGGCACGAAGTCCACCAGCTGCTGCTGAGCGGCAGGATCCACTGCGGGGAGGGCAGCAGCAAGGCCTGTGAGTGTCCGGCATACCAGCTGTGCTGAAAGGCGAAGTCCCAATCCGCTGGCCAGCGAACGACGGTGAAGAAGCGAACCGCGTCGGAGTCTAAACCCTGCAGCAGGAGCGGCGAAGGCAACACAAACCCGTGAACCTCAGGGTGTGGCAGGGACGAAACCTCTAGGAGGGAGAACAGTGTCCAAGCGGGTAGATCACAGCAGAGGGCTAAGCAAACACGTCTATACGCTGCAAGCTAAAGGAAAGAACTGGTTTGGCTTGGCTGCGCTGGCAGTTACCCACGTGGGGTGGGAAGGGAGGCTACCCGGGTACCAGGTCACAGCACCCTTGGTGGCCTCCCCTGGCTCTCACATCGTAAGTTTTTGGGCTAAAATTACGCAAGCTATAGGTTGTTCCATTGTAGTAATGGCATCGGTAATGTTTTTGAAGAAACAAACAACAGTCTGAACCATGCCGAAGAGAAAGGAACCTGATTCGAAAAGCGCACCACCTGAAAAGAAGAACGTTTGTACCAGCCAGCCAAAGCTCCGATCGCTATATAAAAGGCAAATTTCTGTCGTGCTTTGATTCTAACAGACAATAAAGTTGTGTTGTATTGAGAAATTTCCGTGCATCAAGCGGCGTTCGGCGTTGAGCGAACAGTAACTTACGTGCTAAACTACGCTTGACATCTCCAAAACTACCACCACTTGTCCAAAATTCTACTACCATAGCTGTGTAGGGGTTGGCAGGTCAGATGTCAAATGCAAAAAAAGTTTTAACGCACTCGCCAAAAATGTTGTTGTACAACATGTCTCTATTGCTTACTTAGTATTAAGAGAAGTTGAACGTTCAGGCACTTTCGGATTTAAGACTGAAAAAGTACAGATTGGAAAGCGTATGAGCGCACTCGCATTTAGCGAGTGGATTCTTTTTTTTACTCGCCAAAAATAAAATCACTCGCCATGGTGAGTAAATTACTCGCCATTTTCAGAACTGCTGAATAGTACAACACAGACACCATAAACAGTACCTCACACAGACACTGTAAACAGTACCTCACACACTGTGAACAGCACCACAGACACTGTAAACAGTACAACACACACACTGTAAATAGTACCACACACACACACATTGTAAACAGTACCACACACACTGTGAACAGTACCACAGACTGAATAGTACAACATAGACACTGTAAACAGTACCTCACACAGAAACTGTAAACAGTACCTTACACACTGTGAACAGTACCACAGACACTGTAAACAGTACCACACACACTGTAAACAGTACAACACACACTGTAAACAGTACCACACACACATTGTAAACAGTACCACACAGACTGTAAGTGCAGTGGCTGCACACACAAGGGGGTGAAATGCCACGTGTCACCTACCTTGATATCTGCTCATCAGGTAGACAGGGTTCACCCCACTGTCATCCCCCATCCCTGCAACAGCATCTCGCAACCCCATCTGTGTCTGAGACATGTCACCCCCATTCTCTCTGCTCTCCTCCGTCTGAAGCGCAAACCTCGACATGGGGCTCATGACCTTCATCGGGGTCCCACCCTTCATCCACGCACCGTCCTCAGTTTTGCCGCGAATTGTCTGGTCAGAGGCAGTGTCTGAAGGTTGCGCGGGTCGAGAGGTCGACCTTTGACCTGTCACAATACTACTGGACGACTGGCTGTTATGTTCTTGGAGAGGTTGAGGTGATGATGAGGAGGAAGAGGCAGGTGCACCCCTGGTGGAGCTAGTGTTTTCATACCGTCTCAAAAGCTCTTCCTGCTCACGCACAAAGTCTTGGTCAAGTTCACTCTGTGGGTTGTACAGATCTGGACTAGGTGGAACTGGAGCAGCGAGACAAGGGAACATGTTTACAATCATGTCAATCAGTACATACATTCACATTCAAACAATAACCACCATCATCATCAAATGTGTAATAAAAATAGTAAACAAGAAAGGCAAAGCCATTATGGCTTACGTGTATGACTGATCTACATGTGTGACTTTTGTGACAATAAGTAAAGTGATGGCTTCTGCACCAGCAAAATCCACGTTTTCTCAAAATTTGATCAGTTTTGACTCATCTGTCAAACCCCCGTGACCCTTGACCTGTGCAATGAGTTGACAGGGCAGTTCACCCTTCTCTGAATTCCTCCGTTTAGTTGGGCTCTGTGCCAGCCGTGACCCACTTCACTGATAAGTGCGCGCGGGTCATAGCAGGCTCCAGCCTAGCTGCTGGCGGGAAGCGTTGCGCTCTTTGTTCCCTGTTGAAGTCTGTCAGTCATGTGATCAGATTAGCCTGTTTATAACTAATTATTACCGTGGCTACAAAGTTGCAATCGTAAATATCATTATGTAACACTATGCTTGAAACTGTCCTCTTCAAGCTCATGTAAGTTTGGTTTTAACAACCTCTTCGAATTCTGTGCTTATTACTTGATTACAACGTGTGTAGTTCGAGGAACTTTCCTTCCGCTGTAGACAGTGTGTGTGTGTAAATGACTTGTTTTCTGTGCCGGATGTATCACTCCAATGTGTGCCCTTATCTGATGCATATATGTAAAGTATAGCTTGTTAAAGCCATGGAGAATGAACATTCCTTTCCAAGACATTTTGAAGCCGTGAATTCTTTGTGTAGACTTTGTGGTAGAAGGTCTAGGCGAGCAGTCAAAGACAAAAACAAACCCGTGTTTTTGTGCACTAAATAACCAGTGATATATTTTCGTGTTACAACATTGATGTGCTCAACGACCAGGAAGGGAAGCATTCTAAATCAATTTGTTGCTTGTGTCACACAACAGAAGCTTAGAACCCTTCTGACAGAGCATTTGGCTTTGGTTTCTCCACATTTTCATCAGGTATTCACAGACTGCCACTCGTCCAAAAAATTAAACTGATCGGCCTATCAAGTTTAGACACAGTATCATAGTGACCCTGTAGACACACTCATTTTAAGCCATTTTAATGTGACACTAAGCCGGAACTGAATCTCTGAACAGCAAACAGTAAACCTCTGCTTTGTGTATTGTTTTTAAACTGTGTTAAAATTGTGATATTGTTAAAAAAAATTGACTGTATCGGTGAAATTCGCATACTTCATGTCGGCGCACTGTGAATGGATTACCGTTTTCACTTGGCCCACCAAACCGGCTTTAGCAGGACTCAGGTATGTGGTTGTGAAGATTTTTAGCATGGGATATGCGAGTTAAGACATCTGTTGACAGCACTGACTTTGTCTGAACTTTCCAGCAACTTTTGTTTTTAAACAGTGATGTGATAAAAAGTTTGATAAACTAACGGAAGGCTGCATCTAATCCGTCTCCTAGTGATACTTTGAGCCAGTGCATGACAAACATCCATGCATATTACCCCAGCATGTTTGGTGTCCAAAGATAGCACAATTTCTCCTCTACAAGATGACGTATGTTCAAATAATCACTCACAACTGCAGGTGAATTAATTCCGGTTTACAGACAACATCTTAATTTACAGCTTATTCGCCGATGTATGCAGCAGAGGCTAAAAGCTAATTGGGGTCAAGCACAGTAGTACTGTAAACAAAGACGGCTGCTGCGCTATTCACATCCCCAGCGGAAGCGAGACCGCATTGCTGGTGCCTTATCGGTGATGGTATTTAGTGCGCTGATAGCAAGGGGAAGGAGGCTGCCTCGCTATCTCAGTGCTCCCGCGAAGCCGATCTCTTAAGTGTGCTGGCTCGCGCCGACAGACATAGAGCTGAAAACTAAAAAGCATAGGCTAAACTGCCGTGTTGACTAAATTAGTATACATAGGAAGGTCTTAACATCATCAGGTATCTTTGTGCCAAATTTGTTTGAAAAGTTTGCAAACTGTTGATAATAACTCCAATTCTGTGACCTTTGACCTTTCCGAGGGCTCATCCAAATTAGTATGCATAGATAGGTCTTACTATTAGGTATCTCTGTAGTAAGTTTGGGTTTGAAGTTGTGAATAGTATTTGAGAAAAAAACACCTTTGTTTCCTCAAAATCCATACCGATGGCATTACTATAAGGAAAATACCCCTTTGCTCACCAATTTAAACCTAAGAACCCCTTGTGTGTTCCTATACAACCAGGGACGCAACTCTAGAGAGTTGTAACCAGGAACCCTGGGTAGTCTCACTTCCCTCCATAAGGGCACGTGAGCAGTGTAGTCACGCGAGTCTTACCCTTAGCTTCCCGTGAGAATGGTTCACCGGCTGCAGCCTTCGCGGTTTGGATTTGGATTACGTTTTACGGCTACGCTATGTTCGCAAGTTTCGACTAGTGGCTAAGATGGCGAGGTAAGGCCTGGGGTTATGCCTACGAGAAGACCGTCTTGATTTACGGTGGCGTGGGCATTCCCCGTGGAAATTGACGAATTTCAGGACTAGACCAGGCTTAGCCCGCGGACTGTTGTTGCAAGTCCTTTCATGGGGTCGTTCGTTACGGGCCCCATGCGGTTGCTTTCATGGCTAGTTTTGTGTTGCAGTGTGCAATTATGCATCTGTAGGAAGTGTAAGGGCTTCCAGTGGCCGACCAACTCACACACGCTGTGTCTTCCCTGCTCCGGCTGCTCCTCTTCCCATCCCTGCGAGAAGTGCACTACATGGAAGGAGCGGAAGTGGTCCCAACTGTGGGGGTTCAATACGCGGGGATGACCTTCTGCTAAGTCCAGGGACCCTACCAGGCCGTTGGCTAGTGACCGGTCAGCGCAAGACCCTCCGTCAACCCCCGCATGGCCAAGCCCCATAGCTCCGCGCAGTTGTGCGACTTCGGAGCTTATCGGACCTTCTTCCCGCCGGACACAGCACTCAGTCCCGTTTAGCCCTCTCATAGCGATGGCCGGGACACACAGTTCAGTCTTGCATGACCACCCCCCCCCCCCCCCCCCCCCCCCCTGCAAGGGGTGGCCGAGAGACAGCAGCCAGCCTCACATTGCCCTCCGCAAGGGGTGGCTGAGAGTCAGCAGCCCGGCACACCGAGGAGACGAGCTCGGGCAGAAGCCTGCATGTCGATGCCGACCTTCAGCCTCTTCCAGCGCTCGGCGGAGCCCACCTAGCGCTGAGGCTCGCTCGGGGCAATACAGCTACAGTCCTTCACCTTCTCCCCGGTCTCGAAACTCCGGGACAGCCAGGCCCCCCCATCCGTTCACGGACCCCCCCCCCCCCCCCCCCCCCCCCGCTCGACAACGGCCCGGCTCGAAGCCGTTCCCCTAGCTCCCAGAGAAGACGGCCTGGCGACCGGTGGTCAAACTCTCCTCAACGTGTGGACTGCGAGAGGAGGCAACATCCTTCTCACGACCAGCATGCAAGCGTGCAGGTGAGTGCTACAGAGGTTCCTGGACAGCCAGAGTGCCCCCAGGTTCATCGCTCCTCTCGGGTTTCCCCTGCCCTTCGCTCTCCGCACAGGCACTCGAGTCGTTCGTATGACAGGCGCCACTTGGCGACAGTTCAATTCCGGCCTCGCCTGCAACATCGGAATGTGACGGGGACGCCCTCAGTCTTCACCCGGAGGACTCAGCTTCAGCCCTGGTATTTCATGATAGTTCCCCCGCTTCCCACCCCCACAGCCCTACCGCACATGACTCTGTAGGAGACGCACCTTCATGCTCCGAGACCTCTCGTGCCTTGGACAAGGCGGCACATCTGATCTCTGCTATTCTTCTGCTGGAGGCATGCCCGCCTTCACCACCTTTTAAACCCGCCTTCACCACCTTTTAAGAGGAAGACCTCCGCCTCAGTGGACACCCCGTTCAGGCAAAGTGATTCAAGTCTCTTCCTCAGTCTCCAGGTTTTCGGGACCTTCCGGACACCTTCAATGAGCATCTACACCAGGGCAAGATGCGGGATAAGGGTTTCTTTGTGGACACTCGATGGCCGCCGGACGTCGACATCAAGTTCCGGCATGCGTGGTACGCGGGTCACTCCCAAGCTTTAGTCTGCCCCCTTCCGGCTGTAGACCCAGCGGCAGAGGTATAGGCTGGAGGCAAGGTGCTGGTTCGGCGGTTCTTCCCTCCCGGTCACGACCGCATGGCAAGTTTGATCCGTAATTCTCTGGCGTGTGCCTAGATATGGCCACACAGGCGATGGTGCGGAGCGTGGAGGAATTGTTGGATCGGCCTAGTGAGACGCGCTTGCGGGACATTCACTCTTTGGCTGTGACGGCGAATCGCGCAGTTCACCACACCATGACCAACGCCCTGGCTGCCGCAGTGAACTGTGACTCCCCCTTACGCCCCCACCGATTCCTGCACAGTCTCCAGTCAGCGGGGGGGGGCTAGCGATGCACAGCGAAGAGTGGCGGTTGCTGCTGCCAGAAGACCCTTGGATTTTCGCCACGATCTCAGAGGGCCTCCAACCTCTTTTCGGACTCCCCCCCCCCCCCCCCCTCCCCTGCTGAGATGCTCCCCTCTCTGGACGAGCATGGCGGTCGACCAGTACAAGGCAGACACTCTTCAAGGAGAGATCTCCGCTCTGCTCCAGAAGGCCACCACAGAGGTAGTAGCCCGCCACGACTCTCCGGCCTTCTACAGTCGCCTCTTCGTGGTTCCGAAGCCCAGCGGCAAGTGGCAACCAGTCACAGACCTCTCTGCCGTGAACAAGTTCATTGTCGCCCCCCCCCCCCCCCCCCCCCCCCTTCTGCATGGAAACGGCAAGAGCTTTACAAGCGTCGGTGTAGCCTATGGACTTTGCTGACAGTCTCGGCCTCTCAGACGCATACCTACACGTACCCATGGACCCTGCATTTTGCCGTTACCTGCGCTTCGCCTCTAGAGTCGCCTCTTCGTGGTTCCGAAGCCCAGCGGCAAGTGGCAACCAGTCATAGACCTCTCTGCATTGAACATTGTTGCCCCCCTCCGCCCCCCCCCCCTTCCCCCCCCTCCCCCCTTTCTGCATCGAAACGGCAAGAGCTTTACGAGTGTTGGTGCAGCCTAAGGACTTTTGCTGTCAATCTTGGCCTCTCGGACGCGTACCTACACGTACCCATGGAGCCTGCATCTCGCCATTACCGGCGCTTCGCCTTTCGCGGAATGGTCTATGAGTTCTGAGCCCTCCCCCTTGGTCTCAACCTCAGCCCTTGGGTCTTTACGAGGATCACGGATGCTGTAGTGGCCAGAGCCCGGCAGGTTTCCTCAAGCCCTACCTCCAATTATTTTAACGACCTGCTTCTGAAGAACCAGGATGCTACCTCACTAGAGGCGGACAAAGACGCGTTTCTTCACCGGCTCAGGTTCCTCGTCAACGGGGGGAAGTCAGACCTCGTTCCTTTTCGCAGGTTCGTTCACCTCGGCATGGAGTTCTTGACCGACCTCAACAGGGTGCGTTTACCGGAGGCTCAGATTCTGAGTTTGGCGTCCCTAGCCTACTAGGTGACTCTCGACGCGGTTCCCGGCCAGGAATTGACTCCCGGTCCTAGGTCTAATGAGCGCAGCAGCAGACCTGTTACTCCTCAGCAGGCTCTACTCGCGGCCACTCCAGCTCAAGCTTCTGCTGCACTGGCGACCGTCCTCGGGAGATCTCGCGGTCATGATCCCAGTTCCGCTGTTGATCCAGCCTCACCTTCTCAGATGGACAGACCAGTCTTGGTTGGTGGCAGGAGTGCCACTCTTCACCCCCCCCCCCCCCCCCCCCCCCCCCCCCCTGCCGCAGTTCTCGCTCTGCTCGGACGCAAGCCTCGTCGGCTGGGGAGCTCACTTACTGCCGGAGTTCAGCGCCGTCCGGGTCGGTGGCCTTCAGAACTCCGAGACAAGCACATCAACTGGCTAGAGTTGAAAGCCGTCAGGTTGGCGCTCACCAACTGGGAGTCACGGCTCCACGGCCAGGAAGTCCTGATCCTGTCCGACAATGCCACAGTTGTCGCCTATATCCAGAAGCAAGGCGGCACTCGGCCTCAGCCCTCTGCATGCTGTTGTACCAGATTCTCCTGTGGGGCAGAGATCGTGAAATTGCACTTCGGGCGCGACACATCCCGGGGCCATCTGAGTGTTCTCGCAGACTTCCTCTCTTGATAGAGTCAGCTTCTCCACACTGTGTGGTCCCTCCCTTCTGGGAGATGCCCACGATCGACCTGTTTGCAACCAGATGGAACAAGCAGCTCCCGCTCTTTGTCTCGCCCATCCTGGACCCATACCCTGGGCAGTGGACGCTCGATCTGTCTCCTGGAAGGGCCTCGTGGCCTACGCTTATCCTCCCTCAGTGCTGGTGCCCAAGGTCCCTCTCTGTTTACAAATACCTAGGGACCTTGACTGATTCATGGCTATCCTTCACCGACAACACAGACATCTTTAAGAAAGCCCAAGGGAGACTGTATAATTATGCTGTGCAAACTCCGCTCCTTTGATGTGAGTCCCAAAATCCTCAGGCAGTTCTACCTCTGCTTATAGAAAGCCTTCTTATGTTCTCCTTTGTCTCATGGTTCGGCTCCCTGGGCGAGAAGAACTTTAGGAAGCTGAATAAGATAATCAGGCTTAGTGAGAAAATTGTTGGGGGCAGGTTGGAGAGCCCTGACGGCCTCTACAGGATGAGAATGATACGCAAGGGCATGAGGCTGGCAGCTAACACTTCCCACTGCCTTTCTAAGCACCTTCAAAAGCTCCCGTCTGGCCATAGGTTCAAGACTACTCTTGTTAAAACCAAACGCTACAAGGGCAGCTTTGTACCCTCGGCCATCCGTCTCCTAAATGAGGAGTGTGTTAACTAGCGTATCTCTCTCTCCCTGTTGACGCTGTCGAGGAACTTGCACCTCAGATGTCGCAGTGGCATCTTGCAAGTGGCAGACTCACTCCTATACCACTAACACTGTGGTCATGTAGTGGTTTGTTTTTTTTTAATTTTTTCTAACACCATTGTCATAATGTGACTAAAACTGTATGTGTGCATGTGATCCCAACGAAAGAAAATTTGTCAGCCAGACTGACACAATAAAGTTTTTTAATTGAATTGAACTCTGGGAATGCAACACGGTCCTACTTCTCGTGGTCCCGTTCAGTTGGGACAGGAACTGGACGACAGACCTCATGAGCCTCTCCATGGACCCTCCTCTCCCGCTCCCCACGCCTCGCACGATGCTGAAGCAGTCTAGGCAAAATCTCTGCCACCCTTGCCCGGAGAGACTACTTCTTCACGTCTGGCGGTGGTGTGGCAAGCCCTCGCAGCACGATGTTTCTCGAATGCAGCAGTGGAGGCGATCGCTGCAGCCCGTAGACCATCCACCTCGCCGGGTGTACGAAGAGAAGTGGAGGGTCCTACAGTCCTGGCGCGAGTCTGAGCGCCTCTCCCCCACGGCACTGACCATGCCTCAGCTGGCCGAGTTCTTCTTGTGGCTGTTCAGAGAGCAGAACTTGGCCCAAATCACTATCAGAGGCTACCTCTCCATGTTTGCTGACACTTACCGGCACTTGGGCCTACTGGACCCGGGAGCGTGCAAGGACCTCTCAGACCGGATGTCCCACTTCGAACTCCAGCGTCCAGTCTCTCACTCTCTCTTTCCGCGCTGGGACCTCCCGTGGGTGTTAACCTGGTTGAATTCCAGTCGGTTCGAACCTCTTCCCTTGGCCCACCTCATGGACGTGACTAGGAAGACCTGCTTCCTCATTGCCCTCGCCACAGTGGCCAGGGTTAGCGAGCCTCATGCGCGGTCAGCGGACCCGGACTGCCTACGGTTCAAGGCCGATGGCTAGATACAACTCCTGACCAACCCATCCTTCTTGGCCAAGAACAGACTCCCCTTGGCCGCGACACAGGTGATGAGTCTCTGCCCACTCACAGGGTTTGACCGGTCCCAGACATCCTGACTGCAGGACCCAGTTAGAGCGTTGAAAGTCTACCTGTGCAGAGTAAAGCCCATCGGGAGAGGCCGCACTCGCCTCTTCCTGCCCTTGGCCCTGGGCCGTGCTGACATTTCCGCCCAGACGATCGCATCTTGGCTGCGATGGGTCATCCGCTCCGCATACGAGGATCTCTCCCCAGAGGGGGCAAAGAGACTGCGGATATGGGCACACGAGGTCAGAGCTGTCGCTGCAAGCGTCGCGTCCAACCGCAACTGCGCAGTCAGAGACATTGTAGCGGGTGTCGGATGGCGAGCAGAGTCCACCTTCGCCCGCTTCTATCTCCGAGACCTCCCCGGCCAATGAAACAACTTGGCACTCATTGGAGAGCTCTCGGTAGGGCAACACTCCCACCGGGCGCCTCCGGTAACTCTTAGCTGAAATCGTCGGGAGGTTGCCCCTCGAGGCTAAGTTTATTGCAGTGGCGGGGTTTCTGGGCGGCACCCTCCTCCTTTTCGCTATTCTTCCTTATAGTCATGCCATTGGTATGGATTTTGAGGAAACAAATGTATTTTTCTCTAAAAGATATTTTTTTCAAAAAATACTTACCGATGGCATTACTCAAAGGGCCCTCCCACCTACCCTGCTTGCCACCATTACGCTAAGTAAGAGTAAAACTGGCGTGACTACACTGCTCACGTGCCCTTATAGAGGGAAGGGAGACTACCCAGGGTTCCTGGTTACAACTCCCTAGAGTTGCGTCCCTGGTTCTGTAGGAACACACAAAGGGTTCTTAGGATGAAATCGGTAAGCTAAGGGGTCATTTTCTTATAGTAATGGCATCAGTAAGTATTTTTTGAAAAAATATCTTTTAGAGAAAAATACATTTTTGTCAAAATATGGCTTTTTTTTTTTTTACCTATTTCCTGAGCACTTGTGAGCCTTGACCTTTCCGAGAGGTCATCCAAATTTGTATGTATAGATAGGTCTTACTATCAGGTATCTCTGTAGCAAGTTTGGGTTTGAAGTTGTGAATAGTATTTGAGAAAAAAACATCTTTTGTCAAAATATGTTTTTTACCTATTTCCTGAGCTCTTGTGACCCTTGACCTTTCCAAGAGATCAACCAAATTAGTATGCATAGAAAGGTCTTCCCATCAGGTATCCTTGTACCAAGTTTAAGTTTGAAGTTGTCAATAGTATTTGAGAAAAAATAAATTATGTCAAAATAGAGCTATTTTTTACCTATTCCCTGATCCCGTGACCTTGACTTTTTTGAGAGGTCACTCAAATTGATATGTTTAGAAAGGTCTTGCCTCAAAGTATCCTTGGGCCAAGTTTGAAGACTGTGGCTTGAATAGTCTCTGAGAAAATGCCAATGTTAAAGTTTTTACCACAGATGACAGAAAACGGCGGACGGACGACAGACTGATGACCACTGGCCCAGAACACAGACTCACTTTTGCTTCGCACGTGAGCCAAAAACGATATGTTCAACATACAAAAATATTACAAGCAAACACGGCAGACCTAAAGGTCCTCAGGCCCACGACGGCCGCTGTGGGCCCGAAAACGTTTTGCTACTGTGGGAAGGAAAGACCTGGACAATACACTGCCTTTTATTTCTTATGTTTATTTAATTCCTTTCAAATACCATTATCAAATCAATAAGGCACCACCCTTGAGCTATCATGGTCCATCAGTCAATCTTCCTTGGATGTCACAGGAGGCAAGGCAAAAACGACAACAGTCCTGGGAACAGTTGCATGAGCGAGCTTCTTCTTCTTCTTCTCGAACGCCGTCACACTTGGAGTTTGGCTCTCAAAATGAAATCTGTGGTCTTCTGTAGTGCCTCCACAGGCCCGTACAGTTTCTCTTGTAGGGTGGCGGACTTCGGCCATATCTCCTTCCTCAGCAACTGGTGGTTCCCACAGTCCTGGAGGATGTGCTCTGTGGTCTTCTCTGCTTCTCCACAAGGGCACAGGGGAGATGGCACGAGGTGGAAGCGTCTGTGCAGGTGGAAATTGAGTCGGTTGTGCCCGGTCCTCAGACGGAAGATGGTCACCTGCTCTTGTCTGGACAGCTGATGGTAACTGTCTAGGGGCCGTTGTGGTGGTCTGTACACAGACTTAATGATGGTCTTCATCTCTGTGAAGCTGACTCCATTTTCGTCTTGTTCTTTCTCTGCGCCCACTTTGCCATTCTGTCAGCTTCTTCATTGCCACAGTGTGAAGGGATCCACTGCAGCACCAGTCTGGTGCACTTGATGTTTTGCAGTGCCTCTTGTAGACATGGCAGTTTGCTTGCTGTTGCTGCCTCAAGGACAGACATGGCATCAGTCAGGAAGACAATTTGGGCATCAGGGTCTGCAGTGTCACTAAGGGTGTTTGCAGCATGGACCAGGGCTTCCACCGCAGCTCTGTAATTTGTGCAGTGAAGGCCTGTTGGTATTGCCTCTGCCTGCCATTTTCCGTTTGGGTACTGAATGTACACCCCAGCCCCTCCATTCTGAACTGCATCTGTGGCTGATCCATCGGTGTATGCCCGTATCCATGCCTCCTGGGGATACTTTTCTTCGAGCATGGCCAGTGTCAGGGCTTTCTTGCTCACAGTGCTGTGCTCATCTTTGGTGGTGATGTAGGGTAACGTGGAAGAGCCATATGAGCGAGCTTAGTCCTGCACCAGCCACTAAGCAAGTTGCGCCACTATAGCGCCACAACACTCACCCCGCTATAGCGCCACAACACTCACCCTGCAATAGCGCTACAACACTCGCCCCGCTATAGCGCCACAACTCACCCTGCTATAGCGACACAACACTCACCCCGCTATAGCGCCACAACTCACCCCGCTATAGCGCCACAACACTCACCCCGCTATAGCGCCACAACACCCACCCTGCTATAGCACCACAACACTCACCCCGCTATAGCACCACAACACCCACCCTGCTATAGCACCACAACACTCACCCCGCTATAGCGGCACAACACTCACCCCACTATAGCACCACAACACTCACCCTGCTATAGCGGCACAACACTCACCCCGCTATAGCGGCGCACCTTGCTTAGTGGCTGGTGCAGGACTAAGCTCGCTCATGCAAATGGTTCCTGCACTTCAGTTCTTTCTGACCAGTGGCCACACACTGTTTTCTGAAACACCCAGCCGTCTAGACACATAAACACAAAATAGAGCTAGCAAGAGGCAAAGACCTCATGAACCCCTGCAAGCGCCTGAGATCATGAGGATCTGTGTCTACTGTAGCTACAGCGGTTTTGGCTACCAACAGCCAAAGGGTTAACATTTTCTCAGCAGTGAAGGGATTGTTCATATAATGTAAACTTACTTTCTTGATCATCAGCCTTAATAAGACCCATTAATGGAACGAGCGATGCGTGGCCATGTTTGGTGTAAAACAGTCTGTGATCTTTGTATTTCCCTGTACCTGTTCCTATGGGGTTGTCCTGATGGAAAGAAACAAACTGTGTCAGTTTGCACCTTACAGCTCATGGACACAATGTCACAACATTAACCACAGACCAGCACAAAAATTACTGAACCACAGTGAAAAATGATAAAAATTAACTTCACAGATGGTTAAAATTAGTAATCTTGAAGCAATGAATGAATTAAGACAGGAATACAATTTTAATTTCAGCATGTCCTAACATTTGAGAAAGCAATGATCTGTGTAGACAGACAAAAGAATGTTTGAAAACACTTTTGTGAAACTGTGTCCAAAACAGGTTCTTGAGTACAAAAAGTACAAAAAAAAAGTAAGTCTTTCAAGACATGACAAGTTATGAAACACCCCCCCCCCCCCCCCCCCCCCCCCCCCCCCCGAACTTACAAATTCCACGCCAACTGTTTTTTCACCACTCGTGTCATCTGGCAGGATGCCGATCCACCGAACGGTTCCGAACTCATTGCCATTATCACTGGGCCACATGACGCGGTCCCCGAGCCGCAATACGTCACCCATGTCTGCTGACTGCGAGTACAAAGCACTGCCTTGGCTTGCTCTTGCCCTGTCACTCTTCTGCCAGCTCTCCCGCCGTTTCCTCAGTTTGTGCAGAGGACAGAACACCGCACTGTTCAGAGGTGCCTGGAAATATCGCTTCTTCTGGTACATGCCATCACATGTTCCTTCCCCTCTATTTTCCTGCATAGGCAAAAACTATTATGATCTGATGTGATTATGGCCTCAGTTGCATGAGTGAGTCCTCTGCCAGCCACTAAGCAATGTGCTCTGCTATAGTGCAGAACCTTGCTAAATGGCTGGCGCAGGACTAAGTTCATTAATGCACCTAACACAGATGCTTAAAAATACAATGCTGAAATTAGAGAAAATATTATCAATAGCTAAGCAGTTGCTTCTCCATCAAAGACAGTCATGAACTGTACACAAATTATATAAATCTATTTCATCCTGAAGTGGGAAAACAAAACAAACAACAAATGCAACAGTTTCAGAGTCAGACAAAATCTCTAAATTGTTCAGTTACATCATATTACATATACAGTGTGATGCTCATCATTTTGTTCACTTAGGCTACAGGCAATGAATGCATTTTAGCTTTTCACAGATCTATACTAGACTAAAACTTATACTATAACTTAAGTAATCTTTCCCTCTTTTTCCCCTCGGCAATATGTAATAATGGCTGTAATGATTTACCTCAGCAGATTGACTCAAAGTCAAAGTCCCTTTAGATTTACCTACAGCCCATCTTATTCTTAATTGGTTATACTATAGTTCTTTATGTTCTCTTAACCATTTCTTAGCCAGGATATATACAGTTTTATAAATACATATTTATATACAAATTTAGTTAATCTGTTTTCGTTGCGGCTCACTTGGCAGTTTTTGTTGTCAGAATATGCTTATTATGTGATAGATTTCTTATTTTACTTACTTAGATGTGTGTGCATATTTAGTAGAATGAGTGCTATACATATGTGTGGTTTGGTATTTTAGAGTCTGCTTGATTGTGATGTATGTATGTTTTATGTGTCGATCTTGACATGGACGCTCGTCAGTTATGCCGCAAAAAATTCCTAATAAAATGCAAATGGCAATAAAGTTTATCTTATCATACCTTAGTCCTGCAGTGTCATTTGCCATGACCATAGATATGCATGCACAAACCTACTGCATGTTATATTGACAGTACACAGACTACGCACTCTACATAAACACACATACCAACAACACAGGCATTTATAAACAAACATGACAACACACCGAGAGAAGGGTCAGGCAAGAGACGGACAGTCAATACAATACTGTATCACATACCGTCAACTCAACACCAAAGTAAATACCACGCAGATCAGGCAAAACCCCACGATATCGCACGATACCAGGAAGCTCGCTCTGATGTCCTTTGATTTTCACGAAAACTGTGTCGCCTGTTCTAAGGAACGATCCTTCATGCAGCCACTCCTTGTTTCTGTACACCTCCAACCTCTCCGAACACGTAGGTATCGGTCTCAGCAGCTCCGATTCCAAACCGGAGAGGGAAGCAACTTCTTGCTGGTTGCACTGAACCTCTACAGTGTCGGATGTTTCGATACTTTCGAAAAATAAAACTCCAGGAGTACGTTGAAGCACGTCATTGATTGGACCCTCGACCAAAAGGGTTCCTGCCAGAAGTTCGATTGTAATTGCGTTTGAACGTCCTATGGTCACTAACCTTTTCTCTTTCTTTTTCTTCCCGGACTTAGTAACAAGGAGAATAAAAATACTTGTGGACATAGTTGTTGTAAGTTAATAATCAAGGGAAATTTCGCCAGCTCATTCTCCGAAAATCCCAGTTGGCCTATATTTAGTTCTCGTTGACGCCATAATGATCTTTTCCGCAGGGGACGCTACTCTTAGATACAGAACCCCTTCAAGTTCGTTTTCGAGTGCAGCAGATAATTCCTCAGTGTCATCGGCGGCGGTTCGGGCCGTCTGCGCTGAGCTATCGCCGAGCTAACAATGTTCAAAGCGACGTGGTACCCACTAGAATGAGAGAGGATGCATTAGTATGAAAGACTGCCGATTTTTAAAAAAGTGCCGAAAAGCTTGAGAATTATACAGCCACCGCCTCAGTGTTAAGTCAGCTGACGCCGACGGTAAGAAGGCGGACATGAGTCAGCCGCGCCTTGTGAGGGGGGGGGGGGGCCGCAAACACCCCAAAAAGGGGGGGGGGATCTGTAACCACCATCACCACCCCCGATCCGCCCCTGCTGATAGGGAGAGAGAATAATAATAATAATAAAGGTAATTTGTATAGCGCCTAATCACCAAGGTGCTCTGACTGAGGCGCTTTACAACTCACAGCAATGAAACACAAAGCAAAATACAAAAACAAACACATACAACAACAACAAAACAACAAACATTGATTTGCAAGGAGCAAAAAAAAAAAAAAAACTCGCACACACACATACACACACACACACACACACACACACACACACACGCACGCACGCACGCACGCACGCACGCACGCACGCACGCACACACACACACACACACACACACACACACACACACACACACACGGCACCGGCACACAAGATGAGCCGGCAGACAAAATGGTCGGTCTTTAAGTATATGCAACAGAAAAAAAATGTGTGTTTTAAGCTTGGATTTAAAAATGGAGAGTGATGATGAGTGACGCACGTCAGCTGGGAGAGCGCGTTCCATGTAATGGGACCAAACTACGAAAATGCACGATGACCTTGAGAGACCTCAAGTTATTACGTCTAGGGATGCGGCCGAAAACACGAGTGTCTAAAGCAGAGCGTAGTGAGCGGGACGGTGTATACAGCTGGACAAGATCAGATAAGTAAGGAGGGGCAGAACCAGAGATGATGTTGAAAAAAATAACTTTATAGTGAATTCTGTATGAAACCGGCAGCCAGTGCAAATCAGCTAGTAGAGGCATAATGTGTTCACGTTTCGGTACACGAAAAATCAGACGTGCAGCACAGTTCATGACTCTCTGGATTTGGTCGAGAAGATTTTGCGGAACTGACCGGACAAAAGAGAATTGCAATAGTCTATGCGGGACACCACAAGGGAGGTAACAAGTGTTTTGGTAACTTCAACAGTCAGCAGATGTCGAACAGTGCTGATCCTTCTGAGTTCAATGAAAGCAAGCTGGCAAACTTTCTTCACTTGTTCCTTCATTGTCAGCCTGTTGTCAAAAATAACACCCAAGTTACGGGCCGAGCTAGAAAAGGAGATCGGTGCTCTCGCCCACCATCATTGACTCAGGAAGATCAGTCAGCACTGCACGTAGAGGAGCACGTCATTCGGAGGGCCTCAGTCTTGTCATCGGCGTGAGAGAGAGTGAGAACGGGGTGGGGAGGGGGGGGGGGGTGGGTGATATAGCATATTAAAGAATGTTGGGCCAGAGGGGGTTTCCCGAACCCCTGGCACCCATCCCCATCCCCACTGCACGCCCCCAGGTCCGCCCCACGTCCTATGCTACTGCCGGCGGATGCGGTTTGAATACGCCAGACAACCTTGAGGGTCAGTCAGTCTCGACTGATCTACTGTACTGAAGAGGTGTTGGCCGCTAGTCAGTTTCAATCAGGTCAAATCAGCATCCCGTCATACTGACACTTTCCCAGCGTCATCACTGCCGACGTAGTTGCGGTTTTGCGTAAGCCACGTCAGTTTTCTGCATCACCAACTGAGTGTAAACAAGATGGGATGAACCATAACCCATGAGAGCTGTCCTCACTGTCAAGGGTCTCTACCTACTTTTTTGTCTATGACCTGATTCTGATGTTGAAATATCTCCTATTGAACAAGATGAGGATTTCATCCCAAAGTCTACCGCATTGTTTGGAGCTCACGTGCGTTTTTCTGTTAAGAACATTCACAGTTGTTCATACTTTTAAGCTCATCCTTCTGATCCATTTCCTTCCTCTTTAAGCCTACCTCTGATCAACATAGACACCAGCACACACAAATCATACGGACACACGGCGCTTCCCGCCATTAGTACGCTCTGTGGGCTGGAGTAGCGACAGAAATTCTGAAGAAGAAGAATAGCACGAGCAGCAAAATGACGACTATAAGCTTGACGTCATGGCATCGCTAGTCTCACGACGCCGTGTACACAGTGACGAAATTGACGTTTCACGTCACTCATCCGAAAGGCACTCAGCCCAGGGCTGACTGTTTTCGGTTCCACACAGCCTCTTCCAGCACATGAGGATCTATGCAGTCTTGGAGATATTTGGAGCGCACGCACACGCACACGCACACACACATCGACGCGTTTTCAGAAGAGCATGCAGGTGTACTTAGAACAATACAATACAATACAATACAATACAATACAATACAATACAATACAATACAATACAATAATACGTTATTAATCTCTCATGGGGACTGAATTCACTGTCTGCCCATACAACACTGTGATGAAGATCTATGCCCATGCATAGAGTTCACACAGGGTTTTTGTATGGTACGGTCTTGTCAGCGGTTTGTCTTGTGACAAATATCCCGTGTGTGCACGAGGTCACGTGCAATCATAAGGAAAGCGTTTTGCACGGCGTTTTAGGAGGGAGTTCAGTCTAACGGCCGAGGCAGAGACTAGTTAGTACAGGCTATGCTGTCAGCAAGGACGGTTGTATGTGGGATACCCTAGCCCCTATTCCAAGACTCTGAGACCTAGATTTCAGGTATGTTTATGTATTATTGAGAGTTACAGAGTTAATGGTAATATGCGTTAGAGTAGCGTAGATATGGTTCAGTTACTGGTTGGTTTGGAACTTGTGGAGATATTTGGTGATTTGTCTAGTTAGTTATTTTCCGACAGGGATAGTTAAATGATGTGAGATGTGTATACTTATGATGTTTGGTGAAGGTAGTATATAGTTGGTTTAAGTATAGTCTTTTCCAATGTTTGAAATAATTTATGGCGAGAGTCAGGTCAGGTCAAGTTATGGCCGGTCTGTTTTAGTGTAGTGACAGAGTTATGGTGTGTTGCGAAAGTAGTTCGTGTTATGAAGCACGTGTGTGTGAATGAACGTGTGAGAGTTATTTATATCAGCCATGTTACGTAAGGTACCTCATATTATCCGAGTTGTGTGTGTTGCAAGTGTTGCCAGGACTTAGTGTACAGAGTTCTGGTGTGGAGCGGAGCGACGTGACGCCGAGACGTCAGTCAACAGAGGCTACCGCCAGAGGGACCTATCGTGAGGTCATTTCACCACTCGAGGAGTGAGCGACCGGTGCCTAGACACCCAGGTCATCAGAGACTGCACTATGGGAGCGAGTCAGGAGGACGTCCACGGTACGAGAAACGGAGGACTATTCTGAAGCGTGCGACGCGAGGAACTACACACCTAGACGTGGAAGGACAGAACGTTACAGAACGATAACACCAGTGAAACAGGTTGGATTGTGAGGACAATTACCTAGCCTGGCTTTTACGTTGCGTATGTGTATGCGGTGTTGATGTGCTTGTAGTGAGAAGTGTATGGTGTAAAGAATCTTTTGAGTTACGTTATTTGTTTTGTTAAGAGTACAAGGGCCTAGAAGAAAGAGAAATAGTGATTGAGTTGTACCGCATGCACTAGTGCGCCCGTCTGATGTCAGTGGCGGTGCATGCGTCTGTTGTGCTGTGAGTCTGTACGTGCGACTGGGGAGAGTCTGCGTGCGTTACAAACACATGGCATCATCATTCACTCATTGAAATAATTACTGAATAACCCATAACTCTCAATTAAAGAGATGAACTGTAACAGACGTATTGTTACCTATTTCAGTAACACTCTTGGCATCAGAAACACTTATAATGGATTCCCCCTGTCCGTCTGGTGTCAGCAATGTTGCAGTGAACTACTGAAAGGGCTAGTACTAAAGAATGTCGACAGACGCTATCTACTGATATTACTGTTGAAAAAGGTATCGGCCTGAGGGACAAAAGAGTTGGCATAACGTGATGTACTACTTTTGGGTACTCGAAGTCTGCCACTTCGTTGGATACGTCTGCTGTCAAGTTCATATCTAAGTGGATGTGTTTTGTCATAAAAAATGTCAGCCAGTTTGTTCGTAATCCGTCTGTTATACAGTGTGTCCAAAGTATCCTGTGCCCTACCAATCACCCCGCCCCCCTTCCGTATTACTTTAAGATGATCTTGATCTCTTTCACATAAATTTCTACCCCAGCACGTCAGTCCAAAACTCTGTGGAAACTCCTACGACACTACGGTGTACCCACAAAGCTTGTCCGCCTGATCAAGAGTAGCTATGATGGCATGACATGTCGCGTGATCCACGAAGGGCAGTTCACCAGAGAGCTCCAGGTCAGAACTGGT
Source organism: Semisulcospira habei (assembly GCA_036245525.1). NCBI lineage: Eukaryota > Metazoa > Mollusca > Gastropoda > Semisulcospiridae > Semisulcospira > Semisulcospira habei. The sequence continues at coordinate 144,907,051 of BTPG01000002.1, read as the reverse complement.
GTCAGGCAGGGGTGTCTGCTGTCTCCGTTCCTCTTCCTACTGGCCATAGACTGGGTCATGAAGAGGACCACAGAGCACAGACGAAGTGGAATACAGTGGACACTGTGGACACAGCTTGACGACCTCGATTTTGCAGACGACTTGGCATTACTGTCCCACACTCATCAACAAATGCAGGACAAGACCACGAGGCTTGCTGACATCTCGTCCCAAGTGGGCCTCACCATTCACAAACAGAAAACAAAGACAATGAGGCTGAACGCAACCAGGGAAGAACCAGTCTTGCTTGCTGGCACCCCGTTGGAGGAGGTGGAGTCCTTCACCTATCTCGGGAGCATCATAGACAAAAAAGGCGGCACTGATGCAGATGTCAGAGCACGAATCGGTAAAGCCAGAGCAGCCTTTCTCCAGTTGAAAAAAGTGTGGAGTTCCAGAGAGCTGTCACAACACACCAAAGTCCGGATTTTCAACTCCAATGTAAAAGCAGTTCTCCTATATGGAGCAGAGACATGGAGATTGACAAAAACCACAGTCAACAGAGTACAGACCTTCATGAACAGTTGCCTTAGAAGAATTTTGAAAATCCACTGGCCAGAGAAGATCAGCAACGTCAGACTCTGGGAGAGAACAGAGCAGATAACAGCAGAGAATGAAATTGGGCGAAGAAGATGGGGATGGATCGGTCACAGTCTGAGAAAGCCAGCTTCCAGTATCACTAGGCAGGCATTGTCATGGAACCCCCAGGGAAAGAGGAAAAGAGGTAGGCCGAGAAACTCCTGGCGTCGAGACCTCCAAGCAGACATCAAGAGACTGGGAACCACCTGGAGTAGAATCGAAGGAGAAGCACAGGACAGGAGTTGCTGGAGGTCTCTCGTCGACGGCCTATACCCGGGTAGGGGTGACAGGCGTAAGCTGAAGCTGACGTCAGTCCAAAAGTAAAACATCTGTAAAAGCTGAGTGCTTACATTAAATGATCTGAGCTTTCTCAAACAGTAAAGACGGGTATGTGTTTTTTTTCCACAATAGCATCTGTGTTTTGTTTCCAGTTGAGCGCGTTGTCAAAAAGAACACCTAAATACTTATAGGACTCTAGAGGCTCATCTTCTGTTCCCTGGATGACAACAGGATCGGGATGATGTTTGTTTTTCCTGAAATCTATGACCATCTTTTTTGTTTTGCTAACATGTAATTCAAGATAGTTTCTATCGTACCACTCTACCAAGTCGTCGATCTCCTGTCGGTAGTGTCTGTCGTCCTCATCTGCAATCTGACCTGTCAATGCCGTGTCGTCAGCGTATTTGTCCATGACACAGTCGTCATGAGTAGCTCTACAGTCTGCTGTGTACAAAGAAAACAAAAAAAGCGACATGACAGTACCTTGTGGTGCACCGGTGTTGGTAAAAAGTACATCTGAGATTAGATCCGAACTAATTCTGACATACCGTGGGCGGTTAGTGAGATAGTCCAAAACCCAAAGAATGGTAGAGGCATTTATGTTCATGTGAACTAGTTTGGAATCGAGTATGTGTGGCTGAATGGTGTTTAAAGAAGACGAAAAATCATAGAACACCAGTCGAATGGAGGCTCCTGGTTTTTCTAAATGAGAATAGATGTTGTTATTTACAACATGCAAAATGGCATCAACACCTCTTTGCCTTCTGTAAGCAAACTGAAAGGGGTCCATAAATCGGAAACCTGTATTTGAAAATGTGAAAGAACAGCCCTCTCAAAAACCTTCATGACACACGAGGTAAGAGCAACTGGTATTAAATAATTCATCACATATACAGTTTGTTTTTTTGGCACGGGGACAATACAAAATGTCTTCCGCGAACAGGGAACGACACACTGGGTACTGAAGTGACATGTTAAAAATATAGCAAAGAATTCGGTAACACCATCTGACCCAGACGCTTTGTTTGGGTTGGTATGTTTAAGTACGCTAAGCACCTCCTCTTAAGTCACCACACTCACTTCACTTTGCATGTGTTTAGAATTTCCTTGACCTGTTCCCTCTCATCCTCAAAATCGTATTGTTTTCCTCCCTACGTCACACGACCAGCCACTTTAGCGCAAACCGTACCATATGACCGTGATATAAAAACCCTTTTAGCGAAAAATGGCGGACGTTTTGTAGCCCTCTCGATGACGCATCTTGGACTTTGTTCTATTAAAGATCGCCAAACGTTCTAAAGTACAAAGTTACTTAGTGTTGTTCGAAACAACAAGCACACTCTATACTGGAGACGGCAACGTCATGACATATTTTAAATTACGTCACAAGTCTATTATTTATAGTGTATATTCCTTTGACGTCAGTCATGTCTGGAGTGATCCAGGTCGCAAGATGTCTTCTTGATTTCTTTTACGAAAATAGTGGAGGAATGAAAACAAATACGTTATTGGTTTCATCCCTACGTCACACGACCAGTCCCTTTAGCCTCGCAAACCGTACCATGTGACCGTCGTGATACAAAAACCCTTGTAGCGAAAAATGGCGGACTTCTTGTAGCCCTCTTTGTGACGCATATTAGATGTGGATCTTTTTTCTATAAAGATCTCCAAAACGTTCTAAAGTAAAAAGTTACTTATTGTTGTTCGAAACAACAAGCACACTACTGGAAATGGCAACGTCATGAAATATTTTAAATTACGTCATAAGTCTATTATGTATAAATGTATATTCCTTTGACGTCAGTCATGTCTGACGTGATCTAGGCCGGAAGATTTCTTCTTGATTTCTTTACGAAAATTGTGGAGGAATGAAAACAAATGCGTTATTGGTAGCAGGGGGCTTCCTGCACGGACCCTTGCATGCCTTCGGGAGGTCAAAGGAACCATTGTACCCCTCAGGCCTTCGGGGTACAATGGTTCCTTTGACCTCCCGAAGGCCTACAAGGGTCCGTGTAGTAGCAAACCCATGCTTCCAATAACTTATATTGTAGCTAGGTAAAGTCAACCAGATTTCACACAAATTATATTGAGACTGAAATCGTACCGTTAAATTCTAGTTTTGTCACCATTTTCTCCAGTCTTGAAGTGAAAGTGAAACTCGTATCACGTAAAATATAAAATTACGTGGAAAAAAAAAAACACGTCATGACAAATGACGTTTGACAAACCAATGACGTGTATGCAATGCGCCCCTTTTAGAATTCACTGTGGCGCATTGGCAGATCTGCTATGCTTTTTTTGAAAAGGAGATATTGCAACATCAGAATCAGGTCGAAGACAAAAGGTAGAGACCCTTGACAGTGAGGACAGCTCTCATATATAAGGGACTTTGTGGGTTGTGGTTCATCCCATCTTGTTTTTCTTTCAGGTTTATTTATTGTGAGCGCCTAAAGTCAATTTTAGTTACTAGGATTTTCCATAACCATACGCTGTAAGCTCGTCTTATTCAACTGACAACGAGCGCTGCTTACTAATCACGGCCAGGGTAATTGAATCTGCCCGGTGAGGACAGCTCTCATATATAAGGGACTTTGTGGGTTGTGGTTCATCCCATCTTGTTTTTAGTTCAGGTCATATTTATTGTGAACGTCTAAAGTCAATTTTAGTTACTAGGATTTTCCATAACCATACGCAATTCAACTGACAATGAGCGCTGCTTACTAATCACGGCCAGGGTAATTGAATCTGTGCAAATAACACATGATGAGGGGAGACGAGTCGCAAACTCAAGGGGTGGAGGGGACAGGGCCGAGGGGGTTGGGGGTGGGGTGGGTTTGGTGACTGGACATATTTTGAGATTTACGCTTGAAGGTTTAACATAATAACTGAGCAGTCGCGACTGTTTAACCCTTTTCATCCTGATACACTACTGCTTGAAATTAATTTAACTATGAGAGTTCAAGTGTGGTGCCAGAATAGCTTGGCGCCTGAGGCGCCAAGCTATTCTGGCATCACCCGTGAACTAAAATGGTTGACTGCTGCTGACGCTACCGTGCGGTGGTAAAGACGGCCACTGAATCACACCTCCCTCGCCGCGCGGTGTCGTCAGTATACTCAGTGTAAGTTTGGCCGGGGTTAACCCATTTAGCCCCGACGCCTTACAAGCAGGAGATGGATCGACCCTGATAATTCAAGGGCAGTGAGATCCACCGCCAAGGTAATCTGACACCGGTTCCATCTCATGGTCGATCCATCTCCTGCAACTGAAACGCAGTCGGGCGTAAGGTGACGCCTCCCAACATTTGGGAAATTTGACCTTGGCGTTAAAATTGGCTAATCTGTTAATCTGAGCTCTCGGCCACAAGCGACGGGGCACGAGGAAAGACTTGGTCATTGACGATAACGGCCAAGGAGAGACGGGGCACATTCACTCAGTGTGGCGCACGTCGGTGGACGTACTTTTTTTGGTTTTTGAACTCTTTGTTTAACCCATTCAGCCCTGATGCCATACAGCAGGGGATGGGTCGACCATGATAATTCAAGGGTAGTGCCAGATTAGCTTGGCGCCTGTCGGCGCCAAGCTAATCTGGCACTACCCTTGAATTATCATGGTCGATCCATCTCCTGCACCACTAGGCGCATAGTCGTTAGATGACGCCTCCAAAATTTGGGAAATACGTGCGCCGGGCTGAAAGGGTTATGCAAGGACCTAACGCCACCGCAACCGCCCAAGAAATACGGACACCAACTGGTTTCACAAGAGGAGAATAGATCCTCATCAGCCCCCGCAATGACGCGGCCTCATGCCGATTTACACCTCTCGGAGTCGGGTGGTGTCGACGTTTTGTCGGCAGGGAAGGGGTGAACAAGGTTGCTCTTTCCGTCCATTGGCCGAACTGAACTTGACCTCAAACGACAAAGCCGGAGGGGGTAAGGGCGTCTACATAAAACACCTCCTCCGCCTCCACCCCCTCCCCCACTGATTTATGAACTAATGATCACATGAACAGACGGTAACACAAGACTGCTATTTTAGTGGAACACGCTTTTTACTCTGACGCGGATCATCAGCTTATTATATACACACGATGATAGACTAATGTCGATCTTTAACCCTCTTGAGTCCTCCTGATGACCCACTGCTTGAAATGCATCAGTTTGACGGATAATTCCAGGGTGGTGTGCCAGAATAGCTATTCTGGCACCACCCTGCAACTAAAATGGTCTACTACCTCCTAATTAGTACTGAATTTAGGACAATACGCACATTTTACAAAATGAGCCTCAGCCGGGATGTGATGGGTTAATCAGTTATAGTCCGATATGCGGCTGATGCTATGATCTTTACATGTCAAGTGTACTTTGCCAGCCGCATAATGCTGGCTCTGATTAACAAAATATGAAAATTAAAAAATTTAACTATAAATTTTTTTTTTTTAAAAATTAAAAAAACGGAAAGAAGAAGAAAGAGCAGAACAGGTAATAGGGATGATCTAAAATGGTCAATCAAACCTTACCGCGGACCTCGCTGCTTCGTGAGCCAAACATTCTTTGTGTGATAAGTAACCCCCCTCTCCCAAACTATTTCCTGGCAAACCCATATTATCCGCCTGATTGTGGTGTGCTGATCGTCACACACGTCAAATGACGAATCCACACACCCAGTCCTTCATGTTCTGAATCAGGTACACTGCAGTAATCAGATGTAGCGGCAAACTCGTCACGTGACCGATCAAGGCCCGGAAACTCCCAGCCAGTGTTTACCTTTTCGTGCAGTGGCACTGTCGATTTCACATCCAGCGCCAACGGCGTGAGAAAGGTCGCACATGAAAGCTCAAGTGTGGTGCCCGATTTGCTTGGCGCCTAGGCAGGCGCCAAGCGAATCGGGCAACACCCTTGAGCTTTCATGTTCGATCTATCTTCAGCGACTTGTACGTCTGTGTTGAGTAGTAAGCGAGTTGAGAAGCGTGCGCCTGTTTCATGGTTGTGCAAGAGCAGGACGACGACACAATCAGGTCAACCTGCCCTTAAGCGCGGTCGTCATGGTGTTGCTAGTGTCGTCGCGCTATTCTCTCACATCCGTTGCGGTTTAACGTGACATGTGAATTAGGCTGAATGGTGGTGATTGTACATTTTTGCGGTCAAGGTATGCTGCAGGTATTCTTCTTCTTGACTCGAAGTTCGTGTGGAAAATTAAAAACAGAAAAAAACTTGTGCTCTTCCGCCCATCGGCGTTGCATGACTAATTGTTGTCATTTGTGTCTTATTATTAAGTCCTTTTATTTAAAGAAGGGACTTTTTAGGACGGGTCGCGGTGGCCGGGGCGAATTTAATAGCATGTCCATGATGTCAAAGGCGGGCAGGCTAAATCTCTAACAATTGAAGTAACAAGATAAAAATTACGTCATGTCTACTTACGCTAACCTCGCTGCTGAACGTAGTACATTTGGCGCGACGCGCCGTATGTGCGTATCTGTATGTGTGTGCGTATGTATGTAAACAAGAGAATCTCTGATAGTTCTAGTGTACACACAAGCTTGAAACTTGGCGACAATAAGTACTTTCTTAAGTGGGTGGCTAAGAGAGCCTCCGAGCATATTGTAATTGAATGTCTCATTCAAGACATAAACAACCGTTTATCGGAATTCCGGCGTAATATTTGTCATATTTACTTGAACTTTTGCATATAGCTAGTTTGGAGAAAGACAATGAGGATGAGTTCGTTAGCCAGCGTTGTATCCTTTCAACTTCTTTTGTAAAAATTAATTCTTTTTAGAAAAGAATTAAAACACTAAAAAAAAAACTTGATTGCCAGAGAAAGTCAGACAGTGGCGGTGACGTAAAAGAGGCAACTCCGCCACCACGCAGACACTGACATAATACTCTAAATAGGACGTCATTCTCAGTCTCTCTCTCTCTCTCTCTCTCTCTCTCTCTCTCTCTCTCTCTCTCTCTCTCTCTCTCTCTCTCTCTCTCTCTCTCTCTCTCTCTCCTCTCTCTCTCTCTCTCTCTCTCTCTCTCTCTCTCTCTCTCTCTCTCTCTCTCTCTCTCTCTCTCTCACTAAACAAGCGCGCATTTCCAGGAGACATAGATCCTCATGCGCCCTCCAGGTGCATGAGGATCTATGCCTCTTGGAGATGTTTGGAGCGCGCGCGCACGCACGCACTAACACGCATACACAGATTGACGCGTTTTCAGAAGAGCATGCAGGTGACCCGTGTACTTAGTATATCATGTAGCTAGGTAAAGTCAACCTGCTTTCACACAAATTATAGCAAAACTGAAATTCTACCGTGAAGTTTTAGTTTTTGTCACCATTTTCTCAAGCCTATGAAAGCGAAAGTGAAACTCATATCACGTAAAATATAAAATTACGTAAAAATTAAAACTTACGTCATGACAAAATGACGTTTGACAAATCAATGACGCAAATGTCCTGCGCCCCTTATAGAACTTACTGACGCATTGGCAGATCTGCGAGATTTTTCAATAGGAGATAATGCAACATCAGAATCAGGCCACAGTCAAAGACAAAAGGTAGAGACCATTGACAGCGAGGTCAGCTCTCATATAGAAGGGACTTTGTGGGTTATGGTTCGTCCATCTTGTTTTTTATTTCATCCTGTCATCAGTCAACGTCCCAAAGTTTTAATTATTTCGTTGTAAGCAGTATGACAAATTATAATATACTACCGTATATCTATCTTATATAACAGGCATTTTCCATTGTAAAGTAATCACGATGATTCCTGCTGGAATCATCGCAACAAAACCGCTACCAACAGATTGTGTCTTTCTCCTGCCTGTTTTGACAGTTCACTGATCAAGTTGTGTCTTTCCTGTGCCTGTTTTGACGCTTTGTGCTTGTGTTGCTTGGATTGGGCTAAGATAAGATTTAAGATAAGATTTAAAGTACCCAGTGTACAAAGGCCATCGGGCTGACGTCGGTAACCGTTGGCTGTGCGCGGGCCAACCCCTTGAATAAAAGTTCTAGAGGTTAGAAAAGGCGCAAGCTCCGATGACACATTCTGTACAGACTGTTTGTGTCGCCCGAGCTGAGATAGCACACAAGTGGCCCCAAATCAAACGACACTGACCCTTTCAGCGAAAATTACCGTGGCCGATAATCCCCGTGGATAGCTTGGTAGCGGTTCCCGCTTCTCCAGTCGGCTTACGGACGGCCCGCGTGTATCAACGGCTTTAACCCATTCTACTCCAAGACCGAAATCCCCAAATGTTGCCGTTGTTCTCTGAAGACTGCGTTGAAGTGCAGGACACAGATCCGACCATGATAGTTCAAGGGTGATGCCAGAATAGCTTGGCGCCCATAGGCGCCAAGCTATTCTGGCATCACCCTTGAACTATCATGGTCGATCCTTATCTTGCTGTGGTGTGTCTGGGGTAGAAAAAGTTAATGCTCCGCCTTAGCAACTCTCACTTGAGCGGGCCGTTCTGAATGGTTCAGTTGTGATCAATCTGTAATGGTACATAGATCATAGTAATAGCGGTAGTTTGCGCTTACCACAGGCACACGACGATAAAGCCTTCAAATACTACGCTGTCTCCAATGACTAGTGCTGATTTAAGGCATACTTGAAGTCCGCCGACGAAGCAGGATCTTTTGGAAATCAAATCAAGTCAAGTCAAATCAAATCAGGTTAAGTCAAATCGACTGTCACGTCAAAAAAGCAATGCCTGAAGTAAAGCCGCAACCACAGTCACCGAGACTGAATTTTGTTTTAAATCATTTGTAGTCTTTCCAGTTTTATTGAGTACTGTGGTGAGCCCTCGTATCTTCAAGGGGCATGTATGCATCTTGCTTCTCAAATAGTCTCATTAATCCTCTGACAGAAGTTGTGGTCACAATGTATGCATCTTGCTTCTCAAATAGTCTCATTAATACTCTGACAGAAGTTGTGGTCACAATGTATGCATCTTGCTTCTCAAATAGTCTCATTAATTTTCTGACAGAAGTTGTGGTCACAATGTATGCATCTTGCGTCACAAATAGTCTCATCTAACCCTCTGACAGAAGTTGTGGTCAAAGGTTAACCGTTTGGCTGTCATTAGAGGTTTTGGTCGCGACGATTCCTACAGGGAAATCGTCGCGACCAAAACCGCTACCGACAGCCAAACGTCTAACTTGTTCGACCGTTGTCGGGGGTCTAAGGAGTTAAGTTGACGATTTCAGGTGCCTATAGCCAAGGCCAAGGCCAAGGCCTTCTTCTGACAGTGCCGAGGTAAACCTTAAAACCTGTCTCAGTACAACGGGCTGAGCGTAGATCTTCATCATGCATGCCTCTGCCGTGGCTCGCGAGGCGAGAGTTCACGTCCGCCTGGCCTCTTTTCGTCCTGATTCGCCTCAAATAGAGGAGGTAGTCCAGCACTATGCGACGGCTGTCAGTGTTGACAGCCGGATTTGCGATCACTTGTTATTATCGTTAGTGCAGTTTAGTAACAGTAACAATGCATCGATATCGCAAGATGGAAGCAGATTGCAATGTTATTGGTGATACCTGGAGTTTTGGATCCTTAACCCTTTGCGTGACGGTAGTGGTTTTAGTCGCGATGATTCCTGTAGAAATCGAACCACTACCGACACGCAAAGGGTTATAAGGCAGAGTTCGTTTGAAATTCGTTCGTTTACAAGATGGGATCTCTGCTCCACTCCGGCCATCCCTCAGAACTTTCCATACAGTTCCTTTCCATATCAGTTGTATCAACCCTGGCGGTATCAGACAACCCTGGCAGTATCAGACAAAACTTACAAATTAACCCCTTCCCTGCCAAGAAAAACTGACCGCCATCCAAATGTAAGATGTGTAGATCCTCATGAGCCCCCACAGTTGCAGGCTCATGAGGATCCATAAATTTTGCTGAGCAGGGGCAGATCACTTACCTCTTGCCTGGCCTTACACAAAGGGCTCCCCGACGCCAGACATTGCTTCCAGTGGCCGAAATATCAAAATGTGGGGTGGTGTGTGGGTGGGGTGGGGTGGTGGTGTGTGTGTGGGGGGGGGGGGGGAGTGGATAGGAAAGAGAAAAGAGAGAGAAGGTGTGAGTGTGTGAAAACTGAACAGAATATCAAACAGGGGAAGGAAGGGGGGGGGGGGGGGGGGGAGTCCAAACACCCCAAAACGGTCTTTGTTATAGCATTTTAAAGAAGTTTCGATCTGCAGAGGGGGGTCCGGAACCCCTGGAATACCCCTCAACCTCCCCAGATCCGCCGCTCTGAGATCCAAGATGTTTCCATGTCCCTTAGATGCTTGTGGCTTTTGGTCGTTGAATGAAAGTTTAGAAACTAAATGTGCGTCGAGTGGCACGAAAAGGGTAACCCCTTGACTGCTACCACCACACCGTTGTTACGCCTCTAATCCGCCGGGCGGTATCGTCAGTAGCTAGCAAGCAGAGGGGCCTGACCATGGTGACTAAATCAGTAAATACAAATCGGCTGCGCCACCGCGTGCGCAAAACCCCGTTACGGGGTGTTGCGCACGCGGTGGCGCAGCGGATTTGCATTTAATCACCATCGTCAGGCCCCTATGAGGAATACTCAGTATAGAATAGTCTTCCCGACTTGCTCTACTGCGGGCTGGACAATAAAGGGTTGATACATTCATAATAGTTCCATTACAAATCTTAAAATTGAAAGTTCTTGATAGTCTTTCAACAATGTTGTACAATCTACTTCTTTTTCATTACGAAGTTTAAATGTCGAAAACGAACGACTCAAATTATGTTACTTTCTTTACGGTCATGCAGGAAAGTTATATGCAGACGAATATACACCTTTGTTTTCCTCTCTACGTCACACAACCAGTTAGCGCAAAGTACTGTACCATGTGACCGTGATATAAAAACCCCTGTAGCGAAAAATGGCGGACGTTTTGTAGCCCTCTCGATGAGGCATCTTGGATGCAAGTTTTTGTTCCATAAAAGAGCGCCAAACGTTCTAAAGAACAAAGTTACTTAGTGTTGTTCGAAACAACAAGCACACTCAGTACTGGTGAGACGGCAACGTCATGGCATATTTTAAATTACGTCTTTTAAATTAAGTCATAAGTCTATTACTGATGTATAAATGTATATTCCTTTGACGTCGGTCATGTCTGGCGTGATCCAGGTCGCAAGATGTCTTCTTGATTTCTTTTACGAAAATAATGGAGGAATGAAAACAAATACATTATTGGTCGGAGGGGTTCGCTGCACGGAGCCTTGTAGGCCTTCGGGAGGTCAAAGGAACCATTGTACCCATCAGGCCTTCGGCCTTCGGGGTACAATGTTTCCTTTGACCTCCCTCAGGCCTACAAGGGTCCGTGTAGCATACCCCTCCGACCAATAACTTATAATGTTCTTTGCGAGGCAATAGCGGATGTAAGGAGAGCTTGGGCGCGGCCCGTAGACCGCGCGCGGCATTGTCTCTAGTGATGATTGCAGTGAAGGGCTGGGACCGCTAGGGAACCGCTTATAGAAATCATCCCGCCTACAGCTTCTTCATGGGTTTCAAAGTGCGAGCCGGTTTTACACGACTAAATCAAAGGTTAGGTAGTGGAAGCAGAACAGTGAGCTAGTATTTTACCCCTTTCCTGCCCGGCAGTGGTCGTAGTTTGAGTCTGAAGTCTTTGTTCGTTCAACGCCAAAGAACCGCAACCGTCCAAAGAACATAGATACAAAAGTGGTCAGCAAGAGACATAGTTTCATGAGCTCCCACTGAGCGACGCAGGACTGAGGTTCTTTGTCTCCTGTCTCCAGCAGTTGGGTGGTGTTAACGTTTTTCCTCGGCAGGGAAGGATCAGTTAAAGTTTGCAGTCAAATGCTTTCCTGAAATAAGCTTATTTGCAAAATAAAACTGAAGAAAGTGCAAAGTCGCGGGCCACCCCAGCAGCAAAACGTCCGGTCGGGCCCAAGACGGCCGCAGTGGGCCCGAGGACCTTTACTTACTAGGGCTGACTACGGGCTGTCAACATGCTTCTGGCGCGGAGTTACTGATAATCAGCTGACTTGTCAATAGTATGCGGCCAAGCCGGTGAACGGCCTCGAGTCTTGTAACAGCTAGGACCCACCGGTTTTACGACCGAACGGCTTAAGTGACGCGAGGCTTGGCAAACTGCACAGCGAGAGGTGGCTTGACCACGACAGTTCACAGGTAGTGCCCGATTAGCTTGGTGTCTGTAATTACGGACGCTACGCTAATTGAGCACTGTCATGCACTAATCAGTCATGCACAATCCTTCGACACTCATGTTTGATCCATTTCATGCGACATGAAGTAGCAGTTACACACGTCACTTTCCTAGCATTCCTTGTCTACAATGTTTCTTTAGTTCTAAGCCTCAATATTCAACTTGAGTGAATGACAGCTGCCATTCAGCAAAGCACTGATCGAATAGTCAGTCTTGCCTCGTTGGGGTAACGTTATACTGGACATGAAAGATTTGCAAGTGTAAGATATTAAATATTTGAATCAATGGTAACAAGTGATGCGATCACTAACAAAACCAATGACTCGGTTATTCTCGTAAAATTGACATACCGCAGGATGATCTAATCACCGTGACGGCACAGTGCTCATAGTGCCGCCCCAATGACCTGCATCGAAAACTTGTGAACACTCACTGGACAGACACACGGGAAACCCATTACTGCATAAAGATTATTCGACTGTACAGCCGGCCGGCGAAATCTAACAGCTGTCCGACAACATCATGTCTATCAGTCCCCTCAGTACTCAAAAACACTGGGAACGCTCAGTCAAGCAGTAGGGGTGATCTGCGACTATTGATCACTGAGACGGATTGATCATGTACGTGTTGCAGCTGAACTTGTGAATTAATTACGCAACGGGTTATTTCACTATTGTTTTGGTTGAAACGCCCCTCAGTTTCAGTAGCCGGTGACCACGCGACATGCGCTTCCTAGTGCGGCTACCATTGGGCACGCGTCTAGAGCAACGGCCGTTGCGTAGTCACTACCGGAACTTCTCTTCACCGATTCTCGTTCTCAATGCGCTTAATGTAGTTCTATATCACCCAGCCGTAATCTTTGAAGATGATTTTTTTCAGTGCAGATATAAGCAACAAAAATGAAGATCACATCGTACTCAAATTAATACTTAAAAGAAAAACAAACACTATACACTCCGTTTTACAAAAAGGCCACTTCCGTGGGAGAAAGATCCGTAGCAACGTGGATCAATGCGCGCAAGTGATAAGTCCCCTAGCGACAAGTGTAAGATATTCACCACACAACGGATTCTTCACTTGACAACTTGAGCTCCGAGGGAGTAGGTCTGTGCTAGTAGTTGGGCGGTGTGGAACTTTGCTCTGGATTTCTCTTGAGCTCCTACATAGAGCAAATATGTTTAAAAACACATTTCAGAGCGGCTTCTTGTCGATACTCTACAGTATCGGTAGCAAGCCCCTGCAGATTTGGGATAAAAAGGTGAGTGAATTTTGGCCTGTTCTGTTTGGTTTCAGTCCTGACGATGCTAGCATAGTCACTCACGACACACCTTATGTGCACTTTGATACATTTAAACGGGCCATTAGACTGCATGTCAGTAAAACATCCATGCACACTGTTAAATATTTTGATGAAAGATACTTGTTGCGCGATAGTGTCATTTCCCGCAAACTGCGTTTCTCCACTTTCCGCCATTTTGATATTGTTCACTGCTTTGGCCTTCGTGGATGCTAGTGTTTGTTTGCATGGTGTATCACACCAGTTGCAGGTCGATGATAACCATGATGAACTGATGGTTGTTATTTAGCAGAACAAATAATCTGTAAGCGAGGGAACGGTGTTATTTTTGTATTAGTCACTGCTTTTGTTAGACCTCGTGGTTTTCACCAGACAAAGGGTGTGTACATGTGTAGCATCGCTGCTGTAAGCGTTTCCATGTTAGCCTACACTGTGCATCGATTTGTTGAGCCCATATTAGTGTATGTCATTGTATGAAAAAGTGATGTCACGCGAAAAATAGGCACCAAAAATGCAAAAAACTTCGAAACTAACGCCACGTTGTAGCTTCTCAGCCTGGTTGCTAAGGAAGCACTTCCTGTGACAAGATGGCCGCCATGTTGGATCATAGTGATAGTCATCGGACACGGTTTGTGTCCATTAGCAACAGGCTTTAAGGCAACAGTTCATCAGCATTTATGTGTTTGTATCAATATAGTGACAGTTGTATGTGTTTGCATTGCAGGTGCGAAATGGTCATATCAAACGTATCACAGACAATGACATCCAATCTCTAGTATTAGAAATTGTGGGAACAAATGTCAGGTAAGTGTTGTCACTTTTATGTAACCGTTTTATGTGATGTTTTAAATCAGCTTGTTTGCTTTCCACAGTTTACTTTCTTTTTGTTTCATTTCCCGAAATGTACAGAAGAGAAATACTGGTAACTAAGCAAAAAGTTGCTTTATAAACTGTAGCTTGAATCAACTATTTTGAAGTTCAGTCTTTTGCAACATTTCTTGAAATGTCAAAGTTATATGTATTGAACTATTCTCTTAAAAGTTTGCCATTTTGAAATAAAAATCTTGCATATAGAAGGAACTACATTATCTCATAATGTTAAGTTTATCAGATATTCTGTCTTATTTTTAATGGCAGCACCTTTATTGCTATAATGTAAATGTGTAGTTAGCTTCTGTGTCCTGGAAAAGTGTGTATATTTGTGTTTGTGTGTTTTCAGCACGACATACATCACATGCCCAGCAGACCCCAAGAAGACATTGGGCATCAAGCTGCCTTTCCTAGTTATGATCATCAAGAACTTGAAGAAATATTTCACATTTGAAGTACAGGTGAGACAACGTAAACAAACTTGCATGAATAGTTTAGAAGACAAATACACATGTACTCACACACTTCCACACACATCATACAGAATATTAGCGAAAGTTAATAGTTTAATGCAAGATTTGTCATCTGTTTCAAAGTGTCCGGTACTTGAAACAATTTTTTGGACATTGAGATACTTGTTTCCCCCCACGCATGCCTTGCTTGTATATTTATGCCTTTTGCTGACAACGTTTGTGTCCATTTCCTTGTTTAGATGCAGTGTTGAGACCTTGAACATCACGGTAATTTGAGGAACATCTGGCATTTATCTTGGTCTGCTAGCAGTGTGGATTGTTATGAGCCCTGCCGCTTACCTCACATCATCTCATTTCGTCATATTGTCTCGTTGGCATTTTCTTTCATCTCTACCCTCTGCCTCTCAGGTTCTGGACGACAAGAATGTGCGGCGGCGATTCCGGGCGAGCAACTACCAGAGTACGACACGCGTCAAGCCCTTTATCTGTACGATGCCCATGCGGCTGGATGATGGCTGGAACCAGATCCAGTTCAACCTGTCTGACTTCACCCGCCGTGCCTATGGCACCAACTACATCGAGACTCTGCGAGTCCAGGTGAGCTCCGTTTACAGGTCTTACTCAATATAGGTTAATAAATTATAAATAGATGCATTTGCTTTTGTTTATTACAGCTTCTGGTGTGGATACGTTTTGTTTTTTGTGTTTATGTTTGGCTGAGCACAATGTTTCTGCCAGCATATCTGTGCACACTGGATTTAATCTTTAGATCATCTTGATTCACTTTCAAAGTCAGATCACATGCAGTATATTTTAAAAAGACATATCTCTTTTGTGACTGGCCCATGCCAAAATGTGGTGTCTTGAGAACATGGTCTCAAGGTTTGTGTTTATTCTTGATCCTATTTCTAACCCTGTTTTGAATGAGCCAAGTGTACTTTTTGCAGCGCCAGTGGATGCCTGCGCACAGGGTTAAAACTATGTTTACATCTTGCTTACGGCCCCTACTTCCACTTGTTGTTACAGATACACGCCAACTGCCGCATCCGCCGAGTGTACTTCTCCGACAGACTGTACTCTGAAGATGAGTTGCCAGCAGAGTTCAAGTTGTACCTCCCTGTGCAAAACAAGACCAAATAGCCGCCTTCCCTCACCCCACACCTGCCTTGTCATCGTTTGTACACTTGTTCTTACTACTCAAGAGCCTACCGAAAGGGAACACACAAAAAAAGAAGACAATATATTCACGTTTTTTTGGAAGCAAAGCAAAGACTTTGGCAATGTATGCATATTGCTGACATTGGCAATGCACACAGTTTTCCACCCACATAAGTTTTCTGGACATTTTTCGCTGAAGCAGGATCGCTGAACCTGATCACTTTTCTGTGGGAACTTGATCGTCTGGACAATGCTGTTATTGTGCTGTTTTCTATCTCCTGCTTGAAGGGCGGCCTGCCAGATGTGAAATACGGACGACAGAGAGAAAAATGACAATTTTTGTTTGTTATAAACAGTTAGAATGACTTTGTTGGTTTAGTGGGCTTATGTGCGCTGGCCTGTGACTGGCACTGATGGCTTTCACTTTCAGCCATCAGTCTCAAAATGACAGACCAGTACACATTTGGTTTCAGCTTGGAGTAGTGTTGTTCTGTCACTTTGGACTTTATGGCTTAAAGGCACATGGTCCAGAGTCACAAACCACCACATTTTGTTTCAGTTTGGCTTGGCCACATACAGGAGCGAATATGACCTCAGGTTATTGTACGTTTCAACGTGAGGGATGTTTATTTCATCTTGACCCTTAGATCTGGAAGGAAGTAAATCATGAAAGAGTCCACCTTATTTTCAATCTTTTTTTTTTCATTGTTCATTTGTACAAAATCATCCACAGATGTTGTATGGAGGTTCTGCCATGTTAGGTGGGATGTTGGGACATAAAATGCAATGTCTCCTTTTATGGCAAACATTTTGTTGTAATCATTGTCTACCTTTTATTCCTCTTTTTTGTCGTTGACCTTTCCCAATATCCCACCTAAACTGATTCGCCATATGCACATGTTCAGACATAAAACATTGTGAATGAAGAATGTGACCATCCTATGTTGCATTTTGTTAGAATATGAACCTGTAAATACAACTGAAATAGTGAAAAATAAATATACATGTTCGTAATGTCATGCCAAAGTCTGTCTTGTTTCTCTGAAAATTGCAACAACAAAAAAAGAGCAAGTCCTTGACATCAGGAGTGCTTGGTTTTGGAATCGGCTCGGATGAACTACATGCAGCTTGTAGTGGCTTCACCTTGACAGTTCATATGTGGTGCCAAAATAGCTTGGGGTCTAGGGAAACCAAGATTGTCTTGTGCCACCCTTGATCTGTCATGGTTGATCTATTTCATGAACTAAATATATATACTGATGACCCAAAGAAATGTGACATCAATTGTAATGATGGGAAGCATGGAAGTGTTACGGATGGATGACATATTGTCACATTTCTTTTGCTTGTCTGTTTAGTCTTCATCGGACAGCTCCAGAAATGGTGAATTTCCGTATCGGGCTTGGTGTATAAACGGCTAACTTAAGGCTAAGCTGGGATTTGGTTCCGCTTCTTTTCTTCGAACTGATTCCTGGACTTGACATTTTTGGCGCCTCGCTTCCTCACCCCCGATGCTTGGAAGTGTGTGTGTGCATATTCACATGGGTATATATGTGATGGTCTGTGATTTGGGACCTTGCAGCCATAAGGTCCTTGGTCACGGAGCAGCTCATAGCGAAGTTGGTGCATGTGCAGTCAACATCAAGCATACCATACAATATTATTCTGCACAGTCATCGTTCGGTCCTTTTAACCCCGAGTCCCTGCAGCAGGTGGGTCGACCGTGATAATTCAAGGGTAGTGCCAGATTAGCTTGGCGCCTCTCGGCGCCAAGCTAATCTGGCACTACCCTTGAATTATCATGGTCAATCCAACTTCTGTAGCTCTTACATAGTTGCTAGATGACGCCTCCAAAATTTGGGAAAAGCAGCCAAGGGGTTAAATGGGTTCACCCCACTTGGATGCATGAAACAGGATATAGCGGAGCACCTTGCTTGGTGGTCTAAGTGGGACTCAGTTCATTTATGCAACTGGCAGACGATGCACAGTAAACTCAACATATTCACAAAGCGCAGCTTAGTTTTATTTAGGCCCCATGTTGTAGGCTTATTTAACGTATTTGACCGGCTGGCGACATACATTCAATTTTCTGTTTAGTTTTTTTTCACAAGCAGTGCAGGCACGTCCTGAGAAAGCCTTGTTGCTGTCGGGACGTTAAGCAATGTACAATCAATCAATCAAAGCTTACAACATATACACGTCACGCTAAAGTGACCAGCATATACACACATTTTAAAAATTCAGCTAAAATCATTTAAAAGTTTGTGGCAAGTCAGCTATAGTCAGTGGTCTTAAGTGGCTAGCATGGCTGCTATGCTCATCTCAGGTTGGACTGCTCTGTGTTTTCAAAGAGTACAAAAACACCGCATTACACATAATTTGCATAAGTTCAGACTGAAAATGAAAGGATTATACATGCCAAATTAAGTGGCTCACTGTTTTACTGGCTTTCCAATCTCCGCTAACTCACGTTGCTAAGGATTGTTCTGCGGTCAGTACAGGCCGATACATGAACGTGTTTGCTTGCTCAGCAAACCAAGTCCATAATTCTGGTATCATACGCAAACCGAGTTGCGAACCAAGGGAAGTAATCATGAAATATTCAGGTAGCCAAGTATTTGTCAAGTTGTTCATGCAGTATGTGTGGTGGGGCCGGGAGAGCACATGCTGTACTGTCGTGCATAGATAACAATTTCACTTCCAGCGTTTGGGACGGATTGACTATGATAGCTCGAGCGTTCTGCCACACTGGTTGTGTCCCTCGATTCGCTACTGCTGAAGTGGTAGCGAATCGATGGAGACGACCAGTGTTGCTTAGTGCCAGATAAGTTTGACACCAGGTGGATGCATGGGCAGTTGATGCCGGGTGGCTTCGAAGAATCCAATGAATAGCTTCATAGGTCAATCGACTGACTGACTTCTTGTATGATTCGACTGTTTGATTGACTGGTCGGTTGATCGATTGATTGATCGATCGATCGACTGGAAAAAGTGTGCATTTGCTCCTATGCTTGAGGGACGTATGACTGGGCGAACACATAATCTCAGTTGCAAACCTCATTCATCAACGAAAATTAAATACGCTACCATGGTGTGACTATAACTAACGACACATTATGAACAAAAGCAAAACAAAGGAGTGTGCGAAGGGGTGTCATTAGTTTGTCTTCTTTTCTTCAGGAGGGGGTCCGGAACCCCTGCTTTCTGCTCTGTCCCCCATCCCCCGCCAAATCCGCCTCTGCCGGTGTGGGTTCCCTCCCATTCCTAGGATCTGCTGGCAGCCATAAGGGTTCAAAAGCACAAAGCTGCACACATGAAAGTGTATTGATTTATGGTGATGTGGTCGATTTTGTGATTACTTACTTCAGTGAAGAGCAAACTACAAGATTTTGTGATTACTTACTTGAAGAGCAAACTACAAACTGGACCACAAATGTCACACACCTGCACACTTGATACTGAGCGACCGCTGCAAGTACGGGCCCTTTATACTTTACCGTGATTTGTTTGATGTATATCATCTCGCAACTGATTTAACTCATTCAGCCCCACGGACGCATTTCTAAATTTTAGAGATGTCAACTGTACCAGGTGCAGGAGATGGCTCGGCCATGATAATTCAAGAGCAGTGCCAGATTAGCTTGGCGCCAAGCTAATCTGGCACTACCCTTGAATTATCCTGGTCGATCCATCTCCTGCTATAGTGCTTCGGAGCTGAATGGGTTAAGTTCACTGTATGTTTGCTACTCGTTTAACCCCTTCACTGCCAGGGCACGCAGTTTTCTGCAATCTTCTGAAATTTTACGCCAAATAGCCTACAGCGGAGTACAGCCATCTCAACAACTGATTTGGACTAAAAGTGGTGTCACAGTCACCCAAGAGATATAGAACCTCATGAGCCCCCGCAAATGTGGGGCCAGGGGCGGCTCTGACTCTTGCAGTTAGCTCACGTTCAATTTTTCCCAGTCTGGGCAGTCAAGCTGCATTTTTCACTTTTCTAAATGTGTAAAATCCGGCCTTTGTGACTTTCACATTACTAGCAGAACGCCGCTGGCGCTCATCTGACCTCACCGTCCCGCACAGACAGATCTTCCAAACAACTAGATCAAAAGTCTGCAAAATGATCTCCGTGACTCTAAACGCAAACACCTTCAAAACCAAATCTTGGAATCCACTTCCTCCAAAACCCTCTACGCCACCATGAATACACTCCTAGGCACTTCTAAAGACTCTCCTCTCCCCAACACACACAGCAAAGAAGAACTCCCGTCCGCTTTTTCCACCTATTTTTCGGACAAAATCCAAACTCTGCGCAACACACTCGACACTCTGCCTTCTCCGCCTTGCCCTCCCGACCCCACCTTTTCCGGCACTCCCCTCTCGTCCTTCCGCCCCGTCTCTCAGGATGAAGTCCTCAAGACCATAAAGTCCATGCCCTTCAAAACCTGCGAACTAGACCCCCTCCCAGCTTCTCTCTACCGGGACGGCCTTCCAAAACTTTTGCCCTTCATTACCGACATCATCAACGCATCTCTACAAAACGGCTCCGTCCCCGATATCTTCAAGTCCACCATCGTCCGTCCTCTCCTAAAAAAACACAACCTCGACCCAAACGAACTCAAGAACTATCGCCCAGTCTCCAATCTCTCTTTCCTGTCCAAGCTTCTTGAGAAGGTTGTTCTCAACCAGCTCAACCTCCACCTCACCGACAACAACCTCCTCAGTCCATTCCAGTCTGCCTATCGCAAACATCACAGCACTGAAACAGCCCTTCTACATGTCCTAAACGACCTGCTTCTCTCCACCGACTCGGGCAACATCTCCCTTCTTACGCAACTCGACCTCTCTCAGTGCCGCCATCGACACTATAGACCACTCTATCCTCCTCCACCGACTCCACCACTCCTTCGGCATCACTGACTGCTCACTCCTGGTTTCTCTCCTACCTCTCCGACAGACAGCAGTCCGTCACCATCAACGGCGTCTCTTCCAACCCAGTCACGCTCTCCTGCGGAGTTCCACAGGGTCCGTCCTGGGCCCGGTCCTTTTCACACTCTACACCTCTCCTCTGTCCAACATCATCCAGTCTCACCACATACACCACCACCTCTACGCTGACGACTCACAACTGCTAGACAAAGACAAACTCGACAATCACCCAGTCACTACTGACTCGCACGGCTGACTGCAACGAAGACGTGAAAAACTGGATGACAGCAAACAAGCTTAAACTGAACGACAAAACGGAAGCCATGCTGGTAGGCACTCGCCAGAAACTCTCCCAGCTCCCTCCCTCTCTCCACCTTCAACTCGATAGCACCCCCATCTCCCTCTCTGACTCGGCCAAGAACCTCGGCGTTATCCTCGATTCCGGCCTCTCTGTCCATGACCAGCTTCGTCTCCCCACGGCCCAGGCATGCTATTTCTACCTCCGCCGCATCAGTCAGATCAGAAAATACCTCACTACCGAAGCTGCCACCAAACTTGCTGTCTCTCTCATCTTATCTCGCATCGACTACTGCAACTCTCTCCTTTCCGGCCTCCCTCACTCCACCACTTTCACTCTCCAACGCGTCCAGAACAACGCTGCCCGCCTCGTCCTCAGAAAGAAAAAATCCGACCACATCACACCCCTGCTCAAACTCCTTCACTGGCTCCCCATCCCCCAACGCATCCAATACAAAATTCTGTTTCTCTGCTACAAATCCCTGAACAACTGCGCTCCTGCCTATCTCTCCAACTTACTTCACCCCTACACACCTTCCCGCTCCCTCCGCTCTGCCTCCGACCCTCTCCGCCTCCACATCCCTCGCACCAAACTCAACACTTTCGGCCCCCGCTCCTTCTCCGTCTACGGTCCATCCACCTGGAACACTCTCTCACTCTCTCTCCGTCAGAAACACTCTCTCTCTCTCTCCTCCTTCCAGTCCGCCCTCAAAACCCACC
Organism: Semisulcospira habei; assembly: GCA_036245525.1. NCBI lineage: Eukaryota > Metazoa > Mollusca > Gastropoda > Semisulcospiridae > Semisulcospira > Semisulcospira habei. The sequence continues at coordinate 144,885,230 of BTPG01000002.1, read as the reverse complement.
TCTTTCAACAGTTTTAGCATTATATCACCACACTCCCCACCCGAAGCTGACCGTCGTAATGTATTTCACTATATTTTGTGGTACGTGAGTCATTGTCTATAGCGTGCGCATGCGTGCGCGAGTTGTGAGTGCGCGCTTAGAGTTATAATTATTATAAGATAAGCGCATTATAAATACCGTAATTATTATTATTATTATTACTAACAGGGCTCGCCACGAAGCTGACGTCATCACGCCAGTCGTGGCGGCCATGATCTTGTGAGGATACGGGACTAGCGCTCATAGGGAAATCGCTGTTTTTGTAGTCAGGAAAGTCCTGACGTACTATAAGCAATAACAGCAAGTCTTGCCATCACTGTAGGAAACCGCTCACCGGAATCTGTTTTTGTTTGTTTCCAAAGAGGAAGAAACATGAAGAAAAACGTGTTGAAACACTATTTCGCTGCTATCTGATATCCTTATATAAGATGGCGGTTGATGCCGCCCACGCTGCAGTAGGCAACGCGGTGAACTTCCAGAGCCCTATACCAGTTGTAAACGTCAGTATTGGTTTATTGGTCTCAGCAGGGATTAACTTAAAAAAAAAAAAAAAAAAGTCCTGGTGTCGTTCCCTTCCAAATATCTCCATACTTTCTAAAATTGCACATTGTGAATGCACAGTGTCATTACTACACAAATCCAGACCAGACGCGATGGTTTGCAGACGGACATTGGCGAATCTGTGTATCTGCCGCGGCTAGAATATACGATTCCGAATCCTTTTCATATCGTCAGCACTGTGCCGACAGTCGAAATGCCTAACATCTGCACAAGGTATAGATCCTCACGCACCCCGACAGAATGCAGGGACTCGCGAGAATCTGTTTCTACGTTGTCCTTCATAAGTAGCAGAATGCATCGTGCAACTTTGCTCGGTTACACACCGTGTGACTAGAATAGCAACAGCTGCAATGTTACTGCAACCATAGCAACACCAAATAACGCCACTGCCGGCCCAAGGGAGTGACGTGGACGCTGCGTCTGCGGGGGCTCGTGACACTCTTTGTCTCTCCGACAGCTGGGTGCTGTTAATGTTCACAGCATCGACTGTCGAGCGTGTGATACTGCCCCAGTAAAACCTGTTTTCAGTAACCACTCTCTTTTGCTAAACCAGAGTGGGTTTAACCCATATCATACTGAGGCTAAAAGCTTCAAATTTGTACTCTGCCATACGCAAGGCGCTACATTATAGTACATACATATGAGGATATAGACCAATGGCTTCAGTTCAGTCAAGGGTGGTGCCAGGCTTGGCGCCGCCTAGAGGCGCCAAGCTATTCTGACACTACTCTTGAGCTATTTTAGTCACACCTTTATTTCACACACTGGTGTATTCCAAATGATAAGAGTTAAAGGACAGACAGAGGGAACTCTTCAAGGTCAAACACTGTCACCTGTCATTGACGGCCATAATTTAGGTGGCTGCAGCCTCCCAAATGATGATGTTTACAAATGGCAGTGGATATCTCCTAAGGGCAGTCGCTCCAAACAGGTTTTGCTGTGTATGTAGCCCAGCTGGCAGTAGCGACTGATATCAGTGGGGCTGCAGCAGTGTGAGTAACCGAGCGTACGATGCATTCACCGGCATAGGTAACCGATCCAGCCAGCAAGAGACATAGATTCTCCTGGGGCCCCGCCCCTGCTTGGGTTCATAAGGATCTATGCCTCTTGCAGATGTTTGTAGTTTGGCCTGTGCTAGCGGCACGGCCGTGCTACAACATTTGTTACAACACTTCAGTACAACCGCCATTAGCTAGCGTTATCTCCGATATCTGTTGTTGTCGAATGATATACAAGGGGTCCGGCTTTTCGATGGCCTTTCTCTTTGATCTTTCGCTTTCAGCCCGCGCCACACCGGCCGGCTTTCGCACACGGCTGAGAAGTGGCTGGCTGGTCGCGTGTCCTCTTATTTTCGCGACCTTGCGTGAAGTCAAGTTATTTTAATATTGGAATCTCAGTCCGTCTTTCCTGTAGTATAGTCTCTGAACTATCGCTTTCCATCTGCAAAAGCCAGATTCACTTGAGCCCAGTACCGCGGCCGACAGGGTTCTTTGGACTACACTCCGGATACAACAAATCGCCAGGGGGCCCCATTCTTCTTGTTGTTATATCCGATGTTTGTTATAAGCGAAGTATTTCACATAGAAAGAGTGCCCTCGGGAACTGTAAAAATGTGTTGTATTAGGGCTCGGGAAGCTGACGTCCTCACGCTTGTCGTGGCGGCGGCCATCTTGTGAGGACTTTACGGAACTAAGGCGCTGTCAGGACAATGTCAGGAAAGTCCTGACATGCTACAGGCAATAACAGCAAGTCACCGTAGGAAACCGCTAACCACAATATGGTTTTGTTTGTTTCCAAAGAGGAAGAACTGAACAAGAAGAAAAACGTGTTGTAACACTACTTCGCTACTATCTGAAGCCTATCCTATCCCCTTAAGATGGCGGCTGACGCGCCGACGCTCCTAGCCTGGCAACGCGGGGAACTTCCCGAGCCCTATATCCGACTTTTGCTTCCTCCTACTGACCGAGATCGACTCTACTATAAATTACCCGCTGTCACGGTTGTGTCGGCTCACTGGTAGGTTGACTCTAGTCAGTAATTATAGTGTCAGCAAGATGTATACTTGCCCTTCTTCCTTTGTTTGTTAGTGTATCACTGGTATTGATTGCTGTCTGCCTACCTCAAAAACTGTAGTACGGACTGCTCACAGTCCACCCCCCCCCCACCCCCCCGCTCTGTTCTTTGGCAATCTTTCTCATTCTGCCTTAACCCCTATCATTCGGAATACACCAGTGTGTGAAATAGTGTGATTAAAATAGTTCAAGGGTAGTGCCAGAATAGCTTGGCACCTCTATATCCTTATGTGTAAGTACTATAATGTAGCTTGCATATGGCAGTGTACACATGTGAAGCTTTTGGCCTGAGTTATTAACCCGTTCAATGCCAGTGGACGCGGCAAACGGTGTTTCTGCAATCTTCGTTTAACACCAAACACCCCCTGGCCGTCCGGCCAATGAACTGCGTGGATTCAAAGTCAGGATCAGGAATTTATTAAACGTCTTTTCACACATTGGTGATATTAGACCAAAAAAATAAATAAATAAATAAAATAAAAAAAAAAAAAAAAATATATATATATATATATATATATATATATATATATATATATATATATATATATATATATATATATATATATATATATATATATATATATATATATATATATATATATATATATATATATATATATAATCAACCAAACACACAACTTATGAATATCAAAGAATAGCAATAATTAACATCCAACCACACACACAAATTACTTATTATAATAGTTTACCCACCGGACTATGAATTATTATATTAACTATTGGAATGGCAATATTTCTATGTAAGATGTCATACAAATTTTCTGCTAAGTGATCAACTGTTATGTTATTTTTTTTCAACAGATTCAATGTAATAGGACACTCACAGATTATATGTTTAACAGAGATGGGGCTTAAGCACTCGCATTTGATGTCTTTTGCGAATTTTGTTTTCCAAGAATTTAATCTTAACTTGTATATCAATGAAGCCGTTTTTCTTGAACAAGGTGGAACATGATAAGTATATTTCATATCATCTTTGTGAAAAAAGCTGTTTAGCACAGAGTATATTTCGTGTAGAGATAATTGCATATTATTACAAACCGCACTGCTGAGTTTTCTCTATTTATAGCTCCCTTTTTTGCTTGTCTGTCACAAATTTCATTCCAATAAATTCCGCAGTGTTAGGGTATCCAAAGAAAATCATCGATCCCTATTCCTCTGGACATAATACAGCTCATAATATGTTTTATTTCATGAACTAAGTCAAATGGATTCAAAGTGGTGTCAGCAAGAGGCAAAGATCCTCATGAGCCCCCGCAACCTCTTACAGTTGGGTGGTGCCGTTTAATTTTTTTCCAGCACTGAACGGGTGCCGAACCTTTTCCTCAGGATACCTGGCGTGCACACGGATCAGTTACTTGTGACACAAAGATGATCGAGGCCGTTCCCGGGAAATCCTTCTGTACATTTCTAGCGCTCTCAGGACATCGCTGCACGGCCGTCTCCACACACCTAAAATACTCCATATCTGTAATACGGGTGCAGTATTTTTAAACGGTTGATACTGGGACTCCCTGTGGGAAAACCACGCAGGTATAATAATACACTGTGGCTATTTTAGCGTGGTGGGCGGGGCAGGGTAGGCGTGGCTCCGTTGGCACTCAAACGCGGAAGGAGTGAGTCGAATCGAAGTCATGGTTGGCCAAACCTGTGCATTCCTGCACCGCCAGCGATCAACTATATACATATTTTTTTAACAGTCTATCCATCTATGCCAGAAACACAGATATAAAACAGACCAGGAAGAGGTAAGGAACATCATGAGCATGTGCTGGTGTTTGCTTTTCGAGGACAGTGTAGGGTCAAGATCAGACTGATTTTGGAGTCAGTTTCGTCAGGACACAATTTCATTGACTCCATCAAAAATATTGCGGCGTACATGTTCTTGTAAACCTGCAGGTTGCACAGTGGTACACCATAGTGAGAATCTAGATCTATGCCATAGTAAATCAGACCTATGTTAGTACAATATCGAAATAATCTCCAATGATAATATAGGGGTTGGCAGGTGGGGTGGGTGATATGTCTAGGGGTTAGCGGATGGGGTGGGTGATATGTCTAGGGGTTGGCGGGTGGGGTGGTGATATGTCTAGGGGCTGGCGTGTGGGGTGGGCGATATGTCTAGGGGCTGGCGGGTGGGGTGGGTGATATGTCTAGGAGCTGGCGGGTGGGGGTGGGTGATATGTTTAGGGGCTGGCGGGTGGGGTGGAGCTCGCGTGGACCTTTGAGCAGAGGTCCCCGGCATTTTGAACGAACTGAAGTGAACTGAAGCATATCTCTTGAGGGCCTATACTGGGGTATTTAAATTAATCGGTAGAATGTTTGGCCAACCATACAACCCAGGGCAGCGAAACTAGGGCGGGACGGGTTGCGACTAGCATCAGCCTCGACTTGCACAGACACGCCTTTGTTTTCACGGTGGCTACCCTGGTGATGGCATGTGGCAATCACACGCCGTCAGTAAATCCCACCGACTTAACTCCTGTAACGTTCGCTTTCTGCTTAGATTTTCATAGGCCCCTGCGCTTGCACCAGTACAGTACTGCGGTGGCAGGGCTCATGAGAATCTGTGTCTCTTGCAGAAGTCATAGGGTTAGCACGCAGGCAGTTTACGTTGACTCCATAGAGATACACGAGACAGATCGACTACACCCCGCCGTTATGAACGAGGATCTACGCCTGCAACTGTTGCTCATACAATTACATATACTTACATTTTCGCTCATTAGACGTGATCAATTCGGATATTTTTTTTAATTTCAGTTCGTTTATAACGCTACTCAGTGTTTATTAAGTGGATGTTACAGAGAAGGGTGTGTGCCGAAAGGTGGGAGGAGGGGGTGGGGGTACTTTCACGTGACCATTCGCTATTTCATTGAAGAGGCAGAAATAACTCGATCTGTCATTCCTTCTGCAAAGTGTGGGGGATCGGTCAGCTGTGAAATCAGTCTCTTCGTGCCGGGAGACGGTTTCACTATCAATCAGTCTGTGAGTCAGGATTTACAACATCCCTCTCTCGGCACTATCAGCTGTGCCAATCGATCATAACAATCAATCAGTGAAGTCATCTTGGGTGGAAATAAAAGAGACAATCGACTCTTTCGGGCTTCCTAGCGACAGCTGGATGCAAACAGCGTCTCTACAGTCCGTAATCACACTCTCAGTTTACTCGACTCTCAGTGTCTACAGACGTAATCACGCCCTCACTGAGGTTGAGGAACAGGTGGAGCTGAAGGATCTTGGTCAGCAAGAGGCATAGAGTCTCAGTCATGAGCCCCTGCAGCTGCAGGGACTCATGTGAATCTACGCCTCTTGCAGATAGCACGTAATGGATGAAACATGCACATGTTACATCGTCTGTAACCAACCGTAGAAAAGATCACAAGCTCCTTCGGGTTGTGCGTCACAGACGTTCATGGGAGACGCGTGGCCGCTACCGCACACAATCATTATCTTTCCCCCTCGAACGACTGGAGATATTTACATTAAAAACAACGGAAGCTGAGTGGATTTTAGCCCGCTCCTGGAATGCACGCAGGTATCCATGGTGCAGACCTTTTTTTTTTTTTTTGGTTGACTTTTTAAAATGATGAATAATAAATTATAACAAAAAGAACGTAAAAGAAAGTGGTCGCTGTGAAATGAATAAAAGGTTTATTTCCGCAAAACTATTTGTAAAGACTTTACTCTTATCCATTCAAAAGATATCGACAAAAAGAATTGTGAGCACCACAACGTGCATTTTGGTCTAGTTCAAGGGTGGTGCCAGAATAGCTTGGCGCCTCAGGCGCCAAGCTATTCTGGCACCACCCTTGAATCTGGCACCACCCTTGAACTATTATAAGAAAAGAGGAAATGCACTGTCACGCATGTTAAAAAAGAACATAAATTGATGGCAGAGCTGAGGTCACTGAGAATCACGGACATTAGTGATGAAGTGATAAATGACAACAACAATCATCACCAAAACTGATTATAATCGTTATCATCGGCCTTCAGTCACTTAATTCCTGCTCCGCCAAGCCTTTATCCAAAGATACATACTTCGTATTGTGTCAGTGGTGCTCTTTATATTGGCCTTATAATTACCGCGGCAGACGGTCATGCGTAAGGTCCGCCGCAACAGCAGCAGAACCTATTTTGAGCGACCATCCTTACGAGAGAGAGATCACCTGTCATTAAAGATACTGGTCACACACTGAGGTCCGCTGCAGGCCACTTATATGGTCTTTAATGACAGTTGACAATTGTAAGCCCTTTAATACTTATTTTGAGAGCGCACCTTTTAAGACCGGCTGTTGCAATGTAAAAGTAAATGCTTAAAACAGGTAAGTTCTACTGTGCAATCAATTACAGTTTACATTGCATACACTGATTCATGAAGGTCACGGCCAACCAACTTAGAAAACTAATCAGAAAGATTCGTTCTCGGCATTAACGAACAGGTGATATAACCGAGCGATTTCCGAGCTTCTTGTTCCACATTGAACCCAGTGTGGTGAACAGTCGAACTGATGATGAATGACGAGGCCAGGGTGTTGCGGATGACGCAGCATCCAGTGAACATGCTGTCAGTCAGTCGGACCGACGTTGGCCACATGTCCCTCGCGCACAGCCCTGTGAGCAAGTTACATGCGGCCGACGACTGCCCGATCGCGGACTTTAGTCTGCTTTCTAGTTGGTCTGAGGTTTCTCGGCCTCGCTTACATAGGATTGAACTAACATGACTCAGCGATGCGGTGAAAACTGGTGAGCAACTTGAGATGCGTTCAAAGGTTTAAGGTTTAAACTACAAGTACATGTACCAGGCATGCTGACATGACAGATGCTGTAAGAAAACGAGTTTGCTCATGGTGGTGAAATCCTAAGCATAAATTGTTGCCACCTTAGTCGGGCTCGCACAGTACGGTTTCCCGATCTCAGGCACTGAGGTCACAGTGAAGCCGTGAGGCCACTGACGCACTCGGCGACTGATTTAGCGCCGGGCATTTCATCAGGTCAGTCAGAACGTCTACAACTTTAGTCTTTTGTGTTTAGGAATCATTCCGAAAAGTGATGTTGCTACAGCAAGGTCCCATCTCTATTGAGCAAACGCGGGGCGAAAGAAGGGACTGCTTTTACGATGGGTCGAATCAGTGAAGCCGCCTTTCGTTAGTACGTTGCCAAGGCATTGCGCAACCGGAAACGACTCGGTTGCAAGTCATCAAGCTTTGTGGTGAAAGTAAAAGAAATATCCAAACAGTATTCAGATTAACAATGTACGCGTTTTAGTGAGTGTAGTTTCTTATTTAATCAATATTTTATTTTTTATTTTAGATTATAGACCTTCGACACTCCGGGTCAGTGCGGGCACCCAAAATGGCAGCGCCCGAAGACAAGAAAACTTTGGAGGAAATTCGAGCGGAAATTTTGGATAAAATCCTTGACGCTGGCGTCAAGAGTGAAGTGGACACGTATCTCAGCAGTGTAAAGGGTAATAATAATGTCGATAAAGAGAAGGAAAAGGCTGAGAAGTGAGTATTTTTAACGATTGTTTCTTTGCTTAACTTGATTTTCTAGTTTCATTTTCATACAGTGTGATTAAGTTTTGTGTGATCAAGAATGAAGAAGTGTGTGGCCACGGGCGTCACTATTCACTTGTTTGCTGTAGACACAGATGCATAATCAGTAATATTATGTATTGTGAGATGAAACTAGAGACATCCTAGCGAGGCGACTTTATATGCCAATCGACTACTAAATCTTGTCTTTCAAAGTCAAGACAAGCCAACATTACGAATGTGATTTAGATTATTTGTCTTGTAATCCTTACACTGGTTGTCTCCGTCGATTTGCTGAGCAGATCAGCGCAGTGAATCGAGGGAGACAACTAGTTTTTTTGTCAGGCTTTTTCTGTAATATCCATTCATCCGTGCTTTTGGCCACTTGCAGTTTTATTTTATGTAGAAAACGGCATTTAACATTTGAACCTCTTTTGCACATTGAAAATAAAATTTGGGCATGCCGCAAAATTTCGTTTTAAAGATGGATGTCTAGGAAGCCTAGCTCATGGTTTTTAAACATGATGGTGTTGATGGTAATGCAGGATGATGATGATGATGATGATTCCCAGCTGCATTTCTGGTGTCAAGGTGGCTGCAATGGGCCCAGGGCTGTCAACACCTGAAGATCGTCAGTTTCCCTGTACCTGCAGGCGTGCTGCCGAAACACTGTGACTCGGGTGAACTTCTAGATGTCAAGATCGCCTGTCGAGGTCCAGATGATAAAGTGTATGATGCCAACCAAATGATCAGACAACGGGTGAGACTGCAGTTTTGCTTTTTACCCTTTGCTGCATGGCACATATTAAAGTGGATTGACCATGCTGTCAGATTGAAGTGGATTGACCATGCTGTCAGATTGAAGTGGATTGACCATGCTGTCAGATTGAAGTAGATTGACCATGCTGTCAGATTGAAGTGGATTGACCATGCTGTCAGATTGAACAGGATTGACCATGCTGTCAGATTGAAGTAGATTGACCAAGCTGTCAGATTGAAGTGGATTGACCATGCTGTCAGGGACCTGATATAATCACGCATTTGATAAAATGGAACTTTTTCAGGGATGCAACTAGACATTTCTGCTGATGGGTCAAATGTCCTGGGTTTGCCAACATGAATAGGGCATTATGTCCGCCATATAGAAATTTAATACTGTCACGATCCCCGCTTCCGGGGCACAAACTATGAGCGCTACCACTTGAGTACAACCAACCCACACTAACACGAACACCAGGGGAACAATTATGACAACATTTATTACATATAAACTAACAATAATCCAAAATATCCTCGCTAAATCCTAACCACGCACTCACACATCACATTCACACACACACCCGTCCAAACTCCCCGGCATGAATATCCAACATACACAATAATACAAAATAACTTCATATATATAATAAAACAAATATCCGTAATAAAATACAAATGAAAACTGAAAAAAATTAATATAGTTCACAAGTCACTGGCCCTCCTCGACGGAAGCACAACCGTCAAGCTCATTCATTCATTCATTCAGTCCTCTCTGCGCCGTCTGGTGCTTGAGGCGACGGCAAGGGAGCGCCACTTTTGTCTGTCAGCTGCTATTTTGGGTGCTGTTTGCAGAGTAAGGCCTCTGTTCTTGAGCTCTCGCTCCACGGTTCGGCGCCACGTCTCCTTTGGTCGCCCACGGTTTCTCTTCCCCTGTGGTGTCCATCTCAGTGCCACCCTTGGTAATGAGTCAGGTGACATTCTGCAAACGTGGCCTAGCCATCTCCATCTCCGTGTGGCGATGGTTTCAGCGATGCTGTCTGCGCCTGCTCTCTTCCGTAGTTCCTCGTTTGTAATCATGTTTGGCCAGAAGACCTTCATGATCCATCGCAGGCACTTGTTCTGGAAGACATCCAGCTTGCGTTCCGTAGCGGTAGTGGATTTCCAGCATTCTGACCCATATAGAAGGACACTCAGCACGTTGCTCTTAAAAATACGGAGCTTGGTGTGGATGCTCAGGCTTGTGGTCCTCCAGATGGGTTTCAGCATTGCGAAGGCTTGGTTGGCTTTGCTGATTCTTGTGGTGATCTCCCTTGTGCAGTCTCCATCTGTGGTAACCTTGCTGCCCAGGTACGTGAACTCGTCCACCTCTTGCAGAGGTTGGTCATTGATGGTGATTGGGTCGCCCACTATGGTGTTCTTCCTCATGACTTGAGTCTTCCTAATGTTGACCCCGAGACCTATGGAGCTTGCTGACTGTGTCAACTGTTGTGTCTTCTGTTGCATGTCCTGGTTTCTGCTTGCCAGCAGCCCGATATCATCGGCAACCGTCAAGCTCAGCTCAGCTTAACACTCTTGCTTCCGCGATAAGGTTCTTCTGTAGCACATGGCTCCTTTTAAATAATACAATATTTCAGAATACACAATACTTATGTCACTGCGACAAAGTTCTTCTCACAATATTGTCACCACGAGGAAATGAAATTAATCTCGCAACGACCGTTACAAATTTACCAATGGACAAAACTTTACTTAAATAAGTTATTAACGCTAGAATGGAACGACCCGACCTGGCTAAACACAGGGTGTGCAGCGACGCTCCCAACAGCGCTCAGCGTCATAGTCCCACGAGGCAGAGTGACAGCCAGCCTCCATTCGCACAATGAACCACCCAGGCCTTTCGCACAGTAACGGCGGCGGACTAATCTAATCAGATCTTTAGACTTTTGGTTTTTGTATTTACTTCCTCAAAAACATTACCGATGACATGACTATGTGGAAGTGTCCACTACTTACTCAATTTTAGCCTAAGAACCTGTTGTGTTACAACACAACCCGGGAGGCACTCGGGGAACCCCCAGAGGGGCCGAGAGTTGTCTCCCGTTCCTGCCCATCCGGTTCCGAGTCACGTGGTGACCAACCAGTCGGAATACTTAGCTCACGCTGTGCAGACGTGTTTTGCCTAGCCTATGGAGTTTGACTGTGTTTGCGACCGGTTCGCCAGTCTTCTGGACTTGTTGTTTGGCTGTGTGCCTTGCGCTGACCCTGCCAAGTGCCCTGTGTGGGAGTGCTTCGTTGCCTGAGCGTTCTGCTGCTTCCCTCTTCTGCGCCTTTGGGTTGCATGGACTCCACGGCGCTGAGACGCCCGGCCGCCTTCGCACGCTGAGGGTGATATGGAGGTTCCTCCCCCCGTCCCCACTTCTACCGAGAGCTAAGGTAGCCGTACTAGCCCTCGGCCAGCCCCTGGGCTGGGCGCCGGTTTCGATCAGAGGCACTTCTTTTCACTCGTATCTTCGTTGTACTTCTTCGCGCCGAATGCTCGACTTAGCTTGCAGGGCCCCACGTGCCCGCACCCATTCGCCTTTCAAGTTGTTAGGTGTTGCAGTGCCAGGCGCTTACCGGCATGCTTGTACCTTCATTGTACCATTTTGCGTCGAATGCTCGCCTTAGCTTGGCGTGGCCTCACGTGCCCTCACCCGCACGCCTTCATGTGTGATATGTGTTGCAGTTGCCAGGTGCTGACCTGCACGCAAGGCGGCGGGTTCCAATGGCTGACTGACAACCACAAGGTCTGTCTCCCCTGCGCTGGCTGCGCCTCCGACCACGCTTGCGACATCTGCTCCACCTGGCCCGAGCTGCGTTGGTCACAGTTATGGAGCTTTTACAGGCGCGAGCGCCCGGCACCGGTGAGTGATCCTTCTCCCGTCGAGGCGCCCCGCTCCATGCCCGGAGCAGTGACCGCACTGACCTTGTGGAACGGATGCCACGATGGACATGTGAGCCCAGCGCTCCTAGCAGGACTGCTCTCAACGCGTACGCTCCTCTGAGGGAGCCCGCCCGGACAAAGCCCGCTGGTTCTTACGGGGAGCCATATAGCCGGCAGAGCGCCCGCCTCACTGAGCCCGGCCTCCTGGGACGCGCCACGCGCCATCCCGTGTCCACTGTCAGTCCTCGCTCGTCTCTAATCGGAAAGCTCGCTGACTCTTACGGGGAGTCGTTTAGCCGGCAGAGAGCCCGCCTCACTGAGCCCGGCTCGCAGAGACCAGTGTCCACGTGTCTGAGGACTTCAGGCAGTTCAGAGCCCTCCCGCTTCTCCAGCTGCTCCAGACGCTCGCGCTCACCCATCGTCGAGTGCAGGAACGACCGCGGGTGCAGTCCCACCTCTCCTTGGCCTCGTTGTGCTCAGCCCAATCTCGGACGTCGTTTCCTTGACCAGCCTCCCGCTCGTCTCGTCACTCCCCTCGCCCGACACGCCGCCCCTCGCCCTCGCCTCGGCGACGCTCTAGTAGGACCCCCCCCCCCCACCCACACACACACACACCCCTTCAGGATCGGTGGCCTCGTTCCCGCCCTCGCAGTCGCTCCCCTCGCTCCGGACATCTTTCCCGTGCCGACTGGATTTCTCCTCGTCGTGTCTTGCCGCGGACGCCGCCCCGTCTTCGCCATCAGACTTCACTGTTTCTCCTCCGCCACTTCCGCCCGGTGTGACTTGGCCGTCGTCTCCGCTAGCCCCCGTCTTCACCGCCAGGTCTCCCCCCCCAGCCCCCCCCACCACCCTCCGGGTGACGACGAGGCCCAGAGCCTTCTGGCCGAGGACTCCGTCTCCGCCTTGCTGGGCGGACTTAGCCGCTCCCCTTCTCTCCGCTCACCGTGGACGCCGCCCCGTCTTCACCATCAGAGCCCCCCCGGACCTCACCGTTTCCCCTCCACCCCGGCATGACTTGGCCGTCGTCTCCGCTAGCCCCTGTCTTCAACGCCAGGTCCCCCCCCCCCACCCCCCGGGTGACGACGAGGCCCTGAGCCTTCTGGCCGAGGACTCCGTCTCCGCCTTGCTGGGCGGACTTAGCCACTCCCCTTCTCTCCGCTTGCCCTCTTTGGACGTCTCTGTCTCCCCCAAGCTTGCCTCTTCCTCGCGTGCAGACACCGTCCTCACCCTGGATGAAGCGGCTCACCTCATCGCGGCCGCACTCCCCGTGGACGCCTGCCCTCCATTCCCCCCACTCAAGAGGAAGGTCTCCGCGGTCGTCAACGCTGGACAGCAGGTGAAAAGATTCAAATCACTTCCTCAGCCCCCCCCCGGCTTTCGCGACCTGCGAGACGTCTTCTCTGCTCACCTCCGGGCAGGTCCCCGGGACTCCAGCTTCTTCTCGGACCATAGGTGGACTCGACATTGCCTTTCGACAGGACTGGTATGCGGGCCATTCCCAGGCATTCACCTGCCCTCGTCCCGCCTTGGATCCTCTGGCCTTGGTTCAGGCTGGCGGCGCCGCCCTGCTGAAGCGCGCCCTCCCCCGCGGCTTGGACCAGACTGCCTCGCTCGTTCGTAACACTTTGGCTTGCTCGGGGTTCCTGGAGCTGCTTACCCAAGCCTTCATCCACCGCATCGAGGACGCCTTGCACCCCTCCTTGACGCCCCTCCTAGGAGACTTGCTCGCTCTTGCGGAAGTGGCCAACCGGGCGGCATATCACTCTTCAGTCAACGCCATGGCGGCCGCCTCCAATTGTGACCTGATGCGTCTGGATGCTGTGCTGCTGGCCTGCCGCGGAATGCCCCCCGATCTGAGGACTCAGCTGCAGCGTGCTCCCCTTGGTGGCCCCCTCTTCTTCGGTGAGTCCTGGCAGACAGTGAAGGATGCGAACTCGGACAGATGGCCTCGCAGGCCAGCTCCCCCTCGCTTTCAGACAGCCCACAAGTCACTGGGTCGCACCCTGTGGACCTCCAAAGCCTCTTCGTGGTGCCCAAGCTGGGTGGCAAGTGGCGACCGGTCATCGATCTCTCGGCGTTGAATGCGTTTATTGCGGCCCCGTCCTTCTGCATGGAGACTGCCAGGGCCCTCCGAGCCTCTGTACAGCCCATGGACTTTGCGGCCAGTCTGGACCTGTCCGATGCTTATCTTCATGTCCCCATGCACCCCGCCTCCAGGAGGTACCTCCTCTTTGCCTGCGACGGCATAATCTACCAGTTTCGGGCCCTGACGTTCGGTCTCAACCTCAGCCCCTGGGTTTTCACCCACATCATGGACGCCGTTGTGGCCAAGGCTCGACAGTCGTCTTCAGTCCGACGTCAAACTACCTCGACGACCTCCTCCTATGCAACCAATTGGAGGCCGACATTAAGCCTTGATTCCTCTCTTTCCATGACCAGCTTTGTCTCTGCCATGGCCCAGGCATGCTATTTCCACCTCCGCCGCATCAGTCAGATCAGAAAATACCTCACTACTGAAGCTGCCACCAAACTTGCTGTCTCTCTCATCCTATCTCGCATTGACTACTGCAACTCTCTCCTTTCCGGCCTCCCTCACCCCACCACTTTCACTCTCCAGCGTGTCCAAAACATTGCTGCCCGCCTTGTCCTCAGAAAAAAAAAATCCGACCACATCACTCCCCTGCTCAAACTCCTCCACTGGCTTCCCATCCCCCAATGCATCCAATACAAGATTCTGTCTCTCTGCTACAAATCCCTGAACAACTGCGCTCCTGCCTATCTCTCCAACTTACTTCACCCCTACACTCCTCCCCGCTCCCTCCGCTCCGCCTCTGACCCTCTCCGCCTCCACATCCCCCGCACCAAACTCAGCACTTTCGGCCCCTGCTCCTTCTCTGTATACGGTCCATCCACCTGGAACACTCTCCCACTCTCTCTCCGTCAGAAACACTCTCTCTCCTTCTTCCAGTCCGCCCTCAAAACTCACCTCTTCCAACAGTTTTAGCAGTATACCACCACACTCCCCACCCCAAGATGACTGTCGTAATGTATTTCACTATTTGTGGTACGTGAGTCATTGCCTAAAGCGTGCGCATGCGTACGTGAGTTGTGAGTGTGCGCTTAGAGTTATAATTATTATAAGATAAGCGCATTATAAATACCGTAATTATTATTATTATATATTAACCCTCATCATTCGGAATACACCAGTGTGTGAAATAAGTTTGACTAAAATAATTCAAGGGTAGTGCCAAAATAACTTGGCGCCTCTAGGCGCCAAGCTATTCTGGCACTACCCTTGAACTAAAGCCATTGGTCTGTATCCTTATCTGTACGTACTATAAAGTAGCTTCCATATGGCAGTGTACAAATTTGAAGCGTTTAGCCTCAGTATGATGTGGGATAACCAGTTTGATACTGTGACTGTGCTTGAACTGAATCTTCTGTGTCAGGTTGCTCGTGGCAACTGCTTTCTGCGGATTGATGGTGGTCCCCACAGGGGCAGCCGACTAGTGCTGTACGGACTGAAGAAATTCACAGGGGGTTTGGGGGACGATGATGACAGAGACAGGGGAGACAACCACACGTGGCACCGCTACTTCAGCAAAGTACATAATTATCAACTTTGCACAGTTGCGCTGATCTGTAACTCTAGGTCTTCTAGACATGTGCATGTGAATACATCGGAAAATGTGTTAGGCTTGTAATTCTTGACAGAAGCATTTGTTTTCCTTGCAAACCTACAACCTAGAGTGAAAATCACAAAATGCCCCTGAATGCATAAAATAAATAATAAGCTTATGTAAAATATAAACTTTCCTTCTTTTTTTTTTTTTTACTTGAGTATGATTATACAAGAAGTTATCTTAAAAAAGAAACCAAGGGACGCTTTTGTTGTCACTTTGAAGTTAACCTCTTTAACGTCGGTCTTCAGCTGCTGTTCAATTACTTCCCTAGAACACTATCAGTGGTGGAATCATCCCAGCCAAACTGGGGTGTGGGTTGCTTGGTTTTAGCACTGAATGTGTCATTGCCAGCTGTTACTTTGCATGTAAGCTGGATCTAGAAGTCGACTCCCAACCCACTCAGCCCTGACACACTACAGCAGGAGATGGGTCAACCATGATAATTCAAGGGTAGTGCCAGATTAGCTTGGTGCCTGTCGGTGCCAAGCTAATCTGGCACTACCCTTGAATTATCATGGTCGATCCATCTCCTGCGACAGGTCGTTAGGTGACGCCTCCCAAATTTGGGAAATACATGCGTCGGGCTGAACGAGTTAAAAAAAAAAAAGACTTTGTGGCTTGGAAAAGATACTTAGCAGGCGAAGAGTTAATCGTCCTGATACACTGCTGTTTCAAAATAAATCTGACTGATAGTTCAAGGGTGGTGCCAGAATAGCTTGGCGCCTAAGGTGCCAAGCTACTCTGGCACCACCCTTGTGCTAAAATGCTCGATATATCGCCTAATCTGTAATATAGCCTTCATAGGACAATAAGCAATTAAAAAAAAAAAAAAATCAGCCTCAGGATGTAAAGGTTTAAGAGGCGTTTGCTATGAAGAGGTTCTACTGTAATATACATTATTTTCTCCAAAGCCTCTGGAATCAGCAGTGCGGACTGTGGCGACACGGAAGGCCAACGGGGAAGCTGCCCACCTCAGCTGTATACGGTTAGCGGGGCAGCTGCTGGTCTGTGCCGGTTCCAAAAATGTCCACATGCTGTTTAGAACCAGACGTAAGAGCTTTTGATTCTGATCATGATCTTGGAACTATTTTGAGGATTTGAAAGAGATGAGTTAAAAATTGTTTTGTAGTATGTGATGTGTTTACACAGTTAATTTTGTGGGTCTCAACCTGACAGAAATTTACATTTTTAATTTTTGTTTACCCATAAATTATGTACCCATAGCTTTTTTTCTCTTCAGCGACTCCAACAGAATAGAGGGGGAAAAAACAGCAAACAAACAAACAAATACAAGGCAACAAACTAGCAAAAACCAAGCACACAAACTAACAAAAAATAAATAAATAAAAAGCAGAGTTAAACAAACTAAACAAGAATAATGAAAGTGCAGAACAAAAAGTGCAGTGCTGTGTTTGATTCTTTTACTGTTTTCATATGCAGTAATCACTGTCTGTACATTTTGAATTTCAGAAGACATCAAGCGTTACCACGGTGACCGATTCAGAATAGCTGGTGAGATCAGTGAGGTGATTATGGACATTTTGGAACAGATGGATCCTGTTGACAAAGACAGACTGCTCTGGTTTTTAGCTCTCACCGGCTACACCGCCATATTCGAGATTCTCTCCCCTGATCACCAACACATTGAAGATCTCACCCATCTGGCAGGGTTAGAAAAACAAACATTTCTCATGGTTCACTTGTAGTTAACCCATTTAAACTCAAGGCCGCATTTTCCAAATTTTAGAGGTGTCAACTAAATCCCAAGTATCAGTTTCAGAGGCGGATCAGTTATGATAATTCAAGGGTGGTGCCAGATTAGTTTTGCGCCTAATGGCGTTAAGCTAATCTGGCACTTTCCTTGAATTATCATGGTCGGTTAATCTCCTGTGTAGTGTGGTAGGGCTAAGTGGGTTAAACTTTGGTTCTTGATGCTAAGCCTAGCCATCTGCCAGAGTTAACAAACCTGCCTCACATGTAGTCAGCCGTTTTTACTCCAGTTAGCAATTCTTGAACGAAAATCCAATTGCAAACAGTTGTACATGGCAAACAGTGAACACTGTACTAGGCAACTACTTAGGAGACAATGAACACTGTACTAGGCAACTACTTAGGAGACAATGAACACTGTACTAGGCAACTACTTAGGAGACAATGAACCCTGTAATAGGCAACTACTTAGGAGACAATGAACACTGTACTAGGCAACTACTTAGGATACAATGAACACTGTACTAGGCAACTACTTAGGAGACAATGAAACAGTGGTTGTCTTACACAGGTGGTTGCATGGCACTGGTTACATGTATCCACCTTTTTTGTCCTTTTTTCTCCTGCATTGCCATGGAGCATGGAAGCTCACATTGAGTTCCAAATGATCTGTGGTAAGATTATTCCAGAAAATCTCGGCTCATCTTTTGACATCTGTAGAGTAATTCTTATATATTTGCACTGAATATTACTGTTAAATATTCTCTCACATCAGTTGCTTTGTTTGTAGGAACTGCGTGCGGTTTATAACATGGACGGCGCCAGACCTCGATCCTTCCTCAGACAGTGCGCTGTGTACTGTGCCTCCCCATATTGGCATCGAAGTGGGTAACTGTTCCACCCAGCTGTTTTAACAATAGTTACGCCAGTTGGTTAACCCATTGAATGTTACATTTAGCTGTTTATCACATTCAGCCATAACACACTACAGCAGCAGATTCATCTACCATAATAGTTCTAGGGCAGTACCAGATTAGTTTGGTGCCTAATGGCACCAAGCTAATCTGGCACAGCCTGTGAAGAATTATCCTGTGTGATTTTTCTGCTATTGAAACTGTTACGTGCACATTGTATTAGGTTTGACAGGAGAGCATTCATATTTTGGAGTTTCAACCTGTATCTATCTATATCCCGTAGTCTTGCCGTCTGTTGGGGCACCACTGATGACTTGGCAACCAGCTCCCTCCATTCCACTCTGTTCTCTGCCATTCTCAGGGTATCGCCCAGCCTCAGTCCTGTCCACTGTGAGATATTGTCCTCCCATCGTTTCCTCTTACACCCTCTTGACTCTACGGCACGGCCGCATTTCACAAATTTTGGAGGTGTCACCTAATGACTGTACCAGATACAGGAGATGGATCAACCGTGATAATTCAAGGGTAGTGCCAGATCAGCTTGGCGCCATCAGGAACCAAGCTGATCTGGCACTACCCTTGAATTATCACGGTCGATCCACCTCCTGTAGTATGTCAGAGCTGAAAGTGCTGAAGGCTCGTTCAGTTGACAAATGCACACACATGACTTTGCACACACTAATTCCATCAAAAATGAGGCTTATACTCGTTTTGTCACGGAGAGAAAAATCCAGGGTGTCCACCCCTCCCCTGGCCATGAAGGAAATCAGGTGTTCCCTGAAGCCATGAGAGAAATGACAGGTTGCAGATGAAAATACAATCTCTGTGCCTGTTTGGTACAGTCACACCTGTCTGATAACAATACAAAATGGTTACCTTGGACAGGTGCATGGTCAAGCTACACAGGGTCATCTGAGTAACTGAAAGAACACCATGGGACAAAACATGCATGGTCTGCTTAGCAGAGCGGTCGTCTTCGACAGGTTGGACTGTACCATGAAAATACAATTACAATACAAGTAATAATGTGCATTGCTAATGATTTGAAACTGTCGATTTCAGAATACAAAGCTAGGGTTATCATTTAACCCCAAATCCACATTTCTCCAATTTTGGATATATCACCTAAAGACTACCAGTTTTAGGAGATGGATCGACCATAACAATTTAAAGGTAGTGCCAGATTGGCTTGGCGCTTAATCTGGCACTACCTTTGAATTGTCATGGTCGATCCTTTGCCTGCTGTAGTGCGGCGGGGTTAAACGGGTTACAAGAAAATTGTTTGTTTGTTTGTTTGTACCAAACAGATTGCCAGAGCATTGGGTCTACCCACAATCGACTACGCCATTTTACCTGCAGCGGCCGTGGATGATCGCATGACAAGGGTACAGTGTTTTTACATTTCCTTTTCCCGCTTCTCCCCTGTGCTGGGGCTTACACTCATTTCGCTTCTCCCTTGTGATGGGGCTTACACTCATTTCGCTTCTCCCTTGTGATGGGGCTTACACTCATTTCGCTTCTCCCCTGTGATGGGGCTTACACTCATTTCGCTTCTCCCCTGTGATGGGGCTTACACTCATTTCGCTTCCCCCCTGTGCTGGGGCTTACACTCATTTCGCTTCTCCCCTGTGCTGGGGCTTACACTCATTTTGCTTCCCTTGTGATGGGGCTTACACTCATTTTGCTTCTCCCTTGTGATGGGGCTTACACTCATTTCGCTTCTCCCTTGTGATGGGGCTTACACTCATTTTGCTTCTCCCTTGTGATGGGGCTTACACTCATTTTGCTTCTCCCTTGTGATGGGGCTTACACTCATTTCGCTTCTCCCTTGTGATGGGGCTTACACTCATTTTGCTTCTCCCTTGTGATGGGGCTTACACTCATTTTGCTTCTCCCTTGTGATGGGGCTTACACTCATTTTGTCACAGACAAAAAAATCCAGTGTCCACCCCTCCCCTAGACATGAAAGAAATCAGGTGTTCCCTGAAGCCAAGAGGTTTGCAGAAATGAAATGAAATGAAACTTTATTTTACAAGGATAAAAGATTAGGTCACAGACCTATCTTCAATCTTGTCCTTGCTACACACTACAACAAATATAACAGTAACACACACACACATGTAGTCAGCCGTTTGTACTTGACACTAAGCCTAGCCATCAGAGGTAGGGTGAGCATAGAACCTTGCATCGCCCTTCTTTTCAAGCTCATTCAGTGAAATACAGACCAAAGGCATCTGCCAAGCAGATAAAATGCAATGATATACCCAGCAAAGAAATAAGCAAAACTGTTTACTGGTTGTACAGTTTTGTGTATGATATTCTAAACCGTGTTTCCTTCTTTGTCGGTTAATTATTTCCTTGCATTTAGTGGACATTTTTGTCTTCCAGGAATATTTTATTATTAAAGACACAGTTGGAGATTTTGAGGATCTTTGAAAAATAATTACGTGATGTGCGATTGTTCACAGGTGCGGCAAGGCTATCAGTATGAAGGCGAGGTGCTGTACTTCCTAGATGGGTCTGGTGAAGTCATCGGTCTCTTGAAGAAAAAAACCATTTGGTGAGTGAGACCTCTTCTGATTAACCACGCTGATGAGAGATCATCTGTCATTAGCCCATTTAGCTTCAACATGCTACAGCGAGAGATAGATCGACCATGATAATTCAAGGGTAGTGCCAGATTAGCTTGGCACCTTATGGCGCCAAGCTAATCTGACACTACCCTTGAATTATCATGGTCAATCCGTCTCCTTAACAGCTGGTGCATAGTTATTGCATGACACCTCCAAACTTTGGGAAATGCGGCCTTGTGACTGAAATGTCTTGACGACCATCATTTAGGTGACTGCATGTAGCCACTCGACACACACAGGACACAAACCCCAGATCTTGAAGGTGCCCTATTACAATTCTAGAGACAGATTAAGCATGACAGTTCAAGGCTGGTGCCAGAATACCTTGGCGCCAAGCTAATCTGGCATCACCCTTGAACTGTCATGGTCGATCCATGTCTTGCTGTGGTGTTGGGGCGGAATGAAGCTCTTTGAAGCCGTGTACGCGCTTTAAGTGCATGCACCCTGAACATAGTCGTTGGCGACGTGTACGCAATATAAGCGCGTACTACTTAACCCCCCCACCCCACCATATGGTAAATATGGTCAAAGGGAAACAACTGCTGTTATACGATTTAGAAACCATTCGTCTATCAGTAGTTACTTCCCTTTATTAGAAAGCTAAAGCAGATTGCTTTTGTTTTCGAATTTACATGAGCAACTAAAGGTCTCTTCAAGCGGTTTCTATGATCCAAAATGGCGGAAAAAAGTCTGGATACAATTTGTTGGTGTATTGCAAAAAAATATTTCGGTAAGTTCTTTTTAATTTTGGTACATAAAACTTATATCATTAAAAAGTTGAAATAATGAGGTTTTTACTGATATGTGTAGCATTCTTGTGCATGAAAAACTGTCCTCTGTATAATTTTTGGACATTACCCCAAAAACGTGCGTTCCCAGGGAATAGCCAAGCCCCAAAAAAGCGCATCTCTAAAGAGTTAAGTGATGGACTTTATTTTTCCCTTCAAGATTTTTATTGATGGAGTAGTTGTCTTTTAACACAACATTTTTTTATCAAAAAGAAGGCATTGCTCTAACCAGTTTCTGCTGGTACACATTCTGTGTAGAAGTGATTGTTGGGTGTCTAACTGCACACCGTAAGTTGAAAGATAAATATAATATAATAAATATAATGTATTTTTTTAATTTATTATTATTGCTGATTTTTCTATTGACCATCCAGGTACATCATATGCCGTGCTATCAGAGAGAAGGTGCGAGTAGCGACAGCAGCCAAAGTGAAGAACCGTAGCACTTTTTCTGTGGGAGCCTCTATCCAAAAGGCGAGTATATTCTGGCACAAGTATGTTGGTACCTTTCTGCCAAAATGTCTGCTTTGTTGATCATGTGTAGTGGTATTTTAGTCAGGTGCACGTATATGTCACACCATCTTAATAACTTGCGCTGCTTATAATGCCAACTATGGCTCGCAAACTTCTTCCATCAAATGTGCGTCCCTTATCTCATTCTACCCCAGACACACCACAGCAAGACATAGATCGACCATGATAGTTCAAGGGTGATGCCAAGCTATTCTGGCATCACCCTTGAACTATCATGGTCGATCTGTGTCCTGCACTGCAACGCAGTCTTCAGAGGACAACGGCAACATTTGGGGATTTCGGTCTTGGGGTAGAATGAGTTAACGAATGTCCACATGTTGTTTGCAGACGGAGAAACGCCTGGGAGAAATACAGACATGGCTGGGACTGGACGAGGAGACGTTATCAGCATGGAAGGTGAGCAGATTGTGTATGTTTCACACTGTCAGCGGTAACATTGATTCAGAATGGTGTCAGCAAAAGGTATAGACATGGGTGGGACCGAACAAAAAGTTGAATCCTGAAGCGAGGGTCTTGGGGGCACTTTTAAAGTGAAAAACAAACGAAACAAAACTTTTTAAAAAAAAATCCGGCTGTAGCCAGAAAAGTCCCACCCATGGGTATAGATCCTCATGAGCCCCCACAACTCATGGGGCTCATGTGGATCTATACATCTTGCAGTAGGATGGTGTTTAAGTATTCCTCACTTTTAGCTGAAGGTTCATCATCTTGGTGCCTGCATAGACAGACGTGTGTGCACATAGATATGGCCAGACAGCTGGAAAATGCGAGTCCATAGCGATTAGTGCTGGGACCTCATTCAGGCATCCTCGATCAGGCACTGATCACCTGCTGCTGTGTTGTACCATCATCAGTGAATGAATGAACCAAGTTTCTTCCTTGTACCAGGCTCTGGCGATAGGTTTCCTCAAGTGGGCTCTGGTTAGAGCTGACGATGGCAATGTACGCCCTGACCACATTGCGGACAAGTTCCCAGTTCTGTGGTGAGTCCTCTTTTTTAGTTATTGTTAGTTTGGTTTACCCTTTTTTCCACGTAAAATGGTTCTCAGACGCAAATTGTAGTGCCAGTCGCAGCGTCACCAAAGTGTCAGTAGACATTCAACCCCATCACTGGCGAGTAAAACTGAACACGATCCAGCTGCAAGAGACAGATCATCACCAGTCGTCTTAGTTGCAGGGCTCATAAGGACCTGTGCCGTTTGTTGAAACCACTATCCACGTGCCTTGGGTGGGGCTGTTTGTCAATGGATTATTTTATTCTTTGGCTGTTTGTAGCGGTTTGTGTTGTGATGATTTTTTGTGCAGAATCTTGCGTGACAAAAACACTACCGACAGCCAAAGCATTAAAGATAATAGATTTTAGAAGCTCCAACCTGCGTCAAATGGCAGTGAACAGGTTTATTCTCTTTGCATGGCAGTGATGGAAAAAAAAAATGGGGCTTTGATCAAGGGAGGTAACGTGCGTCATATTGTGTTTGACATGTATAATCTTCAAATCTGCACACTAATTGTCCATGTTATTTTGTCTGATTATCAGGAAGGACTACCTGGAAGAATCGGGCAACAGTGACAAGATCAACAGCCACTTTCACGAACCGGAGGATGGAGCGAGCAACTCTTAATGACAATAACCGAGTCAAGTCCCAAAAACAACCATTGAAACATTACATTTTCGCATCGTCATCCAATCATTGCCATTTGTGGCAAATCCAGGCTGCTGTCTCTAGGGGAAGTGTTGTGCACCAGCCACAAAGACCGAACCAACGACCTTTTCACAGTGCGTGCAGTGCATTATCTGCCAGGCCAGCCGTGTTAGGACTATTCTGTGCCTTTGCTCTGTGCCAGATTTGCTGCAGAATTGTTGTCTCTCACTATTCTTGCTAGTGGTACTCATTGCCTTCAGTCAGCTGTTGAAAGCAGACCAATGCAAGCACTCTTTTCCTTCTGCATGCAGATTGACCACGCAATGAGAGGTCATTCAGATACCAAAGCCCAGTTGTTTGGAATGATCTCCCACGCGAACGTGGATTCGAGAGAGGCATTCAAACGAGCCCTAAAGACCCATATTTTTTCCGTCAGCTACAAATGACTTTGTCACACACCTGTCATGTTAATGTCATCTCTATCTATGTTAGAAGTAGTGTGTGTGTGAGTGTGAATGCCAGTATGAGTCCATAAGCGTAGCACTTTTGAATGGTGACTTTATAGCTTGTTTACAGTGCGTTGTATTTTGTTTTTTGCACTTTTTGTAAATTGCATTTTTGTAATTAGTTATTTTTGTACATTAGTTTTTGTTAAGCGCCTAGAGCTCTAATCTGAGGTTGGGCGCTATACAAGTACTCATTATTATTATTAACCCATTTCCCACATTTTGGAGGTGTCGCCCAACGACCGTCCATCAGCCGCAGAGCAACCAAGGGTAGTGCCAGATTAGCTTGGCACCAAGCCGATCTGTCTCTACCGTCGAATTATCATGGTTGATCCATCTCATGGTGAAGTGCGTCGGGACTAAAAAAAATTCCCCGTACTGTTCTGATCAGTGCAGTCATTGCTAGGACAGTGTATCTGTGCTGATTGGTGATTTTGGTCTTTTTTGTTTTGGCCACAAGGTCCAAAATCACAGTCCAGCAAAAACACATGCATTTGATATGCACAAGCGATCCATTTTTGGGTGACATTCTCTGTGATACATGTGCAATTCTTACAAGTTATATTTATTTAACCCATAAAGCCGTGACATGCCAAGACAGGATGTGGATTAAAGATGAAAGTTTGGTGTTGGTGTATGAATAGCTTAGCGCCTGTAGGCACCACGCTATTCCGACACCACCCTTGAACTATCATGGTCGATTTGTCGCCAGAACTGTGACGTAGACCTCCAAGGATGCCTAACTAAATTGACGATGTCAATCTCAGGATGCAGTGGGTTAACCCATTCAGCCCTGACGCACTACAGCAGGAGATGGGTCGACCATGATAATTCAAGGGCAGTGCCAGATTAGCTTGGCGCCTGCCGGCGCCAAGCTAATCTGGCACTGCCCTTGAATTATCATGGTCGATCCATCTCCTGCAACAGGCGCATAGTCGTTAGACGACGCCTCCAAAATTTGGAAAATGCGTGCGTCGGGCTGAACGAGTTAAAAACAAAATTGAGGCCGCAGCCTTTGTGGGAAAACACACCCTGCTCATGTTGCTTTCAGGTTGGTGCAGCCTGTACATTGTTAGTGCTCAAGTTGCTTTCAGGTTGGGGCAGCCTGTACATTGTTAGTGCTCACGTTGCTTTCAGGTTGGTGCAGCCTGTACATTGTTAGTGCTCACGTTGCTTTCAGGTTGGTGCAGCCTGTACATTGTTAGTGCTCACGTTGCTTTCAGGTTGGTGCAGCCTGTACATTGTTAGTGCTGTTGCCTTCAGGTTGGGGCAGCCTGTACATTGTTAGTGCTCACGTTGCTTTCAGGTTGGTGCAGCCTGTACATTGTTAGTGCTCACGTTGCTTTCAGGTTGGTGCAGCCTGTACATTGTTAGTGCTCATGTTGCCTTCAGGTTGGGGCAGCCTGTACATTGTTAGTGCTCACGTTGCTTTCAGGTTGGTGCAGCCTGTACATTGTTAGTGCTCACGTTGCTTTCAGGTTGGTGCAGCCTGTACATTGTTAGTGCTCAAGTTGCTTTCAGGTTGGTGCAGCCTGTACATTGTTAGTGCTCATGTTGCCTTCAGGTTGGTGCAGCCTGTACATTGTTAGTGCTCATGTTGCTTTCAGGTTGGGGCAGCCTGTACATTGTTAGCTCACCGAACCCCAAGGCCGCGTGTATTCTGGAGGTTTCATCTAACCCCTATGTACCAAATTGCAGGAGATAGACTGACCAAGATGATTCAAGGGTAGTGCCAGATTAGCTGTGCGCCAAGCTAATCTGGCACTACTCTTGAACAGGCATGGGAATTAGAAAAGTGAAAAAAGTCTGAAATTTCCAGCGTGGTCCTTCATTTCAGCGACCAAAAAATCAAACGACAGGGGGGGGGGGGGGGGGGGGGGGGGGGGGGTAGCGTGTGGTCCTTCATTTCAGCGGCCCAAAAATCAAACAACAGGGGGGAGGGGAGCTTACCGGATCATGATCAGGTGCACACTAAACAGCACTCTGTCTTGAACGATATCCTTTCTCACCGCCATTTTCAACAACTCGTGATGCCGCCATTTTCCCGACACGTACAGTGCGCGAGACGGGAAGCGAGCATGAAAACAGTGCGTTCAGTTTTGTATTGCCTGCTTGCACGGTAAAGTAACGACTGCGTTAAAGCCACAATAGGTGACGCGTAACTCTAGCGGGCGGCATATCACTTGAACCAATGCGGCCTCGCAGTGTATAATGACCGTTGCTCAGTTAATTTTTGCACCCCAATTTTTTTTTTCGGCGGACAATTTTTTTTTCTTCGGCGGCTGAGCAAATCATTTCGGCGGAAATTTGCCTTTAGGCGGACAATTCCCATGCCTGCTTGAATCATCATGGTCGATCCATCTCTTGCTGTAGTGTGTTGAGGTTAAAAGTGGTCATTCACGCGCAGTGCGACTTTTCAAGGGGTATGGAGGGTACTATTTCGATAGCATACACAATTAACATGGGTGGGACTTTTCCGGCTGCAGCCGGATTTAAAAAAAAAAAAAAATTTGTTTCACTTAAAAAGTGCCCCAAGACCCTCGCTCCAGGATCCAACTTTTTTCCTGGTCCCACCCATTAATTGGCCAACAGGCGCCAAGCAAATTTGGCACTGCCTTTGAATTATCATAGTTGATCCATCTCTTGCTGCAGTGCAACAGGGCTAAACCATTGAGCCCCGATGGATTTCAGCAAGATGTGGAGCAACCATGGGGTAATGCCAGAATAGCTTGGTGCTTGGGGGCGCCAGCTAATCTGGCACTTCTCTTGAATTATCATGATCGATTGGTCTCCTGAAATTTAGTCCTCAGAAGAAGTGAATTTTGACCTCAGTCTGTTAAAGGCCTGAATTTTACATTCCACCCTGAGCGTGACAGGTTCACCTACACATTTTTTTATATCCTTAGAGAAAATAAGATATTTTTTATTGTCTACAAACTTACAACAGTGAACACCCTATATATTGTTGAGTACCTATTGTACACACTTGATAGTTAGTTTATTAATTTATTTACTATACATTTTTTCCTTGTCTACATCTTTTCAGAGAAATAAAATGACTCGGTCAGAAGTTTACATGCAGTCTGAGTGTCGATTTGTTTGATCTCATTTTCACCGTCCATGTAATCTCTTCTATCTCGGGAGCATCATAGACAAAAAAGGCGGCACTGATGCAGATGTCAGAGCACGAATCGGTAAAGCCAGACCAGCCTTTCTTCAGTTGAAAAAAGTGGAGTTCGAGAGAGCCGTCACAACACACCAAAGTCCGGATTTTCAACTCCAACGTAAAAGCAGTTCTCCTATATGGAGCAGAGACTTGGAGATTGACAAAAACCACAGTCAACAGAGTACAGTTCTTCATAAACAGTTGCCTTAGAAGAATTTTGAACATCCACTGGCCAGAGAAGATCAGCAATGTCAGACTCTGGGAGAGAACAGAGCAGATAACAGCAGAGAATGAAATTGGGCGAAGAAGATGGGGATGGATTGGTCAGTCTGAGAAAGCCAGCTTCCAGTATCACTAGGCAGGCATTGTCATGGAACCCCCAGGGAAAGAGGAAAAGAGGCAGGCCGAGAAACACCTGGCGTCGAGACCTCCAAGCAGACATGAAGAGACTGGGAACCACCTGGAGTAAAATCGAAGGAGAAGCACAGGACAGGAGTCGCTGGAGGTCTCTCGTCGACGGCCTATACCCGGGGAGGGGTGACAGGTGTAAGTAAGTATGGAATCTCTTCATGGCCAGCAGCTGGAAATAAAATCTCTTTAACTGTCGTGTATTCACCGACAGATAAATGTACATGAACATAGATCTCTTTAACCGTCGTGTATTCACCGATAGATAAATGTACATGAACATAGATCTCTTTAACCGTCGTGACCTCGACCTTTGCGAGAGGTCAAGCATATTGATACGTTTAGAAAGGTCTTGCCACAAAGTATCCTTCGCACGTCAACCCAAAAAACCCTCGCTCTCCCAGAAACATGGATTGAAAGTGGCGTCGGAAAGAGGCACAGATCCTAATGAGCCCCCCGCAACTGCAGGGCTCGTGATTATCTATACCTCGAGCAGGTGGGTGGTACTCTAATTTTTGTGCGCTGGGCAGGTTAACCCTTACCATTCGGAATACAGCAGCGTGTGAAATAAGTTTGACTAAATTTAGTTCAAGGGTAGTGCCAGAATAGCTTGGCGCCTGGCACCACCCTTGAACTAAAGCCATTGGCCTATATCCTTATCTGTAAGTACTATAAGGTAGCTTGCATATGGCAGTGGACAAATTTGAAGCTTTTAGCCTCAGTAGGATATGGGGTAACCCACAACATTAGACAGTGCAAGTGGACAAGGTTTTATATTTTTAAAACTCCAAAGCCCTTTGCTGTCCGCTATAATGTATGCACATCTGAGGCAAAGTAAGACGAAATGGAAAATATGTGAAAGCTTGATCACTCCTCAGATTCTCTCATGAACCCTGTTCAGGTGGTGCAGGAGAATGACAAACGTGTGTTTGCCAGTGAACTTGGACCTCACCGGGTTGCAACGCTCCACACGCATCAACACACCACTCACACTCTGATATTGTCCCTAACTTACAACCCCCATTCTCAGAAGGTTTGTACTCTACGTTTTGCAAACATTTAGCCATCCGAGGTCCACTGATGAAGATCAACACAAAGATAGATCTTGACGAGCTCCGGCAGATGCAGGCATGGGAATTGCCCAAGCAAAAATCAGCTGAAACCGGGACCTTCAGCCTGATACAAAAGGCCTCCACGATTGCTAGACCTTGCTCCAAGGGGCCGAAAAATAAAACAGGGGGGGGGGGGGGGGGGGGGGGGGGGCGACGCCTTGCTTCCAGGGGCCAAATAATCAAACGCAGCACAGCACTGCCACATTCAGACAGTGACCAGTGCGGGCAGCGGACAATTCCCATGCCCGAGTCTTGTCTGCCTGCTTTGCTTTTAGATGGCGGCAATGGCAAATAAAATCCGCTTCCAGAAAATGTGGGGTGACATGATTTGGAAGAGGGTGAAAACACACCCCCCCCCCCAGGAATGTGAAATTATTTTCTGCGGAATACCGCGGATCCAAGGACAATTCCCATGCCTGCAGATGCTAGACCTCACGAAGCTGTACGCCTCTCACGCATGGGGCTTGTTTGCTGTGATCTGGCAGTGAAGGGGTCAACTCATTCAGCCCGGCGCACGTATTTCCCAAATTTTGGAGGCGTCATCTAATGACTATGCACCTGTTGCAGGAAATGGATCGACCATGCTAATTTAAGGGCAGTGCCAGATTAGCTTGGCGCCGACAGGCACTAAGCTAATCTGGCACTACCCTTGAATTATCATGGTCGACCCATCTCCTGCTGTAGTGCGTCAGGGCTGAATGGGTTAACACTACCACATAAGACTGTGTGTGAGTGGACAAGGTTTTAGGTTTATAAACTCTAAAGCATTGTGTGCTGTACATAAGGAATAGTGTGCATAATGCATGCGCCTTTGAGACGAAAAGAGTTTAACCTGTTGGAAGCAGTTTTTGTGCTGATAATCACCGAGACAAAATCCGCTACTGACAGTCAAAGGGTTAAATTTACATAAAGTATCAGCTGTCCAAAGTTTCCAGCAAAGAAATCTGTCATTTTATAAGTTTTTTTTTTTACTTCATCTGAAAGCATTCACAAAACACTGAAAATGTGAGAGAGCTCCCTATGTCAGCAGTTTCTCTCCAGGAAAGTGTTCAGGAAATGGAGGAAAGTGACAAAGGTGTGCTAGTAGGTGATTTTACACCCTACCGCCTAGTGCCATAAGGTCTAAAATCAACTGACTAGGACACCATGTATTTAGTCCTGCAAAACATATGCCTGAAATGACTGCCACTGCACAAGAAGCTGCAACAGCTGTCATTTCAGATTTTTTTTCTCCGGACATTGAAATATGCACAAAAAAGTTCCTAACGTTTGTGGTATGTTATGAAAACAGTTGTCACATCATTATGTTGTAAAAGTAACGCTTAAAACACACACATCACTCACACTGTCAGACATTCTCTCTTACACCCTTCTCCTCTTACACCTTTCTGTCTTTTTCTTGTCTACTTTTTGCTTTTAGTGGCTGATGGCTTCTTATCTACAGAGGACTCTTTGTCTTTGGCCTTGTCCTTATCCTCTTTCTTGTCCCCGTCAGCTTTGTCATCTTTCTTCTTCTCCTTCACATCTTTGCCCTCATTTTTCTCCGCATCACTGTTCTGGATCTTGTTGTCGATGAGGTTGTGGAGAGCGATGATGGACCGGATGAGCGAAGCAAGGTAGACCACCAGCATCTGATCGTTCGTCTTGACGTACATGGAGCGAACAAACTCGGCGAGGTTGACGTCTGGCAGCAGGTTGAAAATGTCCTGCAGCTGATACACCACCTGGACAAGGATCGTCACCCACAGGTTTCTTAGCCTCACTCAACACAACAGTCTGCAGTCAACAAATTTAACCCTCCACATCCTGAGGCTGGTTTTGCCTAATCTGCTTATTGCCCTATGAAGGCTACAGATTAGGAGACGGATCAACCAGTTCAGTTCAAGGGCGTGCCTGAATAGCTTGGAGCCTTTGGCGCCAAGCTATTCTGGCACCACCCTTGAACTATCATAGTCAAACTAATTTCAAGCAGTGGTGTATCAGGATGAAAAGGGGTAAACACCAAGACCATATTAAAACAAACTGGAGGTGTCCCCTATCAACTATACCAGGTGCAGTCTCCCTTAATCCATATAAGCCCACAGCAACATTTCCTAACGCTTTGGAGGCATCACCCCACTAGTTGCACCAGACAGATCGACCATAATAATTCAAGGGTAGTGCTAGATTAGTTTGGCACCAACAAGGGTAGATGTCACCACCAGACCCAGTCAGCACAAGACCCTGAGGCAACACTGGCTCACTGTGGCCAACGTAGACCCGAGGTTCTTTTGCTAACTGGGAAAGCCGTAAGGTCCAGTCACAGGCCAGCCCAAATCTGACCGATTGCTGACTGGTGGTTTATGATCAGACTACTAAAAAACTGGGAAATACAAGGTACTGGCTACGTGTCACTCACCTGATGATTGATGGGCAGTTGTCCGGCCACCACTTTGCCCAGATAGCCATCGATGTCACGTATATGGGAGTGCAGCCCTTTCAGCCCCATCAGCTGATTGGTGATACGTTGAGATAATGTCCCCACTGTCGTGTCTTTGATGTCTCTGTCAGTGGAAAGAAAACAGACGATCATAAACAGTCTTTAGATCATAGCCAAAAGACATGAATTTCAACAAGAATGGCAAAACCCTCAGGCTCACATGCATGACCAATCCACATATTCCAACATGACCAAACCACATAATGACCTTGACCTTCCAAAAGGTCACTGAAATAGGCAAGTGTTCAAGTGTTTTAACATAAGGAAAGGGTTGGCATTTGTACATGCAAAATCTGTTTTCTCAAAATTTACATTTTTCACTTTTATCAACCCCCAATGACCCTTGACCTTTTCTAGTAGTGATCCAAACTAGTGTGCATACAAAGGTCTTATCATCAGCTACCCTTCTGCCAATTTGGTTGAAAAGTTTTGAAAAAATCCTGATAAAAACTACATTTCTACAAAAAAAAATAGACATTTTTCTCATCAATTGCTGATCTTGTGGCCCTGGACCTTTCCAAGATGGCATCCACGTTAGCATGCATAGGAAGGTAAATCTGTACCCGGTTTGGGATGGCTAATTGTTACCTATTTCCTGGTCTCTTGTGATCCTTGACCTTTCCAAGGGGTCATCCAAAGTAGTATGCATAGGAAAGTCTTATTATCAGGTATATCTGTACCAACTTCGGGTTTGAAGTTGTGAATAGTATTTGAGAAAAACATCTTCTGCCAAAATAAGACTATTTTTTACTTTTTTCTTGAGCTCTTACAACCTTTGACCTTTTCGATGGGTCAACCAAATTAGTATGCATAGAAAGGTCTTACCAGCAGGTATCTTCATACCAAATGTAAAATGTGGCTGTCATTGCAGGTAGGCAGAAATTCCTGCCTCCTCCAGTATTGCCGATGGTGTGCTGAAGAGGTCGCCAAGACCGAAACAGCTGTCCACACCGGCTAAATATCTGGACCCCCTTTGGGGGACCTAGATTTGAATTTCCATGCACTGAGTGGCTGGAACAGTGGGATATGAGATACGCCCCCCCCCCCCCCCCCTTCGGGGGGGGGGGGGGGGGGTGTTCCATATGCATTGCTTCCAGTCACTTTCTTAGCTCCCCCTCTTTCCTATCTTTTTTTTTGTGTGCTTTGGCCACAGTAGATCTATGATCACTGGTCGATCCCTTAGTGGCACTGCAGATGCCCAGATTGTCTTCCTTACTGATGCCATGTCTGTCCTTGAGGCAGCAACAGCAAGCAAACTGCCACGTCTACAAGAGGCACTGCAAAACATCAAGTGCACCAGACTGGTGCTGCAGTGGATCCCTTCACACTGTGGCATCTACGGCAATGAAGAAGCTGACAGAATGGCAAAAGTGGGCGCAGAGAAAGAACAAGATGAAAATGGAGTCAGCTTCACAGAGATGAAGACCATCATTAAGTCTGTGTACAGACCACCACAACGGCCCCTAGACAGTTACCATCAGCTGTCCAGACAAGAGCAGGTGACCATCTTTCGTCTGAGGACCGGGCACAACCGACTCAATTTCCACCTGCACAGACGCTTCCACCTCGTGCCATCTCCCCTGTGCCCTTGTGGAGAAGCAGAGCAGACCGCAGAGCACATCCTCCAGGACTGTGGGAACCACCAGCCGCTGAGGGAGGAGATATGGCCGAAGCCCGCCACTCTACAAGAGAAACTGTACGGGCCTGTGGAGGCGCTACAGAAGACCACAGATTTCATTTTGAGAGCCAAACTCCAAGTGTGACGGCGTTCGAGAAGAAGAAGAACTGGTTGATCCTGCACATTTCTCTCCCCTGACAGTGCTCTTACCTACTTTATTTTGTAACCTTCCTAAAATATGAGCACTGGTAGTCTCCCCTTTTCTTTTCATCTTCATACCAAGTTTGAATTTGAAGTTGTGAATAGTAATTGAGAAAATATCAATTTTGTCAAAATATGACAATTTTGTTTAACCTAGTTCCTTATCCCCAGAGAACTTGACCTTTAACCCGTATCATTCAAAACACACCAGTGTGTGAAACAAGTTTGACTAAAATAGTTCAAGGGTAGTGCCAGAACAGCTTGGCGCCTCTAGGCGCCAAGCTATTCTGGCACCACCCTTGAACTAAAGCCATTGGTCTATATCCTTATCGGTAAGTACTGTAATGTAGCTTGCATGTGGCAGTGTACAAATTTGAAGCTTTTAGCCTCAGTATGATGGGGTTAAGGGAGGTCACTGAAATTGGTATGTTTGGAAAGGTCTTGCCACAAAGTATCCTTGTGCCAAGTTTGAAGTCTGTGGCTTGAATAGTCTCCGAGAAAATGCCAACGTTAAAGTTTACCACGCATGACGGCGTTCAGATGACCACTGGCCCAGAACACACTCACTTTTGCTTCGCATGCAAGCCAAAAAGTGCATTCTTTCATCATTTTACAGAGCACTATTGATGCATGCCAGCCGTTCTCCAGTAAATGGAACTTTGTGGGGTGTACGGTCATTACAGATCAGTGTTCATTAAATAACTGGCTTAGCTGCAGCTTTTGGAACGTGAAAAGTACATAATTATTATAAAATCGCTGGTATCACTGACTGGATTAAATAATTATGTTTACAGGTTTCGGAGAGAAAACAGTCTGAAAATTATGTCAAATTATGCGCAGAAAAATTCATTTTTCTCTAAAAGGTATTTTTTCGAAAAATACTTACCGATGACATGACTTTATGGAAATGTCTACTTCTAGCTCAATTTTAGCCTACTTACCCGTTGTGTGCCCACACAACCCGGGAGGCACTCGGGGAACCCCCCCCTAGAGGGGCCGAGAGTTGTCTCCCGTTTCCCGCCTTACCAGCTCCGGTCACGAGACCGGCCAGTTTTTTGTGATACTTCGCTCGAAAGCGGCAAGCGGGGCAGGAGGGAGGGTCCTCCGAGTCATGTCATCGGTAAGTATTTTTCGAAAAAATACCTTTTAGAGAAAAATGAATTTGTTTCCTCAAAAACATTACCGATGACATGACTTTATGGAAGAATTGCGATGAGGAGGAGGGTGCCGCGCAACTCTTAATGGTAACAGCGCCGTCCTCCCAGTCGCAACCTCCCGACAATTTTAGCGAAGTGCATACCTACGGCGCCGGTGGCGCCGGGAGGGAGTGTTGCGCCGCGGCGATGTCCCCCACTAGTGCGAGATTCTCTCTTTGGCCTGCCAGGTCCCTGAGGTAGAAGCGGGCGAATACAGATTCAGTCTGCCAGCCCACGGCTGCCACGATGTCCTTGACAGCGCAGTTTCGATCAAATGCGAGGCTCGTGGCCATGGCTCGTACCTCATGTGCGTGAATGTGCAGCCTCTTCGCTCCCTGCGGGGAGATATCTTGATACGCGGAGCGTATAACCCAGCGGAGCCAGGACGAGATCGTCTGGGCTGTTATGTCATTCCTGCTGGGTCTCAGAGGTAGGAAGAGGCGCGAACGCCCTCTGCGTAAGGCTTTAGATCGTCGCAGATAAACTCTAAGGGCGCGCACGGGATCCTGTTGCCTGGTCTCCTGAGACAGAGGGTTGGTTCTTAGCGGCCGTAAGGTGATAACCTGAGGTGCCGTCAGAGGAGACCTGTTCTTGGCCAGGAAGGCAGGGTCAGTGAGGAGTTGAACAGACCCGTCCGCTCGGAACTGTAGGCAGGTAGGCCGCGCCGAGAGTGCGTGTAGCTCACTCACCCGAGAGGCGGTAGCAAGGGCCAGCAGGAAGCACGTCTTTCGTGTCACATCTGCGAAACGGGCCAAAGCTAAGGGTTCAAATCTGTCAGAATTTAACCACGTTAGCACCCAGGGCAGGTCCCAGCGGGGAAGGAGTGAGCGGTGTGTTGGGCGCTGGATGCCGAAGTGACCCATAAGGTCGGCTAAGTCTTTGCAGGCGCCCGGGTCTGGGTGTCCAAGGTGTCGATAAGTGTCAGCGATCATGGACAGGTAACCCCTCACGGTGATGGGGGCCAGGCCTAAGTCTCGAAAGAGCCAGAGGAAGAAGTCCGCCAGCTGAGGATTAGTCAGTTCCGTGGGCGACAGGCCGTGCTCAGAGCACCAGGAACACAGGACTCGCCACTTTCCCTCGTAGACTCGGATGGTGGAAGGTCTGCGGGCCGAAGCGATCGCCTCCACTGCTGCACCCGAGTAGCCTCTAGTTCCGAGGGCTTGCCGCACAACCTCCAGGCGTGAAGGAGGAGCCGCTCCGGGCAGGGGTGGAACAGCGGCTGACGCGGTTGCTTGAGCATGGTGCGTGGGGCGGGAAGCAGCAGGGGCGGGTCCGTGGCGAGGCTGAGAAGGTCGGTGGTCCAGGAGCGGTTCCAGGCGAACGGCGCAACTAACAGCAGGACCGCCGAGCATCCCCGAAGCTTGAGAAGGACTTTGGGTACGAGAACCGTCGGGGGGAAGGCGTAAGCCACCAGGCCGTCCCAGGGAATGGAGAGTGCATCGACAGCCCAGGCAAGTGGATCGGGAATCGGGGAGACGAAGAGCGGCAGCTGATGGTTCCACCTTGTGGCGAACAAGTCGACCTGGGGAGTCTCCCACCGGGCACAGATCATCCGAAAGATGTCCTGCCGAAGGGTCCATTCCGTGTGCAGGAGCTGGCCGCGGCGAGACAGCGAGTCGGCTAAGACATTCAGGTGTCCGGGGATGTGTCGGGCTCGAATGGTAATACCCCGGTCCTCGCACCAACGCATCAGCCGGTAGAGGAGCATACAAAGGTCGGGAGAGCGAGTGCCACCTTGTTTCTGGATGTAAGCCACCACAGTCGTGTTGTCCGAGAGGACGAGTAGCTCCTGGTGTCTGAGGAGATCCTCCCAGAACTGCAGGGCTTGCCACACCGCCTGCATCTCCAGCCAGTTGATGTGAGTGTGCGCTAAGTCCGCGGGCCAGGGCCAGGGCCCCGAAGTCGAGAGGAACCGAGGAAGGAGATGAGCGCCCCACCCAGTGAGGCTGGCGTCGACACAAAGCGAGGTCTGGGGAGGAGGGGCGGCCAGGGGAACTCCCGACGCTAGCCAAGAGTGGTCGGTCCACCGACGAAGATGAGGCAGCAGCATCTGGGGCACCGGAACCAACGTCGTTAAATCGCCTGACGACGGGCGCCAATGGAGTAGGAGATGCAGCTGGATCGGCCGGGAGTAGAGACGACCTAGGGGGATAAGGTCCGCTGCGGCGTTCAGCAGGCCCAAAAGCTGGAGCCAGACTCTGGCGGGGGCCACGTCCTGTCGTGCTAACTGACCTGCTAGGTCCGCAATCTTCTGGATCCGAGGGGCTGGGAGGCGCACCGTGTTGAGGTCGGTCGCAAATTCCATGCCCAGGTGCACGAAGCGGCGGGACGGAGAGAGATCCGACTTGCCGTCGTTCACTAGGAAGCCCAAGTGTGCCAGAAGCCGTAGCAGCGCATCCCTGTCCGACGTGAGCGAGGTCTCTGACTGGTTGCGTAGGAGGAGGTCGTCTAGGTAATTCGACGTCTGACTGGAGGAGGATTGTCGGGCCTTGGCGACTACGGCGTCCATCAGCCGGGTGAACACCCAGGGGCTGAGGTTGAGACCGAACGGGAGCGCGCGAAACTGGTATACCACACCGTCGATCGCAAAGCGGAGGAACTTCCTGGAGGCCTGGTGCATCGGGACATGCAGGTACGCATCTGAAAGGTCCAGGCTGACTGCGAAGTCCAGAGGCTGGACCGCGGCTCTCAGGGCTCGAGCAGTCTCCATCCGGAAGGAGGGGGCCGTAATGTACTTGTTCAGGGCCGAGAGATCGATCACCGGTCGCCATCTCCCTCCAGGCTTCGGAACGACGAACAAGCGGCTGTAGAAGGCTGGGGAGTAGGGGACGCGTACCACCTCCGTGGCAGCTTTCCTCAGGAGGGAGGAGACCTCTCCCCGAAGAGCGGAGGCCTTCAACGGATCGCTGGGGATTTCGGTCCAAAGGGGGGAGCGACGCAAAGGAGGCGGGCTGCGAAAGGCGATCCGGAGGCCGGCCGAGACGGTGTCGCAAATCCAGGGGTCGTCGGGAAAGAGTGTGAGCCAATTTCCGCCGAAAAAGGCTAGCCTCCCACCGACTGGAGACCCCGAAGTGGTCGGTGGGGGCAATCAGGTAGCCCGCCCGCGACCCGGTCGCCGGGCGGGACGGGGCCAGGCGGGGACACGGGCCCTGGAGGGTCTAGGACGGCCAAAGGCGGGGGCCTGCTCAGGGGCCGAAGCAGGGGCTGACGCAGCAGCGGGTCTAACCGACCGCGAGGCGCGACCCCTAGCCTGGCGGGAGGACGGAAAGCGGCGGGGAGGAGGAGCACTCACAGGCCAGCGGTCGGGGTTGGAGGCTCGAACGGATGACCAGGTGTCGCCGAAAAGCAGGGGGCCACCCAGCGGAGCACGACGAAGCTGCGCACGCAGGTCAGGTGGTATCCCTCGGCAGGCAAGCAGAAGGGCGTCTCGACGCATCAGGTCACAGTTGGCGGAGGCAGCCATAGCGTTAACGGACGAGTGGTAGGCGGCTCGGTTGGCGACTTCCGCTAAGACGAGTAAATCCCCAAGGAGAGGCGTGATAGAAGGATGCCAAGCGCCTTCCACACGACGAACCAGGGCTTGAGTGAGCAGCTCCAGGAACCCAGCGCAGGCTAAGGTGTTCCGCACCAGAGACGCAGTCAAATCCAGGCCACGAGGTAAAGAACGGCGAAGGAGGGCGGAGCCGCCAGCTTGCGACACGGCCGGGGGGTCGATCGCAGGAAGAGGGATGGAGAAAGCCTGGGAATGACCGGCATACCAATCCCGACGGAAGGCGATGTCCAGGCCAGCCGGCCAGCGACGATCGGAGAAGAACACCGGCTCTCGAGACGCTGGAAGTTGCAGGTGCGCTGAGAAGACATCTCGCAGCTCCTTAAATCCAGGCGGCTGGGGAAGCGACTTGAACCTCTTCACCTGACGCTCGGCATCCACAAAGGCCGAGACCTTCCTCTTCAGGGGGGGAGAGGCTGGGCAGGAGTCCGCTGGCAGAGTGGCCGCGATGATCCTGGCGGCTTCATCCAAGGCTAGGAGGGTCTCCGCCCGGGACGACGACGGAAGGGTCGAGGGGACATCAGCACCGACGTCGGAGGGCGAAAGGGAGCGAGCATCCTCCTCCAACAGGGCTGAGACGGAGTCTTCGGGCAGCAAGCTGAGGGCTTCTTCGTCCAGGGGGTGGCGAGAAGGCGGGTGAGGCACCACGGAAGGTCGAAGCTTGGGCGGGGGCGCATCTCGAACCTCGCGGGAAGCCCGGGCATGAGCCGGCAGCGACGACGGAGGCGGGGATCGCCGAGGCGAACGCGGGAAGGAGCGAGGAGGGGTCCTGTCCGGTGCGCGGGAACGACGTCTGGGTGAAGTACGGCGGACAACCGAAGAGGAGTGCCGATCACGGGAAGAAGGTCGACGATGGCGGTGACGCGGCGAACGCATCGAACGGTGCGAAGGCGAGCGTGACCGAGCACGCGACGAGGAGAGGCGGGGGGAGCGGCGACGCTCCCGGCGGGGGGAACGATCCTTCCGGCGGCGCTCGCAGGGCGAGCGCGAGTGTCTAGCACTGACGGTGGAACGGGAAAGGTCGGGGGCGCGACTGTGTCGCGTAGGTTGAGGCTGACGTCTCTCCTGGCCGGACTCAGTGAGAAGGGCTCTATGCCGGTGTACAGATCCTCCGGAAGGATCAGCGGGCTTATCGTGGAGAGAGAGAGGAGCAAGGCCAGTCAACGTGGGACGGCTCGTGGCGAACTGCTGCAGGCCGGGCTCAGTGAGGCGGGCGCTTTGCCGGCAAACAGACCCTCCGGAAGGGTCAGCGGGCGTGGCAGCAGTGGCAGTCCTCTGGTCAGCGAACAACGCAGGGTCCCGACGATCAATCCGTTCCGAGAGGCCGAGGCGAGGAAGAGCGGTCGTTACCACAGGGGCGACGTCAACAGGAGTGGGACGAGAGATAGCAGACGGAGGTCGCTCTCGCCGGTAAAAACTCCAGAGGTCAGACCAACGGATCTCCGGCCAGGTCGCACAGACATCGCAGAGATCGTCCGAGGCGCAGCCCGAGCAAGGGAGGCAGACCGCATGGTCGTCCGTTGGCCACTTGAAGTCGCCGCATTGAGCGCAGGTAAGCA
Source organism: Semisulcospira habei (assembly GCA_036245525.1). Taxonomy (NCBI): domain Eukaryota; kingdom Metazoa; phylum Mollusca; class Gastropoda; family Semisulcospiridae; genus Semisulcospira; species Semisulcospira habei. Next base: position 144,845,612 of record BTPG01000002.1, on the reverse strand, counting down.
TTTGGTTCCTGCAACAGACAAAGAGCACAAGGTCGCAAAGGCGGACAAGGGAGCCTAGCCCCACACCAAGGTACTCCAAGCGCCGTAACCACCGGCGCGTAAATAGTGGCTACAGTCTCCCAGAGCTAAAGGGCCTTTAAGGTAGACGCACGGAGTGTGGGTGCCCGAAGGCCCTACGAGAACAGAAACCCTAGTCTACAAGGCAACGTCTTCTCGTAACAGTGAAATACCAAAGGAGAGAAGGCGACTTCCCTCGAGGAGACTCGTAAAAAAAAAGGTAGTGCAAGGCGCCGAAGCGTAAGCTCAACAACTGGCGCCCACGTAGTAGCAAAGCCGAAAGGAAAGCCCAACGGTAGCCGGCTCTCGGCCCGAGGGCCGGCTGTGGGAAACTACCACTACCTTACCTCCGAGACGAATCGGGAACAGGGGGAAGGGTAGTCATACACCTCCACAGCCTAGAGGAGAGCAGCAGAACGACGCCAGCAGAGGCAGGGCACAAGAAGGCAGGTCAGCGCTAGGAGGCGCAGAGCACACGAAGAGGCAACGAGCGTAGGCAAGAGAAGGACCGGTCGAAGCGGCGCGAGAGCAAGGCCAGACACGTCTTCTCTGTACGAGCGAAGTAGCAAAACTGGCCGGTCTCGTGACCGGAGCTGGTAAGGCGGGAAACGGGAGACAACTCTCGGCCCCTCTAGGGGGGGTTCCCCGAGTGCCTCCCGGGTTGTGTGGGCACACAACGGGTAAGTAGGCTAAAATTGAGCTAGAAGTAGACATTTCCATAAAGTCATGTCATCGGTAATGTTTTTGAGGAAACAAATGGTGTTGCATCAAATGTAAAGGGTCTTAGCTTCCGACTGATATCAATAGCAGCAAAATGTACTAAAATTTTTGGAGTACAGTTGGCAGCATGCAATTCCTTGTTTCTGTGTACTTAGGAGCTACAATCAACACATGGCGTAACAGGTTTTTGTGCGACCAGTTTACTACCTAAACTAAACAATACACCAGCACATTGACAGCAATGATATAACCTACAGAAAAACAATTAAAATAAAGTAAACGTCCCAACAAATGGGAGTATTCATGCATTTATTCTACGGTGTCACACTGTCCTGCACATTATGGTAAGCACGTTACATATGATCCGCAATTCTGACTAAAATAAACCAGGCCATGATTTTGTGTTACAGTCAGATAGTTCATTAATTAATCAGTAATCTCTTCAAATTCAATAGAAAAAAGATTTATATAAAACAGTTACATTATATTTTTTCCAGAATGCACCGCAAAGACTTCCATTTACCAGACTCATGTGATGTAGACGGATGATGATAGCTGTTCTGATTCAAGGGAAGTGTCAGAACAGTCATAATGCACCATAGCAAGAGACGGATGATGATAGCTGTTCTGATTCAAGAGAGGTTCAGAACAGTCATAATGCACCACAGTAAGAGACGGATGATGATAGCTGTTCTGATTCAAGGCAGGTGTCAGAACAGCCATAATGCACCACAGCAAGAAACGGACAGATTCACCGGTAAAATTCCAGGGTAGTGCCAGATTAGCTTGGCGCCATCTGCCAGACTAATCTGACACTACCCTGGAATTATCATGGCCGATCCGTCTTCTACTACTGACACATAGTCAATAAGTGGGGGCGGTCCGTGGCGCAGTGGTTCTTCTTCTTGTCGTTCGCAGTGGGCTATACAGTCAGACCAGCACCGGTGGTGAATGACATCGTTTTCTCCAGGTCTTCTCGACTGCCGTAGAGTTTGGTCTGCAGTGGAGTTGGCGATGGCCACACTTCTTTTCTTTCATCGTCCAGTAGAGGGCATCTCTGCAGAGTATGTTCCGCGGCGCAGTGGTTAAGGCGCCTGCCACCAATGCCAAAGGTGCGAGGTTCAATACCGGGTTCCGGCGTCGGACTTTTCTCCCCTGGTAAATGTCACTGTTAATTCGGGCGGACCGTCCAGGGTTTTTTCTCCGGGTACTCCAGTTCTTCCACCCCCCACACTTTGGTACTGGTTTCAGGCCACTTTACAAATTTCAAATACAAGCAGACCTGCCTACCTCAGATTTTCAGTTTCAGTATTCTGACTGGCAAAATGTGGTATTCTGGGACCAAAATTCGTATTTTCACTCTTGGCGAATCGACGTAAGTAGAAATTTGACAAGTGTACATGTAACTTAGTGAAGATGAAGAAGAAGTAATGTAATCACTTGATTTTAAAAAAAAACTTTTTATTTTATTATTTGAAATTTAGAAGTTTAAATAATTCAATTGTGTAGGCTACACCAAGTCATTCAGAAAAGCAGCAATGATTGGTTCACTATTCTTACAATGTTAATAACTTACTGAACGTTCTGCTTAGTAAATTGTCTACCTTGGCCATATTAAAATAAACTAAGAACCAACAGTTTGTGTAATTTTAAATAACAAATTTAATATTTTCATTGTTCTAAACATATAACATTTGATTATTAAGGTACCGATAACACATCTATTTTTAACAAAAAGTGAAATGGCTGACCTTTGGCGATCTTAGATTAGAATCAGGGAACATTGTCTGAAACATGGCTGTCATTCTGTCTGCTGTAGCAATTGGTAGGTTGCATTCAGCAATAAACTGCACCGTGCATACTTCAGCATCTGTGACTTGCCGAGTGAATTCTTTTTTGCTATCCTCTGAGCTGATCTGCTTTTTGAATTTAGAAAGCTGTAATGTTTTGTGTCTTTGGAAGATTCTTCCACTGACGTTCGGCTGTTTTGTGATTTTGGCCGGCAACATGCCTCTCACAATCACTACGTCCACCGTGATCACAACTAAACTCTGACACACGCCAAGCAGTGGACGAACGTCGGCCCCTTCTTAGACTGCACAAGAAATTGCCACTCATCCGTGTATGAAGACAAGAATGTCTGCTGTCGTTTAGGCTTCTTTTCCTTTGAAACCGACGTTGACGCTTCATCCATTTCATCGTCAGTTTCATGGGCTCTTATTTTCTTCCTTTTCTTGGCACCCGTTGCAGACATGGTTGAACTTAATGTAGTAATCTCTGACGGTGAAAAGTTTCAATTGTTTCTTACTTAAGTATGGCGTGCAGTATGGCGCCACGTGAAACATGAATCGTCTTAAAACCCAAAACGAACGTCTTATTACCCAAAAAAAAAAAAAAAAAAAAAAAAAAAAAGTGCCAAAATTCGTATTTTTTAAGACCTTTGTGTATTTTCGTATTCTAGGTCTAAAATCCGTAAAAATACGGAAAAATCCGTAACGGTAGGCAGGTCTGTACAAGTGATCAATCTCTTTAACTTCAGTAGCTGAACTGGCCCTTCGTCTGTCTTGTAATGTGTTCGTCTTAAATGGCGTAAATCCGTGTCTGTTACGTGAGTGTGCGTGTTGGGTTTCAGTTCGCGGCGCATTGAGTCGATTCGTCCAAAAATTGAGAAAAAGCGCCTATATAATAACGGTATTACTATTATTATTTTTTAAGTGACACATCTGTTGGGTTAAAAGGGTTACAGTTCAAAATATACAAAATAAAGACACATGATAGGAGAAGTTTGTGCCAGAACAGCTCCCAAATCGGGAAAGTTCAAGCTTGTGGCTCAAAGCAGCAAGCGTGGGAAAAACATTTACCTCAAGAGATGTTCCACCCCCACCTCCTCTGCCTCCTCGGCTCCGATCTCGCTCGCTACATGGTCAAATGTCTTGGTTGTTGGGGAACCATCCTGCAAAATAAATCAAATGTCAATACATATCTCTCATACAATCATAAGATCACACACCAAAATATTATAAAATATCACAACTGGTTTCACTGAATGATAATGTTTGTTACCACTGCAAAGAAAAGTACACCCACTTTTGTTTTATTGTGTGGTAAACTTGCACAAGTATTATAATAATAATAATAATAATACATAGTTCTTGTATAGCGCTGTTCTCCAGGAAAACACTGGACTCACTGCGCATGCACAACAGCACACCCTTTCTCTCTCAGACACACACGCACAATTATACACTACTTTAAACCATCCCATCCCTTCCCCACATATTGCATTCACTTCCTCTGGGATCAGAATAGGTAGCAGTCAGTCAACAGTTAGCTAAATATGAGCTAAGTGTTAAATGCCCGACAAAAAAGAAAAGTCTTTAAGTGAGCCTTGAACTGTGACAATGTGGGCAGATTCTGCATTTCCGTTGGCAGCGAGTTCCACACACTTGGGGCGAAAAAGGTGAAAGAACGCTCCCCGACAGTTTTCATGTTAACCTTTAGCACTCTGCTTTCTGCTGGCAGTTCTTTCCCCTGCCACTGCATTCTTTTCGAGTGGGCTGAACCCAACGCTGCCCTACTTATTTCAAAAGCCTACAACTTTTTCATTTTTCTATGTATGATTGTGAAATTTGGCATGGATGTAAATAAATGAATAAAGATTATGTCACTATTCTCAAATTGTGCTATCTGTGTTATTATCTTGACAAAAAAATAATAATCAGAAGACTTTAGAGAGACTGAAAAAGATTATGCTTACTATTCTACTTCTTGTGGAGCTCTGTGGTGCAGTCCACTTTGAAATGGACAAGGGTGTGGTACCTTTCAAAGCAGGGAGTCACACACATAGCCACATTGCACTTTCGACACATGAACTGGGTCTGATGACGCTTTTTTGTTCGGTCAGAACACACAACACAGTCAATCATTGTTGGTCTGCCATTTGCGAGCCGCTTGGGGTTGTTGCATGGGAAATGTCCATCAAAAATAAGTCTTTGTGGGGGATTCTCAGGCAGTCTTCCTCTCCTGTATGTGATGCCAGACTGGTAACCATCCAGAAGACCATGGACAATCTGCAGGCAAAATTTTTCAGCGTTGATGCGGGTCCCCCGAATGGCTTTCCAGATCACGAGCGCGTTGCAGAAACATATTTCAAACAGATAGAAGAACACTTTCTTCCACCACTTTGTGCTGCGATGAAGAACCATGTAGTAGGTCACCTGTTTGTCTGCCCTGTCAATGCCACCCAGTGCTGTGAGTAGGCTTGTACTGCACATGGTTTGTCAACAACTCGCACACGATCACAATGGTGTTTGGATCTAACTTCCTTTCGGAATGTCTCTGCTGAATGAGCTGTGGTCATGAGATTCACTGGCCTTTTATCAAACCAGGCAATATACAGGGTGTGACCATCGCATTCTGTGACTAGGGGATCTCCTGCTTTGAGTTTGGCCTGCTTGATAGTTGCAGGGACACCTTGGCGATTCACACGCAGAGTTCCGCAAGCAGCCATCTGATTCTCTGCTAGTTTATGGAAAAGGGGTGATGAAGAAAAGAAATTGTCCATGTAGATGACGTGGCCCTTTCCGTAGAGAGGCTCAGCAAGGTTGGTTACAACTCTGTGTGCCACTCCAATTCCCCGTGGAAGAGGGTTGTTTTCTTTCCCAAGATATAACTCCCAGTTCCACATATACCCAGTTTTTGCGTCGGCTAACCCCCAAGCTTTTAGACCCCACTTTGTTGGTTTGGCTGGCATGTACTGCATTATGTTTGATCTGCCTTTGAAGGGGATCATGCTTTCATCTATGGAAAGTTCTTTGGCTGGCACAAAATGTCTTTGCCACAGTGGGAGGAGCAGCTGCAATAGTGCACAGACTTTGAAACCTTTGTCATGTTGTGGATGATCTCGTGGCAAGGCAGTAGTGTTGTCAATAAGATGAAAAAATGAAAGAATGCTGAGAAATCTGTCTCTTGACATTATACGCCTGAAGCCTGGCATCTCAATGTATTCATCAGTCGACCAATACAGTTCAAAAGATGACCTTTTTGTGAGACCTATCAGCAGTAAAATGGCAATAAATGCTGTCATTTCGTCCACAGTGACAGGAGACCACAGGGCAATTCGAGAGCTGGGTCTCACCCTATCCCCTCTCTCACCTGACTAGCGTAACGATTAGTCTCTGTAACGAACAGATCAACAACTTCATCTGTGATAAATTTTTTAAACAAACCAGATTCGGAAATGTCCTTATCAATATGCCTCGGGCCTGCATTGTCAGCAAAATCAATCAGCCATTGATGACTGTATCCATCAGGCACCGTTTCCCTGTTCTCTGCTTCGCTATCACTCGATTCAGACTCGCTCCCCTGTCCATCACCACCATCTCCCACCCCCCTTGGTCTCAAGTCTTCTGGCAAAAAGCCAAGAAAGTCTTCATCATCTGAATCTGAGTCCACAAAATATTCCTGGATGAACGCTTCTAACTCCTTGTCGGCCATCTTTTGTCAAAATGAAGCCGTCAAAACAAACTCTCGCTTAGAAAATTCGAATCGCTCAAACACACTCGAAGTTAGCAAGATGGCCGACAGAAAATGGAAGTAAGACTCATTTACAATCACCCACAATCCTTTGCAAAGGCCTCATAGCAACCCAGTGTGTTTACCATAGCCGATTACGAACAGACCAAGCGGTGGCGACATATGTCGCCATCCGATAATCAAGCAAGATGGCGGCTGGCGACAAATGTTGCCATCAGCGTGCTAAAGGTTAAGCTTCGGGATTTTTAACAGCTTTTCATTGGAGGAACGGAGGGTGCCTGATGGCTGATAGGCAGACAGCTTGGCAGAGAGGTACGGCGGGAGAGATCCCGTCAAAATGCCGATAGGCAAAAATTGCAATTTTGTACTGGCAACGGAATTTGACGGGCAGCCAGTGCAGCTGCTTCAGTAGAGGCATAACGTGGTCTCTCTTTCATTTCTTCAAGATGAGACGCGCCGCATTGTTTTGAATCATCTGCAAGCGTGAAATCTGATCCGCCGGTAAACCTGCCAGTACAGAATTGCAATAATCGAGCCTGGAAGTAATGAATGCATTTACAAGTCTTGACGCCGTACCTTCTGTGAGATACGGTCTGAGAGAAGAAATTCTGCGCAGCTCAAGGAAACCAGCTCGGCAGACGCTACTGATATGATCATGCATGGAGAGCGTCGAGTCAATCTTCACACCCAGATATTTGACACATTTCTGGAAGGGAACGCTGCAGCCACCAATGTTTGCGAACTCGCCATCAATCAGACTAAGGCGAGACTGAGAGCCGGCACAACCATGTATGATGTGCTGTTTGGTTCTCTACACCGACGTAGGCTGCTAGGCACCCAGTGCGTCAGCAGAAATGTTTGTGTGCTGTACCCACAGTGGTGTGCACCAGCCAGACAAAGTGAAGCTAGCAAACTACAACTTAGGCCATTTCATAAGAAAAATGTATCACAGGCAGTTTACGTTTTACTCACATCATGCACCTCCTCAACAGCAATGTAGGCCTCTGTGGGCAGACCCAGATCTTTCGGCCTGGCGTCAATTACTACTAAAACCTGAAACACATCTTGACATGTAGCACAATCAGGAAAATAAAAAAATGTGAGCGTCAGCTTTTCACAAACTTTCAGTTCTAAAACTCTATGATAAGCTATGGATCAACCATTATACTTATACTTCAAAGGGATGCCTGAATAATAATAATAATTCCATGATGGCCAAAGAGAAAATCAGACCGAGTAGGGTGGTCAAGACCGCTTCAAAAATCATAGGCAGAGATCTTCCTAGCCTGGACTCACTGTACCAGCAGCGTCTCTTATGTAGAGCAAGTCTTATTTTCAGTGATTCCACCCACCCCGGCAATGAGCTTCTCCAAATTTTACCATCAGGGGGCAGGTACAGGTCCATCAGTACCAGGACCAGCAGATTCTGCAACAGTTTTTGTTACCTCTGGCTGTTCGTGCTCTCTCTGATCTGATTGGAGAGAGCATGAGTTGCGAGTGAGAACGAATGTGTACAGCCAGCTTTTAACTGAATCAGATGTTACTGTTTGTGTGTGCGTGATTTTAGTCGTAGTAACTGACATCCAAGACAAATTCCAATGTTTTTATTGTTTTGTGCATGGAAACATATGGCAATAAACTATCTTATCTTATAATATTAATAATGGAGATTTGTTAAGCGCTTATTCTAAAAGTAGCTCTAAGCGCTGATACAATGAAAAAAATAAAATCTAACACACACACAAATAGAGGTGCAAAGCTATTCTGGCCCAACCCTTGTTGAACTATCATGATCAATCTGTCCCCTGAGCCGTAGCCTTCAGAGGATAACTGACCATACGTGTACAGTTGTGAATTTGACCTTGCAGCTCAGTACGCTAAAACATGTAATGGATTATACTTATAAAGTGCATTATTCCTACTGTCAGGCTCAAAGCACTGTTACACATACCATGACATTTCTAACACACCACACATTCACTGATTCAGAACTGCTATGGATTTAAAAGAAAGTTCTAGAGAAAAAAGTCTCAAGCTGCCGCTTGAAGGCTGACAGAGATGAAGCCTGGCCGATAGGGAAGGTAGAGCATTCCAGACATGGGGTACCCGATTAAATATTTAAAGGTCCTTTTAACAAAAGAAAGTTTCACACGGGGGATAGACAGCAACTTTTTGGAACTGGACCTGAGGGTTGTGGAGGGCTACATGGTGAGTGAGGAGGAGAGGAATGCAGGAAGGGTGCCATCAAGGTAGCGAAAGGCGAGTGTAGCTAATTTCAATTTGATTCTTTACTTTACCGGAAGCCAGTGCAGCTGCCTTAAATTTAAAAGAGGAGCGACGTGATCCCTGCAAAGTATTTTTTTTAAAAGGACAAGCCTTGCGCCATGATTTTGAATGCACTGAATGCGGGATGTTTGTTCACTGGGTAAGACCAAGTGACTCATCAATAAATTAGTAAAATGTCTTGCTGACTGACGGCAACATGAACGCAATTTCAGTGTCAGTGCTTACAACACAGCATATGATGAGTGCTTTAAGAATGTAGAAAACAAGAATGGCAAAGCCATCAAGGCTCACGTGCAAGACCGAACCACACAACTATCTGACGTTTGTGACCTTGCTATTTGTGACCTATTTCCTGATCTTGTGACCCTTGACCATTACACAGGGTCATCCAAAGTAGTATGTATAGGAAGTACTTACCAACTTTGGGGCTACTCACAAACCAGAAAAGTGCGGCTAGCGCTGGTAGAACAGTAAACATACCAAATACACAGGTAAAAAAACAAGACTATCAGTATCATATACATCCCTTGTATATGATACTGAGAGTCTTGTTCTTCACCTGTGTATTTTTCTGTGGGCTGGCGATTGGGTGCCTGATAGGAGGGGCCAGGGGATCTAACTGTGTGTATATCCAGCGCTGAGTAATTCCCCTTGGTATGTGTACAACTTTGGGTCTGGAGTTGTGAATAGTATTTCCCTATCTCTCGACCTTTATGAGGGGTCAACCAAATTAGTATACACTGAAGGTCTTACCTTCAGGTATCTCAAGTTTTGGTTTGTAATTGTGAATAGTATTTGAGAAAAAAATAAATGTCAAAATAATGCTATTTTCACCTATTTCCTGATCCCCTGTGACCTTGGCCTTTGAGAGAGAACAACGAGATTGGTATGTTTAGAAAGGGCCTGTCACAAAGTATCCTTGGGCCAAGTTTGAAGACTGCGGCTCAGAAAAAATGACAATGTTAATTAAAGTTTAGCACGGATGACGGCGGATGAACAAGCAGTCACTTTTGGTATTGCATGTGAGCCAAAAAGGACTGTAAAAATTTTTTAAAAGCCAAAATACGCACAGCACTTGCTATACTCACTGAGTTTGGGCAATATTTGCGGATCATCTCATTGATGGCAATGTCATTGTGGTGAAGCTTGGGCCCAGTGTGATACCAGCCAACAACCTTCTCACGAGCTGAAACAAGCACCAGATACATTTTATATCATTATCATAATAAGGAAGAAGCCGAGAGCACATATTACATTGTACAAAACACATGATGGCAATTGTATGTATACAAATAAATAACTTAAAAAAAAACAACAGAAGTAAATGCCATTTTTCCTGGTAACTGTTATTTGTCACAACTCACAATCACATCCAACAGATGTGACAATAAATAGGTTGTCCCAGTAATTTTTTTAGATTCAAAAGACAATACAATTTTTACAGTTTTCTGAAAGTAAACATCAAGATGAGCTTGCATGCAAAATTTTGTGGAGATATCTTAAACGGTTTCTGAGTTATAGCAATTTGAAAATTGTGTCATTCTGTCGTTTCGGGTCAAATTTAAGAAAAGTCTATGTTTGAGGCCTCAGCAATAACACAGTTTTGTCAGCCAACACTGCTTACAGTGTTTAAACAGTGCAGACTACTACTTAGATGAATATTATAATACTAACTGAATCTCCTTCTCCACAATAATGTATGAATAACGTGAACCTGAATGTGCTCTTGCGAGTCACATTTTTCCTTGTTAAACTGTACGAACAGCCACTTTGGGGTCTCCACCATTTATCGTCTAATGTAAATATTAGCCTGGAAATCAAGCATATCACATAAAATACTGCAATATGCATTCCTATTTTTTTTTGGTATACTCAAGGCTAATAATATGTCTGTTATAAAGGTTCAAAGTATCTAAACCATGCCAGTTTGCAACAGTACAAAAATGAACAGAGTGTAACACAAAGTCAGGTGCAAGTCAAATCTTTATATCTCGAGAACTATTGGACACACAGAAATGGTTCACATATCAAAAGAAAGGCCAGAATCTTACAAATGCAATGCAAGTAATGGTTTAGCTAAATAATTTATTTTAAAAAAAAAGATATTAGAAAAAATACAAAAACTGAAAGCATGTTGTACAGTAAAATCTGCAGATCTCAAGAACTATGACACATATACATATCAGCCCTGAAAATTTAAATTTTGCCCACCAGCCTTTGGCTAGTGACTTCCAAGTTTTACTAGCCAAACTGAAAATGTTACTAGCCAAAACTGAAAATTTTACTACTGAAAATAGCCCCCCAACTCAACAATATAATGTACCACAAGTGTTTGACGCCCAATGTTAGAGAGTGTTTTCTGCCCAGAGGCATTGAAAACAAATATATGAACAGACAATCATAACCAAGTTAATGGTTATGTCCTGACTTCAGGCTTTTGATAGTATCAAGTGGAGAAATAACTGACAAAGTCCCCATGTGAATTGTGGTGGGATTTTTTATTTATTTATTTTTTGTAAGTAGAGCTGGGCTTCTGTTTGCACAACAGGTTAAATGGTCTGTAGACCCCCAGGTATAAATTTTAGAGGGTACACAGACCCCCATCTGATCATTATAGAGGGTCCGCAGATTTATTTAAGAAAAACTGCATCATCTGTATGTTGCTTAAAATAAATTATCCCCACCCGAGTCTGCCCTGGGGGACTTGGGTGGGGTTAACTACATTTTAGATCCCAGGGTCACCCTGGTCAGCCCCACAGGGTGGGTTTTTCCCTATGTTCTGGGGCATGTGTTTCTGTCTACCCTTGGTCCATTCACCTGTATTTGTCTTTTTAAAACTCTCCCAATTGTCTGCACTGCCTGTAGCCCTTGATATTGGATGTGTGTTGCTAAATGGTCTTAGCTTTATTTAGGCCCCATGGCGTAGGTTTATTTAACGTATTGGACCGGCTGGTGACATACATTCAATATTCTGTTTCTTTTTTTTTTCACAAGCAGTGCAGGCACGTCCTGAGAAAGCCTTGTTGCTGTCGGGACGATAAACAATGTACAATCAATCAATCATTAAAATAAATAATCTCATTTCGCTCTCTCCTCTTTAAAGGTGTTGTGACAGTGTGTGTGTGTCCTTTCCATGATACTGATTCTTTAACTGGTGAGATATCGCGCAAAAGCCTGTCTCCCTCGCTCTCTCACACACAGAAAAACATATATCTATTTATTTATTTGTATGATGGTTTGATAATGTATTGTAACAGAGAATGTAGCGTTTTCTGCTGAACGCGGCAGATTGACATCCAAAGTGTGACTTGTCTAAACTCTGTGTGTGTGTGTGTGTGTGTGTGTGTGTAAACTGATGTACTTCAAAGTTTGTTTCAACCCGTTTAACCACTCAGAAAGATGTGTTTCTCCAATTTTTGCCTAATAACTGTGTACCAGAAGATGGATCGACCACGATTAAAAAAAACTGACAAACTTATTTCTGTTCAAATTTCTGGACTTGCTTTTTGAGTTTGCCTCAGTGCTCATGCCATTCGAGTGAAATCGTGCTTTAGTCATGGAAATACACTCAGCACAGCCATGGATTCTGAAAACTGTGTCGTAGCCGCGGTGCCACACACGGCCCAGGGGTAGCATTTCTGGTACTGTCGCTTGTCGATGGAGATGGCGATGTCGAAGTGCAACTTTCTTCTTAGCAATTATCAAGATCAGACAGTGCCGGATTGAAGAATCCGAAGCATTCCAGCTCTTCCTTTGCTTTTTCTCCGCCATGTACAACTTCGTTCTAGATCGAAAGCGAAACGCACGATGCCGTATCTCATAATAGTATGTACGGCGACGTCACAGCAAGTAATGCGTTCAACATGTAGCGCGCACTTTGTAATAACATGCTGACACCACAATGCACACATAAACTAACAGTTTGCCCGCCCTGTTACACTCGCACGGACCCCGGCGTCGGGTCAATTCTGAACACAGCCGCGACTGAGCGAGCCGCTAAACGAACCAATTCGTTACTAAAAATAGAACGACCGTCACCGACCACTGTTATGGTACGCACAGTTCAACTGACGTGTTCAGACAAAGTGATGTTAGAGGCGACTCGTGGTGCGGTCAGGTCACGCGCCGGTGTACCTGATGTTCGGCTGGCGGTTAGCCGTTGGATTGGAAAACGAACAAGCGCACTTGCATTTGGCGAGTGGGTATTTTTTTTTTACTCGCCTCGCCATTTTCAGGGCTGCATATGGTTCAAATATCAAAATAAAGGTCAGAATCTGGCCAGTGCAAAACTGCAATGCAAATAATGATTTAGATGAATAATAAAATCTTAACAATCTTAAATGAGGAAAAAATATGAACAAAAGGTTATGCTAAATTTAAAAAACATTACCTTGCCTGTGGATTCGCGCGAATCTCATGCCAACATGTAAAATGAATACTCAAGAACTCGGTGAAAAAATGCACAAAATAATACTGTACAATGCAATTGCAATACCTGAAATGTGTCATTTTGAAAGCACACTGAAAAAAAGTGAAATATGAAAATCTGATATAGAATTTAGAAATATAAATCATCACATCAAATCAAAAAATCAAGACCAGAAACTGAAAATTTCAAATGCAAATATATTAAACTATGACAAGGCAACAGTCACTAGCTCACAGTCACAAGCACACACATCTAAAAAAAAAAAGTTTCATGTCTATGCAAAACAAAATTCTGTTTGCATTCCTAGCCATAACCTGATTCAGATCAGACGAGTTGCCTAACAATCTTTTGATTACAAATTTAACTATGTTTATAAAAAAATAATGAAGTAGCATAAAGAAAACTAAAATCTGTTTGGCAAATTGCAAAAAAGTTATCACAGAAAACTGCACTTCTGAATCTGTTACTTTTTTTGAGGCTCCTGGAATTTTCTTATGATGATTATGACAGAAAAGCTTGCCACTCTGACACTGGTGTACTGTGTAGCTTCTTCCGCAGCCCGATTTCTTCATGGGTAAGTGTAGGAAGATCCTTACCAACTTTCACTTTTAGTGCTTGCTGTGCAAAACTGTAAATTTTCTCCCAAGTTTTGCCAGTGGTGACCCGAACAAGACCAAGCTGCATAACGAGGCGGTTGGTGCACTGCACGCTTGGTAACTTGCACTGGCAGCCTCTACATTCTGCAGAAACTTGCTTCATCAGCAGATGATATGTCTCATCCTCTGGAATTAAAGAAAGTAAAGAGTGTTCGAGGAAGAAGAAAAATAAAGAAAAAAGCACACTGAGAATTTCAGCCTTCCATAGTCATACTCATAGTCCAATTAATAAAACATTATTTATATTATCACATGATCACAGCCTGAACTTGTTGGTTGTGAACTTTATATAAACATGATCTATTCTTATTGACATTACAAAAAAAAAGTGTCAGTGCCACTACTAGTAACAACAGTGATTTGTCTATACATAAACACACTCTTGTCTAACTAAATTACATCTTAAATTCTTAAAGTTGAACAGTATACGGTGCCGTGTAACCTACAGCACTGTTACTGTGTAAGTATGCCATATATAAGCCATTTTACAAAGTTATCCTATACAATTCTGATCAGTTATATCATAGTCAGCACTAACATCGTAAAAATATCAAAGCAAAATATCAAAGAGTGAATCGCCGTTGATCGGAAAAAAATCTCCGAGAAGCCACTTCCGGTTTTCGGCCACTCACACCTGCCTCATATTTTGTGCTTTAGCTGTACCATCTAAACTTACAAAAAATTGATGGCCTTTTGAAACGCTTGTTAACACTAATAACCATTAAATATGCATTGTTTGACACTGCAAGTCGGAAAAGTGACTTCAGAAAACATCGATCAGCTGACCATGTTATCCTAACGTAGGTTTGCTAGAGCAACAATAGAGTCGGCTGTTGTTTCCACACATCTATACATAATGATAATATAGAAAAAAAATCACAAAACTTGCATTACTAATCAAAACATATGACATATGTATATATAATTTAAGCATTACTCACCGAGATATGGTCGAAGACATTCGTAGAAGACGAAATTTGTATCTGCCGAGTCCGAGTCATCGCTAGGCTCGCGAGTTCACTTTGCCTCTAGCTAGTCGCCGCAGGCGGTGTAGGGTTGCCCCACTTGGATCGCATGGCGAAATTCCTACAGAAAAGCTATCGTGCTGATTTTCGTATCATTGGAAAGAGCGTAAATTGAGCTTTAATACCCGCATTTACTGGTCAAAAACGGATGAAAAATATGGCAGATACGACCACTTGAAGTCAAAAAAAGTTTTCGTTGTCGGATTTTGACCAGAATTTCAGCAAATATTGATACAAAAATTATATCGGCAGATCGGCAAACAACTCTACTTTCATCATGAGGTTATTTTTAGTGTGTGTCCTTTGTCTCGGAAATCCGCGGCGGGAAAAACCGGAGTGTGTAAAACGCTGCCTTTAGCTGCGCGGAAGGCCTCGCCACGGCAAAAATAGAGTAAACCGCTATACATTTCCACAATTTATTACAACTAATTCCGAACTTATTTAACTATAAAACACACATAGATTGAAAGAGAAATATTTTATCTTCATTTTTATATTAAAATCAGAAACAAAAAAATGATGTTTATGTAGTGAAAGTGATGATCAAATTTGTGCAATTTTTAGCACATTTGGCCTAGTATTCCACCTGCGTGTAGGCGCCTGGGATGACCTACAATAAAAATGATGCAATGCATAACAATTTAATTTTTGTTTTAAACAAAGGTTTGACCTACCATTTACTTTCTTGAACATGCCGTACATGTTCTCCAGGTAGTCGTGGTCCAGAAACCACACATTTCTGTCACGGTCGTCTTCATCGAATGGGACTGAAAAAAGAAAAAGTAAATGAGTAATCCATAAAAAAGAAACAGTGATCCATGACCAAACATGAAATTTGAAAACAATGAACAATCTAAGTAGTATTTGCAAGAAAAACTCACTAACAAAGACACTAATTTAAATAAATATTTTAAAAAGATACAATGAAACTGAAAATATCAACTGCATACTGTAAACTAAGATTCTTAGTAAGAAGTCGACGTGTGATTTTATGACAATTTTATGCTTGACTTGAGTTTATGAAAATATGCAGAGCTGACCTATAATTTAGTTATTTTTTGTGAATTCTTCTCAACTCGTGTAATACTATATTGCAAACCTGCAAAGCTGTTCGAGACGTCCAGGACCCCGCTTCTGTTAGCACCAAGCAGCACACCAACCACTCTTTTCACGTTGCCAACTTTACCCATTCTGTTGAAGTGATCGACGACGCTCAGAAGCACAAGTGGGTGAACCACAACATTCGATATTTTGTTGGGGTCAGGTGGCGACATTATGGCGTTGTTTCTGTGAAAATTAATCAATTAAATCCCAAAGATATTTTGCAACAAGAACTATCAGCGTGAAAAGTGACTCCGCAAGTTCGATGAAATAAAGATGGCGTCAAACGGATATCCGGCAGGTACAGACGCGTATTAATAAAATGACATAAACTTTCGTTGCATTTTTGCATCTCAAAGGTTTGGTTAATAGAGTGTACCTACAATGTTCTAAGCAGCATATGTTTTTAAGGACCTAGCGCAAAAGGAGTTAGGTAACCTTTATATGTTTATGTGGCTTATTTGTCCACAGATGTGCATCCGGTTAGTGGTGATTCGGTCAAAGTTGTTGACAGCTGCTAGGCAATTGACGCGAGTAAGAAAGTTTGTAAAATGTACAATTTTGACTGCATTTAGTGAGAGTTTTTAACTATAGACAGCAGAATGGATAACTGTTATAACAAAAGCAGCAGAATCCCACGAGAACTGATGCACAACCAGGATGAGAGGCTTACGAACAAGCACATTCAGACCTTGTCTTTCCTCCAGGATTTGGCTGCTGAGAATAAGGCACTCAAACAGAGAGTGGAGCAACTTGAGGTAAATGTTAACACGATGGTTTAACCCCGTTGTGCACAGAGCCACCGAAGCAATTCGCAGTGCCGGCAGCGGAAAGATAAAGTGGGTTAATGTGACATATGCTGCTGGTCGTTTCTCTTCACTACTTAACCCCTATCATACTGAGGCTAAAAGCTTCAAATTTGTACACTGCCATATGCAAGCTACATTATATTACTTACAGATAAGGATATAGACCAATGGCTTTAGTTCAAGGGTGGTGCCAGAATAGCTTGGCGCCTAGAGGCGCCAAGCTATTCTGGCACTACCCTTGAACTATTTTAGTCAAACCTATTTCACACACTGGTGTATTCCGAATGATAAGGGAAAGAGAGGAGGGGGGGGGGGGGGAAGAAGGGGAGTGGGGGGGGGGGGGAAGGTGTGTGTGGAGAGTTTGGTTTCGATTTGTCATTTATACAGGTGTTAGGGTTTAGGGTCTCTGGGGAAGTGGGTGGTGTGGAGGCATGGAGAGGGTGGTTAACACCTGAACCCCAACATGAGGAAAGCAGAGTTCCATGTATTGCAATCTCAAGGACTACTCAGTTCTTCTCCCTCATTCGTCCACTCCCACCCCTCCCCTCCCCCCATATGCCCAGTGTGTGGGCCAACGGCAGCTGAGATCAGCCTGATAGCTTTTTGTGCTATGGATATTTCCTAGTTCTCCCCTCCTTTCTTCTAAACTAAATCTGAGCATGCACTTAGCGAGGTTTTGTAACAGTGGTCTGTGTTTGGGCTTAACCATGTCATGTGTGTGTGTACACTGCTGTACATGCTTGTGTGTATGGGTGCATAATGTATGTACGTGTTTTTTTTTTTTTTTTTTTTTTTTTTTTTTTTGTGCCCTGAGCATGCTGCTAGCATGGAGTGGATGCGCATTACAAGTGGACATCATCATCATCATCGTGTGTGTGTGTGGGTGCATAATGTATGTATGTGTATGTGGATGCATAATGTATGTATGTGTGTGTGTGGGTGCATAATGTATGTATGTGTGTGTGTGGGTGCATAATGTATGTATGTGTGTGTGTGGGTGCATAATGTATGTATGTGTGTGTGTGGGTGCATTATGTATGTGTGTGTGTGGGTGCATAATGTATGTATGTGTGTGTGGGTGTATAATGCATGTGTGTGTGTGTGTGGGTGCATAATGTATGTATGTGTGTGTGTGTGGGTGCATAATGTATGTATGTGTGTGTGTGGGTGCATAATGTATGTATGTGTGTGTCTGTATGTTCTGTGTATTTTGTTTGCAGAAAGAGCAGGAAAAATGCCAAGAACTTCATGCACTGGCGGAGGAAAGCCAGAATCAAATCAAAGACATTCAAGAGAAATACCTCAGACGAGCCGATGAAATCAACCAGATGTTGTCAGAACAGCATCGCACGGAGGTGAAGATATTGTACATTTAGCATCCATTTTATGACACTGCCTCCACCTGTGCATGATAACCTGTGATGTTGGATCTTATGGCTTGGAACCAGGAGGTGCAAAATCACAGAGCAGCTCTTGTACACATAAAGCATAGATTTTTATTTTTCTGTCTGGCAATGATCAACTCTTGCCACATTTATCCAGTTTATCATCTAATTTTGCCTACCACTGCCATATTTACAGTCACACACTTTAATTTAATTCATTCTACCGCAGACACACAACAGGAAGATAAGGATCCACCATGATAGTTCAAGGGTGATGCCAGAATAGCTTGGCGCCTATGGGCGCCAAGCTATTCTGGTACCACCCTTGAACTATCGTGGTCGATCTGTGGCCTGCACTGCAATGCAGTCTTCAGAAGACAATGGCAAAATTTGGGGATTTCGGTGATGGGGTAGAATGAGTTAAAAACATCTGACAGCTTTGATCAGTTATGTCTTACATTGTACCAAGTTTTAAGCCCTTGACTGCTGAGACACAGCCAGAACCACCTTGCCGCAAAAAGCATAATTATATATATGCCTCTCACTTGACTTATTTTGATTCTGTGTTCAGTGGACAGCTGGGGATTTAATGCTTTGGATGTATGATTGTTGTCGTGTTTGTTTTCTCAAAACACATTACCGATGGTATTACAACTAGGAAATGTTTCTTAGCTAGTCTAATTTTAGCCCAAAATTGTTGTGTACGATAATGGCCATGATGGCAGGAGAGGGGCGCCATAGGTTAGGCGGAAACCCGGTAGCCTCCCTTCCGGTTCAACCACGCATGTGCTCAGTGCTCAAACAACCAGTCAGTTTCTTCGCTAGTCGCGTGCGGTTGTGTACGCCTGTGGCTCCCTTCGGGTGTAGTTTTGGCCATCGTTGGACTTGGTTTCGAGAATTCTACTGTGAGAGAGGGGTTGTGGCCTTTGGGCTTGGACGCTTTCGTGTGTGCGTTAATTGTTTCGAGAGGACTTCTTAGACGACGCTGGTGAGCTGTACTCACGGGTCGGCTGGTCGCCTTCAACTTCTTGTGCCCTTGGGCTTCGACATTGGCCTACCTCGTGGCGGGAAGGCCCTGGTTCTGTGGCTGGCGGCGCGTTCCTTGTCGACTCTGGTGACTGTCGTCTCTGCGCCCGGCACCGGTCCCTGCGTGGCCTGTCGGAACAGGTTGGCGCCATTTTGGTAGGACGGCTTCGGGCTTCACTGCTTGCACCGCTCTTCGTTCCTCTCCTTTCCCAGCATGGCGAGGTAAAATCTCGGTCACTGCTTCCATACGGCGCTCAGGAGAGTGTTAGAGCGCCGCACGCCAGCATACGCCGTATCTTCTTCGTTCGTTTCCGCGATTCGTTTGCCTGCCGGCTGCGGCAGGTTCATTTACCTTCAAATAGATTGTTCTGCTTTGTGTTGCAGTTGGCAAGTCCGCACCTGTACCAGATGTGGACAATTCCAGTGGCCCAGTGACGGACATGAGGTGTGCCTGCCCTGTTCAACCTGTACCTCTTCACAGCCATGCCTGGTCTGCGCCCCCTGGCGGGAAGAGCAATGGACTCAGCTGTGGGGTTTCTACCATCGTTAACTTCCAACACCAGCACGGATACAGGGCCAAACACCGGTAAGAACCACAGACCCGACTAGTGGGCATTACCTGGGGAGAGGACAGTCTACGCCGCGCCCTAAGCCACGAGCCCGTCCTCCTGTGCCGGCAGCGAACACAGACCCGACTAGTGCGCGCTGTCCGGTAGCAGAGACTAGAACTGAAGTTTCAGTCAGGCCCGCTTCTTTGAACAATAAAGACACGCCGGTAATCACCACAGACCCGACTAGTGGTGCTTACCAGACGTTAGAATGCTCTCCATCGTGACTTCAGTCGCTAGCTCGTTCTACTACACCGGCAGCAGGCACAGACCCGACTAGTGCACGCTGTCCGGCTCCGCCGATCCTTTCGGCTCGAGAGAGGGTACAGTTACAGGCTTCAGTACCGGTAGCGGTCTCGACACAGGAGATGCCCGCTTCCCAGCAGAAGGATACTCCTCCTCCACGCATCGACAGAGTTCGGTGTTCAGTTACGGACCATTACTCACCTCGTTCCAGAGAGCAGAAGCACCGGACGGTCTCCCGCTCTTCTCGCCACCGTTCACCTTCTAGGGACAGGTCACCGCGGCGTAGACATGCCTCCCGATCTTCCCGTACCAGTAGGCCATCGCGGACGGTGTCCGGGGTCGGATCTCCGCAAGTGGTTCGTCGGTCCAGACTGCATTCCCCAGATGAGAGACATTCTCCTCGTAGAGTGCGCCAATCTTCTACTCCACGCTCTAGGCTGTCATCGTCCAGAGTCAGTCGCCTTTACCGCCGCCACTCCCGTTCTAGGAGTCCCCGCTCTCGCCGTGAGCCCTCCCCGCGGGATAGGAGATCGCCTCGACGCTACGCTCATCGTTCTCGGTCTGGGTCTCAAGTAACTTCCCCGGTCCGTTCGTGTCGTCACCGCTCCATGGGGGTTTCTCCGACTAAGGCCTCGGTTACTTCCCGGCTCGTCGCTGAGGCTGGGCCCACACTCTTAGCTCGAACTGGCCCCCCCCCCCCCCCCCCCCCCACCTCACGCTGCACTTAGAGGATGACGCTCTCAGCCTAGCTCCTGAGGACTCAGTTTCGGTGTTACTTTGGGACGACAGCCCCACACGCTCTATCCCGGCGCCTCCTGACTTGGATCAAGATGAGCAGGAGCAACATCCGTCGGCGGTAGGACACAGGTTGGAGACTCTACGTGCCCTGGACGAGGCAGCTCGCATCATCTCGGCGTGCCTTCCGCCGGAAGACTGTCCTCCTTCTCCGCCTGTGAAGAAGAAGGCCGCGGCCTATGTAGATGCGGAACTCCATACCAAGACCTTTAAGACTCTTCCTCAACCTCCGGGTTTCAGCAGCCTACGGGATGCGTTCTCAGCTCGACTCGCTCAGGGACACTTGGGCGCCGCTGGATTCTTCAATGACTCTAAGTGACCGGCAGACCTACACATGTTTTTTCGGCAATCTTGGTATGCGGGACATACTCAGAGCTTTACCTGCGCCCTACCCAAACCGGACCCGGCTGCTTGGGCCCTGGCGGCTATTCCGGCACGGACCCCTCTGCTTTCGGGCGTCGATCAGACAGCTAATCTCATACCTTAGCCTTAGCCTCCGCGGGATTCCTTGACCTTCTGACTCAAGCCATGGTTCGTCGTGTCGAGGAGGCTTGGCATCCGTCCCTCACGCCGCTGCTGGGAGATCTGCTCGCTCTAGCCGTCTCTGGTAACCGTGCCTCCTACCACACCTGTGTCAACGCTATGGCTGCGGCGGCCAACTGTGACCTTTTGCGTCGGGATTTCCTCCTCCGCTCCTGTCCTCTCCCCAATGACCTGAAGCTTCAACTTCGTCAGGCGCCCCTTGGTGGAGAACTTCTCTTCGGCCCCACGTGGTTGGCAGTTAAGGAAGCAAATAAGGACACCTGGCCAAGTCGTACAGTTCCTACTCCCTTTCAGCATACCCGCAGGACCCAGGGTCGCCCCCTGTGGGCGGCCAGACCCGTTTCCTGGCCTTACATCAGAGGTGGACGTCTTCCCCCCAGGCCCCCTGCCTTCCCCCGCGCCCACCCCACTTCGGCTCCCGCTTCCAGGACCTGGCCCAAGCCTGCCCAGCGCCCCGGGCGGGGCAGGGCTTACTGACGTTCTCCCCCTTCGGGCCCCGTCGACCGCGCTGGGATCTCCGGTCGGCGGGAGGCTCGCGCTGCACAGCGCCGCCCGGTGGGCGCTGTTTCCGGATGACCGCTGGATTCTCTCGACCATCTCCTTAGGTCTGCGGATCTCGTTTCGGTCCCCGCCCCCACTGCGACGTACTCCGGCGTGGACCTTGGTTCCGACAGATCAGCTCAAGGCAGACGCTCTGCGCAACGAGGTGGCCGCCTTACTTCGGAAAGCAGCGACAGAGGTGGTGACGCGACTCGACTCCCCAGCCTTCTACAGCCGACTCTTTGTAGTTCCCAAGCCAGGCGGCAAGTGGCGTCCTGTGATCGACCTGTCGGCGCTCAACAGGTTTATAATAGCTCCACGCTTTCGCATGGAGACAGCTCGGGTCCTTCGTGCCTCGGTGCAACCTTTCGACTTCGCAATCAGCCTGGACCTCTCGGATGCGTACCTTCACGTGCCCATGCACCCAGCGTCCAGACGTTATCTACGCTTCGCCTTCAAGGGTGTGGTATACCAGTTCTGCGCACTTCCCTTCGGCCTCAACCTCAGCCCATGGGTCTTCACACGCATCATGGACGCCGTGGTGGCCAAGGCTCGACGGACTTCCACGAGCCCCACGTCCAACTATCTGGACGACCTTCTACTGAAGAATCAGACCCCGGCTGCCTTGGAAGTGGACCGGGATGCCTTGCTTCAGCTCCTCAAGACTTCGGCAAGTCCGACCTCGTTCCGTCGCGCCATTTCGTTCACCTAGGCATGGAGTTCTGCACCGACCGCAACATCGTCCGGCTGCCCGAACCCCGCATTCAGAAGCTGGCGGATCTAGCTCGGCAGGTATCCCAGATGTCTTCGATCCCCGCCAGGCAGTGGCTTCAGCTGCTGGGTCTGTTGCGCGCTGCAGCAGACCTTATTCCGTTAGGGCGTCTCTACTCCCGGCCGCTACAGTTGCACCTTCTTCTACACTGGCGTCCGTCAACTTCCGACCTAGAGTCTCCGGTTCCGATTCCTTCCTTGCTCCATCCTCACCTTCTACGCTGGGCGGACCCCCTCTGGCTCGCGACATGAGTGCCGCTGTTCTCGCCACCGCCCTCCCTCTCCATCTGCGTAGACGCGAGCCTCTCCGGTTGGGGAGCGCACCTTCTACCCTCCTTCGAGGCGGCCGCCGGCCGGTGGGACCTGGATCTCCAGGACCGGCACATCAACTGGTTGGAATTGGAAGCCGTCTGGCAAGCCCTTCGTGTGTGGGAATCTCGCCTTCTTCACCGGGAGCTACTGGTGTTGTCGGACAACTCTACGGTCGTCGCCTACATCCAGAAGCAAGGCGGGACCCGCTCCCCATCTCTCTGCATCCTTCTTTACCAAGTGCTCTGGTGGTGCGAGGATCGGGACATTTCTCTCCGCGCGCGTCACATCCCGGGTCACCTGAATGTGCTGGCCGACTCCCTCTCCCGTCGCGGTCAACTACTACACACCGAGTGGTCACTGCGTCCAGACATCTTTCGGATGATCGGCGCTACCTGGGAGTCACCCATGATCGACCTTTTTGCCATGAGATGGAATCACCAACTCCCTCTGTTCGTCTCGCCGATTCCAGACCCCTTGGCCTGGGCAGTGGACACCCTCTCCATCTCCTGGGATGGGCTGGTCGCCTACGCCTACCCACCGACGGTGCTCGTCCCCATGGTCCTTCTCAAGCTGAGAGGCAGCAACACGATCTTGTTTCTGGTGGCCCCGTTCTGTTGGACCAGGTCATGGACGACCGACCTCCTGAATCTGGCAACGGCCCCCCCACTACCGCTCCCCACTCCACGAACGATGCTCAGGCAACCTCGGCAGACACTGTACCATCCTTGTCCAGATCGTCTCCTCTTCCACGCCTGGAGGTTGTCCGGCAAGCCCTCACCGCTAGAGGCTTCTCAGGTGCGGCAGTGGACGCGATCGCTACAGCCCGCAGAGCCTCAACCAGACGAGTCTACAAAGGCAAGTGGAGAGTTCTCAGCACCTGGTGTGACGACAGACGCCTCTCCCCCACCGAGTTGACAGTCCCTCAGCTGGCGGATTTCTTCCTCTGGCTTTTTCACGACCAGCGTTTAGCTCCCATCACCATTCGAGGTTACCTGGCCATGATCGCTGATACTTACAGGCATCTGGGACGTCCCGACCCGGGCTCTTGCAAAGACCTTGCTGATCTGATGGGCCACTTCAGTCTTCATTGTCCCGCTCTACGTACACTGTTGCCACGTTGGGACCTACCTTGGGTGCTTACTTGGCTCAACTCGGCCCGCTTTGAGCCAATACAGCTGGCGAGACTACCGGACGTGACGAGGAAGACCTGCTTCTTGCTAGCCCTCGCCTCAGCCTCCAGAGTCAGTGAGCCCTCTCTACTTGCCCCACCTGTTTGCAGTTTCGGACGGACGGTTCGGTGCAGCTGCTTCCTGACCCGACCTTCCTAGCCAAGACCAGATCTCCACTCTTGGCACCACAATTGGTCACCATACTACCACTCAGAGAACCACGCTCCAATCGAGAGTCCAGACAGCAGGACCCGGTTCGAGTTTTACGTGTGTACCTGCGCCGGACCAAGCCACTATGCAGGGGACGCACCCGCCTTTTTCTTCCTCTGTCCCCAGGTAGAAAGGACATCTCAGCCCAGACTATATCCTCCTGGCTTCGGTGGGTGATACGATCCGCCTACCAGGAACTCACCCCTGATACAGCCAAACGCATGAGGATCAGGGTGCACGAGATCAGAGCTATGGCCACGAGCCTTGTATTCGAACGCAACTGTGCGGTCAAGGACATCGTGGCGGCCGTGGGCTGGCGAACAGAGAACACCTTCGCTCGCTTCTACCTGAGGGACCTCTCCGGCCAGCGGCAGAACCTAGCGCTGGTGGGAGACATCGTGGCAGCGCAACACTCCCTCCCGGCGCCCTAGGCGCCGTAAGTATCTTCACTAAAATTAGAGGGAGGTTGCTTGGGGTGGACTACTCTAGTAGCTTCGATGGTAGGGGTAGGGGCGGTTTAGCGGCGCCCGCCTCCTTTTCGGGATTCTTCCTAGTTGTAATACCATCGGTAATGTGTTTTGAGAAAACAAACGTATTTTTCTTTAAAATAAGTTTTTTTGAAAAATACTTACCAATGATATTACTCGCCTCGCGCTGGGACCATACGGTGTTGAGGCGCGTCCCCTGGGTGGTGGATAGGGGGTCCCTCGTGAGAGGGGTGCACCGAATGAAATAAGGTGCCGTGAACCAACATGGTCTAAGGGAAGGTGACCCCGACAGAAAACCCCTGGTCCTCCTAGTAAGGGGGTTGGGCGTGGGGGTAGCTTCCCCACCCTGCAAAAAAGGAAATAGCTACAAAAACGCCGACGAAAAGACTAACAGTAATTCCTTTCCTGGAGGAGGAAGGTTCTTCTACTAGAAGACTTATGATGTCCTGTGGTGAAAGCCGGAAGTCTTCGGAAGCCACAGGACCGAGCCGCCTCTCTCTATCCAGGGATACAACCATGGGCTCATGGAACGTCAAGACCATGTACCAGAGCGGCAAGGCCGCCCAGATAGCAGCGGAAATGCAAAAGTACAACCTTTCCCTGCTAGGCATCAGTGAAGCCAGATGGACGCAGTCTGGCCAGAAAAGGCTGTTAAGTGGGGAGATGATTCTGTATTCAGGTCATGAAGAGGAGAATGCCCCCCATACAGAAGGAGTAGCACTCATGCTGTCACCAGTGGCACAGAGAGCGCTGATGGGCTGGGAACCTCTTGGGCCAAGAATTATAACAGCAGCCTTTAGAACCAAGAAAAAGCTCAAGCTGAACGTCATCCAGTGTTATGCGCCCACCAATGACAGTGACGAGGAAGAGAAAGAAGAGTTCTACGACCGACTCCAGAGTGCCGTGGACAAATGTGCGGAGCGAGACATCACCATTGTCATGGGCGATTTTAATGCCAAAATAGGGGAGGACAACACCGGATACGAAGAGGTGATGGGGAGACAGGGACTAGGCTCGGAGATGAGTGAGAACGGGGAGAGGTTTGTAGACTTTTGTGCTCTAAACCGACTTGTCATTGGAGGCAGCATCTTCCCACACAGAAGAATACACAAAGCAACTTGGGTCTCACCTGACCATACAACAGAGAACCAAATAGACCATATCTGCATTAGCAAGAAATTTAGAAGATCCCTTCAAGATGTTCGAGTGAGGAGGGGAGCAGATGTTGCCTCAGACCACCATCTGCTTACCTTAAGAATGAAGCTCAAGCTAAAGAAAAGCCGCACAGAGACAACAAGAAGACAGCGCTATAATGTAGGCCTCCTGAGAGAAACTGGAGTTAGAGAAGAGTTCAAACTGGTGCTGTCAAACCGGTTTCAAGTGCTACAGGAGCTAGTAAATGAAGAGGAGGCGGTCACCACAGAGCAGCAGTGGAAGGCAGTTCGAGAGGCGCTGAACTCAACCTGCAAAGACACTGTAGGGCTCAGGAAACACCACCACAAGGACTGGCTGTCGGCACAGACCTTGAAGAAGATAGAAGCGAGGAAGCAGAAGAAAGCAGCGGTCAACAACAGTCGCACGAGAGCAGCCAAAGTAAGGGCACAGGGGGAATACTCGGAAGCCAATCGCGAGGTGAAGAGGAGTATCAGGGCAGACAAGAGGGCCTACACAGACAGCCTGGGAGCAGAGGCAGAAAAGGCAGCAGGCAGCGGCAACATGAAACAGCTCTACGACATTACCAGAAGATTGTCGGGTAAGTATGGCCATACAGAAAGACCAGTAAAAGACAAAGAAGGCAAGCCTATTGCAGACAGAGCAGACCAACTCGACAGATGGGCCGAGTATTTTGAAGAGTTACTGAACAGACCTAGCCCATCCGACCCCCCCGACATCCAGCCGGCAGAGACCGACCTACCCATCAGCTGTGACAGACCCAGCCGGGAAGAGATCAGAAAAGCAGTGGCATTTTTGAAGAATGGCAAAGCAGCAGGGCCAGATGGTATCCCAGCGGAGTCTCTGAAAGCAGACCTAGAGACAACAGTTGAGATGTGTACCCACTGTTTGGAACGATCTGGGAAGAGGAGGTGATGCCAGCTGACTGGAAGGAGGGGTACCTAATCAAGCTTCCCAAGAAAGGCGACCTCAGCAAGTGTTCCAACTACAGAGGAATCACCTTGCTCTCAGTACCAGGAAAGGTCTTCAACAGGATCATCCTAGAGAGAATGAAGAGCTCCGTTGACCCCCAGCTGAGAGACCAGCAAGCAGGATTCAGGAAGAACCGATCATGTACAGACCAGATCGCCACTCTCCGCATCATCGTGGAACAGTCTCTGGAGTGGAGCTCCCCGCTGTACGTCAACTTTGTGGATTATGAGAAAGCATTTGACAGCGTGGACCGAGAGACTCTGTGGAAACTCCTACGACACTACGGTGTACCCACAAAGCTCGTCCGCCTGATCAAGAGCAGCTATGATGGCATGACATGTCGCATGATCCACGAAGGGCAGTTCACCAGAGAGCTCCAGAACTGGTGTCAGGCAGGGGTGTCTGCTGTCTCCGTTCCTCTTCCTACTGGCCATAGACTGGGTCATGAAGATGACCACAGAGCACAGACGAAGTGGAATACAGTGGACACTGTGGACACAGCTTGACGACCTCGATTTTGCAGACGACTTGGCATTACTGTCCCACACTCATCAACAAATGCAGGACAAGACCACGAGGCTTGCTGACATCTCGTCCCAAGTGGGCCTCACCATTCACAAACAGAAAACAAAGACAATGAGGCTGAACGCAACCAGGGAAGAACCAGTCTTGCTTGCTGGCACCCCGTTGGAGGAGGTGGAGTCCTTCACCTATCTCGGGAGCATCATAGACAAAAAAGGCGGCACTGATGCAGATGTCAGAGCACGAATCGGTAAAGCCAGAGCAGCCTTTCTCCAGTTGAAAAAAGTGTGGAGTTCCAGAGAGCTGTCACAACACACCAAAGTCCGGATTTTCAACTCCAATGTAAAAGCAGTTCTCCTATATGGAGCAGTGACATGGAGATTGACAAAAACCACAGTCAACAGAGTACAGACCTTCATGAACAGTTGCCTTAGAAGAATTTTGAAAATCCACTGGCCAGAGAAGATCAGCAACGTCAGACTCTGGGAGAGAACAGAGCAGATAACAGCAGAGAATGAAATTGGGCGAAGAAGATGGGGATGGATCGGTCACAGTCTGAGAAAGCCAGCTTCCAGTATCACTAGGCAGGCATTGTCATGGAACCCCCAGGGAAAGAGGAAAAGAGGTAGGCCGAGAAACTCCTGGCGTCGAGACCTCCAAGCAGACATCAAGAGACTGGGAACCACCTGGAGTAGAATCGAAGGAGAAGCACAGGACAGGAGTTGCTGGAGGTCTCTCGTCGACGGCCTATACGGGTAGGGGTGACAGGCATAAGTAAGTAAGTAATGATATTACTCGAAGGTCCCTCCCACCTGCCCCGCTCGCCGCTGCTCCGCTAAGAAACTGACTGGTTGTTTGAGCACTGAGCACATGCGTGGTTGAACCGGAAGGGAGGCTACCGGGTTTCCACCTAACCTATGGCGCCCCTCTCCTGCCATCATGGCCATTATCGTACACAACAATTTTGGGCTAAAATTAGACTAGCTAAGAAACATTTCCTAGTTGTAATACCATCGGTAAGTATTTTTAAAAAAAAACTTATTTTAAAGAAAAATACATTTTTGTGCATGACTGTATGTGTGTGCTGATGTGTTGTTTCAGATGATGCAGCTTCTGGATGATAAAATGGAAATGGAGAGGGAGCTGAAAGAGCAGATCTTAAAGGTTAACATAAAACACACACTTTGTCTTGTCGTGTACTGCCCTGAAATGCTGCACGAAACATGGATTGTCCATGATCTTAATTGTTTATAGTTCTTTTATGTTCTATTAAACCTCTTCTTAAACAAGATATACAGTCACTTTACAAATTCATATGAATTTAGTTAGTCTGTTTTCGTTGTGCGGCGGCTCACCTGGCGGTTTTTGTTGTCATAATATGGTTATTATGCTATAGATTTTTAAAAAATTTTACTTACTCAGATGTGTGTGCATACTTAGCACAATAACTGCTATACATATGTGTGGTTGGGATTTTTGAGTCTGCTTGATTGTGATGTATGTATGTTTAAGTGTTGATCTTAATATGGACGCTCGTCAGTTGCGCCGCAAAAAATTCCTAATGTTTATGCATCTGCCAATAAAGTTTATCCTATCTTATCTTATCTTATAGTTCATGGGTTGTTCCAGAATAGCTGGTTACCTGTAAGTACAAAGCTGTTCTGGCACCACCCTTCAGCTGTCATGATCAGTCTGTCTCCTGAACTGTTGTGTATTCACGGGACAACTCCCAGATAAAGGATGTTCCACCCTAGGGCTGGGTGACTTCATTACAGTACAGCAGAACATGTCTTTAGCATCCACATTTCTTTGCCAGAAAAAGTGGTCTTGAACGACAGGTGCTATTTCCACAGAAGTGTTGAAGGGGGAAAGTGGCACCTGTTATTGAAGACCATCATTTAGGTGGCTACTGCCACTTAACCCATATCATACTGAGGCGAAAAGCTTCAAATTTGTACACTGTCATATGCAAGCTACATTATATAGTACTTGCAGATAAGGATATAGACCAATGGCTTTAGTTCAAGGGTGGTGCCAGAATAGCTTGGCGCCTACAGGCGCCAAGCTATTCTGGCACCACCCTTGAACTATTTTAGTCAAACTTATTTCACACACTGGTGTGTTCCGAATGATAAAGGTTAACCCTTTGCGTGTTGGTAGCAGTTTTAGTAACGATGATTCCTGTAGGATTCCTCATGACTAAAACCGCTGCCGACACACAAAGGGTTAAGTGATGATCTTTAATGGCAGGTGACCTCTCATGAGGGTAGTCATTCACAACAGGTCCTGCTGTACACATATGTACCTACTCACTGTACATTCTCATGATTATGTTTTCCTTGTCCTCATAATGCTCAATGTTTTTTCTTCAAAAATTGAGATGTTTTGCGCAAATTGTTTATTCTATTCCCTAAACTGGTTTATAGTTTACTGAGAACAAGTCTTAAATTTTGGAACTTTGTCCCTCCGGCTCAGTGTGTGAATTTAATAATTATTCTTTGTAGCTCCGCCATGAAATCGAGTCACTTCAACGAACGAATGTGCAACTGAGGGAAGAGCCTGATGGGGACAAGGAAAAACAGTCTTTCCTAAACACAATCACTGTGAGTACAACTACCATATGAGCCGATCTCGAAAGGTCAGAGAGGAAACATTACACATAGCTGAAATTTCATTTCTCATTTTGAAAACTGATTTTGATTTGATTGCATGTATCGGACACTACTGAAACAGTGTCCTGCAATTGTTTTCTTTATTTGTAGCATTTTTAGGGAGTTAGAGAAGAATTTGTATCGTGCTAAGAACGGTGTCACGCTACAGTCAAGGTGTTGAACATTATCAAATGACTGGAATCACGATGCCTATTTTTGTCTCCTGCTAAATAATAGATTTTGACCCATTTTAACGGTTAAGGCTCATTTTCTGCAAAACAAATGTATTAATAATCATGTGGTTATGTTGCTTTTGTGATTACGTACCTTTAGCTGTATCATCTGTTGTACTCAACTTTCGGGACTGCTATGACCGTATAGGTAACAACAGAAATGGTAATTTTCAAATTCAAGTTATTAATTAAAAAAGAATCACCATCAACCAAACACTTTTCCCCGTGCACATTGTTTAATTCCCATGCAACACACAAACAAGATTTACTTCAAGTTGTCATCCGTTTCCATGCTGAAGCTTCCTTATCAGAGGTACCTATTCTGTGTAATGTTTATCTGTGCCAAAATTCTTGTGTTTTTTTAATTTAAAATCATCTCACAAACAAACAACTCAAAAGAATGACACACACCTTGGTATAAGAATTCTTTATTCCATTCAAATTGAGCTGCAAAAGAAGCAAAGTTATACACATATCTACATTCAGTGAGTCAATACAAACTTATTTCTGAACAGTGTTCCAGACAAGCGACCTTTTGAGATTTGCTCATATTACATAATAATGATCGTAAATTAGTGCAAAGTGCTGTATATAGTGCTGTATATAGTGCTGTATATAGTGCTGTATAATCAACATTGCAAACCAGCTTAACCCTTTGGCTGTCAGCAGCATGTTTTGTTACGATCATTCCTGAAGGAATCGTGAGGTAAAATCCTGCCAACAGCCGCAAGGTTAAACACCACCTCAAGCTGAACCCAACATACACGCTGACATGAAACACTCACACACTAACCACAGGCACAATGTACAGGTGGTACAGATGTCAAGGTCAAGCAGCTACTTAAGTTCTGAAAATTTGCTTGTTTCCGTAAATTGTGATAAAATGCGCTGAAACTGGTAGCAAAGCAGAGGGTGTGCGGGTGAAGGTATACATGTATGTAAACAGAACTGGTGGCTGCATGCAGAGGGTGTGTGGGTGAAGGTATGCATGTACGTAAACAGAACTGGTGCTGCATGCAAAAGGTGTTCAACATATTTAGCCCCCACGCACTACAGCAGGAGGTGAATCGAATTTGAAAATTCAAGGGTAGTGCCAGATTAGCTTGGCGCCTAATGGCGCCAAGCTAATCTGGCACTATCCTTGAATTATCATGGTCAATCCATTTCCTGCAATTGGTACATAGTTGTTAGCTGACAGTTCCAAAATTTGGAAAATGCTGTCATAGAGTTAAATGGGTTAATTTACCCCCATTCTCCCAGCACTTATGGGGAAGTGGGTGTATTAATTGGATTCACTTTCTTGCATGTTTATATGTGTATCTTTCCATTGATCAAGCTATCAATCAATCAAAGTCAATCGATATATAGATATTTAGATAGTATCTATTAGAAATGATCTGGTCTATGGTCTGTGATATTTTCAGGACCTGGAGAAGAAGCTGGGAGAATGTCAGTTCAAAGTGGCCAGTCTGACCGCTGCCAGAGACGAGTTACAGCAAGTGCTCAGCTCCACCCAGAACAGTCGGACGTCTGAGTTACACCAGGTACAGGACCTGCGAAACACCAACCAATCACTCACTGATGAACTGCACGAGGAACAGCAGAAAAACCTGGAACTTGCTTACAAAGTGCAAAAGTTGGAAAATGAACTCCGGGATAATGCTGCAGAGAAAGACCAAGCAAAGCTAGTCGAAGCGATGAGAAACAAGATGGAGAAACTGGTCAAAGAAAAGGAACTGTCTGTGCTCCGTGAAGGCGATATGAGTCAAGAATTAGCTGATGCCAACAGTTTAATTGAATCTCTTCAGAAAGCAATTGAGGAACTGAAAAAAGAAAAAGAGAAAGTGGTGACAGAGTACGGTGAGTTGACGATAGAGTTTGAAAAATTGCGACGAAGACTCTTGCAGGATCAGGACAAAGCAGCTTTCCGGGACTTTGTGGCATTGAAACGTGAGCTGATTTCTGTGAAAAATGAAAATGAAGTCTTGAGACTGAAAGTGCGAACGTCTTCAGGTTCACTACCGATGTTAAAGGAAGATCTTCCATCCCCAAAACCGCCTGCCATCATGTCCAAAAAGGGAAGAAAGAAACTGTTGGCTATCAGTCTGGCTCATGGAACAGGAAATTCACAGACTGAACAGATGTGAACTTCAAATGGTTTGGTCAGTCATAAGGATACCCTCCCCCTTCTGAATAAAAAAAATTTTGTTGTTGTTGGACAGATACGATGTGATGTGGTTTTTGACTATGGGTGTTTTAGAGTTTAATAAGTTAGAACAGTTTTAGGTGCCAGTTGGAATCTGGCACGCAAGCGGAATGGTCATGGATGATTCATCATCACAGTTGATGCACTGTTTTATTTATAAGATTCAAGATAACTTTATTGTTGCTATATAGCAAAATTTGTCTTGCCACCTCAGGTGCTGCTCACATTCACTCACTCGTTCATTCCACAAATTACAATAACAGATCTACACAATGGACAATGACTCGGGGTGGGTGAAGCCCGTCGCCAAGGCATCTAATGGCCAGCGCCAGTGGCCTCATCCTGACCCGAACCTCCCTGACAAAAACAGAATGCTAAGACAGCTCTGTCTCCTGAACACACTATTTTATGTTCTTTTGTTAAGTTCCTACTTGACTAAAGCTAGTACATGAAAATACAAGTTAACCACAGAAACAAAATACCGCCAATAGGGAAATGATCTCCGATCTAGGCAACATAAAAACAACGGTCAAAACTGCACCTGGGGGCCCGTCGCCATAGTACAGCGCCGGTGTTTAGAGGGCACCGCTCTGACAACTGTTGGTAGCGCTCTTTGTTGAGGTGATTCCTTCAGGAATCACCTCAACAAAGAGCGCTACCAACAGGAAATGCTACTAACAGTCAAAGGGTTAAACAAAAAGAGATTTTGTGAAAGCTTTGTGAAGGTCATTGATATGTGTGTGAACCACAGAACCCCTAGGTATGGCAAGCACTGACAGATACAGTACACATACCAAGGGAAATCACTCAGTGCTGGAAAAGCAAACAGTTAGGTCCCTTGACTCCGTTAACTCTTTTGAAACCTGCCCCAACCGGATTCGCGGCATAAAGCCACGAATCCAGATGCGACACCCCTCGAAAGTGTTAAGGAAGGGGTCAAGGGACCTAACTGTTTGTTTCTCAATGCTGAGTAAGTTCTCTTGGTATGTGTGCCCTTTCATAGGTGGGAATCGGTAAATGATTTTTCAGTTATCTATGGTCCTCTTCCTAAAAACATAAATCAAAGTGCCCAATGTCATTTTTCCTAAGGGGACAAGTACAGCTGAACCTGTCA
The DNA here is from genome assembly GCA_036245525.1 of Semisulcospira habei. Taxonomy (NCBI): domain Eukaryota; kingdom Metazoa; phylum Mollusca; class Gastropoda; family Semisulcospiridae; genus Semisulcospira; species Semisulcospira habei. The sequence goes on along the minus strand of BTPG01000002.1, from coordinate 144,812,030 downwards.
AGGCAACAACTTGAATGAGGTGATTTGGTGCCTAAGCAGACCCATCTATGTTTGGTCCTAGAGTGTTTTTCTGACCAGTCTAAGCAGAGCAGACCCTCTGTCCAAGGTGACCACTTTTAGATAGTCCCTTGTGTGGTCACAGTACACAGATTTGTGTGTATTCAAACGTTACGTACACTATCTGACTTGTTCCGTAGAGAATGTGGGAAATCTGCTGTACTTCCAATGACAAATATGCACGGCACAACCCGTTTGGAGTGGCCACTCTTGGAACAAATCACCTGTCATTTAAACCGTCATTCAGGTGGCTGTAGCGTCCTATATGACAGCTGGGTCTTTAATGACAGGTGACACTTTTTGCCCTTCAAGACTTTTCCTGAGAGTGCACCTGTCTATAAGACACCTGGGCTCAGTTGCACGAGTGAGCTTAGTCCTGCGCCGGCCACTAAGCAAGGTGCTCTGCTATAGCACCACAACACTCACCCCGCTATAGCGCCACAACACTCACCCCGCTATAGCGCCACAACACTCACCCCGCTATAGCACCACAACACTCACCCCGCTATAGCGCCACAACACTCACCCCGCTATAGCGCCACAACACTCACCCCGCTATAGCGCCACAACACTCACCCCGCTATAGCGCCACAACACTCACCCCGATACAGCACCACAACACTTGCCCCGCTATAGCGCCACAACACTCACCCCGATATAGCACCACAACACTCACCCCGCTATAGCGCCACAACACTCACCCCGATATAGCACCACAACACTCATCCCGCTATAGCGCCACAACACTCACCCCGCTATAGCGCCACAACACTCACCCCGCTATAGTGCCACAACACTCACCCCGCTATAGCGGAGCACGTTGCTTAGTGGCCAGAGCAGGACTAAGCTCACTCATGCAACTGGCCCCAGTTTTCTTGATAAAAGGTGGTAGTTCAAAACAGGTTCTGCTGTATGGTATGATTGCCCTGCAGTGGGAGTTTCCAGTTCACATGGTTCATTCTTTTACAGGTTCTGCTGTATGGTCTGATTGCCCTGCAGTGGGAGTTTCCAGTTCACATGGTTCATTCTTTTACAGGTTCTGCTGTATGGTCTGATTACCCTGCTGTATGGTATGATTACCCTGCTGTATGGTATGATTACCCTGCTGTATGGTATGATTACCCTGCTGTATGGTATGATTACCCTGCTGTATGGTCTGATTACCCTGCTGTATGGTCTGATTACCCTGCTGTATGGTCTGATTGCCCTGCAGTGGGAGTTTCCAGTTCACATGGTTCATTTTTTAAAAATTACCCGTAATGTCAAACATATGATTCCCTCCATTGACGGCTTTGATGGCTTTTGCCATTGTGAGTTTCTTGCCGCAGACTCTGTCCAGATTTCCTGTTTGGTGTACTTGAATTTTCATGTGTGATATATAAATAATACATGCATACAAATTTAACCCTTTTGGTGTCAGTGGTTTTAGTCGTGATGATTCCTGCAGGATGTCAGGATGTTGTTATTCCTGCAGGAATCATCACAACTAAAACCACTGATACCAAAATGGTTAATAATTTTAACTTCTGGTTTTAACATATTTTTATGGTGTGATTTTTTTAAAAACTGGAAACTCTACATTTAAGTCTGCCATACATTATAATTTTTACTTTTCTTGTATGAGTGGTATTAAATGTATACCAAAATAAGTTATAAGTTTTTGAAAAGTGCATTGTTTTTGTATGGAAGACATTTTGGATGCATTCAGTGATGCATTTTCTATTCAGGACTAACATGCAGGTATTTCTGGGGTGGGGTGGGGTGGGGTTTTTTGAACAGTTCTGACACACCCTGCCCTGTCCTGTCCCCTCCCTCTTTCCTGCCACCACCCACCCACCCCTGACCTGAATAAATGTTAATGGCAACATGTGGCCCCATTTAACTCATTCACGGCCAGCCGCATCCGGATGCACGACATAAGCCAAATGGGTTAAGAGTCTGACCCCCCCCCCCCCCCACCACCACCACCCCCACTCTCAAAATCTTCTGTCAATGTTCTGAGAGTCCAGAAAGCATACTGGACCCCCCCCCCCCTCCACCACCCCCAACTCTCTCTCTCTCTCTCTCTCTCTCTCTCTCTCTCTCACGCACACACACATACACCATCACACACACACACACACACACACACACACACACACACACACACACACACACACACACACACACACACACACACTGACATACACATTTCCCCCTTGGAAGGTAACTGTTTTGCCCGTGTATTTTGACATTATGTGCTGGAATGTAATCGTACAATAACACGGGAGTTTATGTTGCGCATCTTGGCAGTAGAAAGGCGTTTGAAGGGAACAAACATTGTGCTTGTTCACTAACTGTGTGTAGTGTGCCGCGTTGATACAGAGAAAGAGTATGAGAGCACTGCAGATTGAGGGGAGCTAAGCTGCAAACTCGCCATCTTTCTTCACAGCGGCTATGCCAGTTTTCTCCCTTTAATTGCAAATCGGCTTTGCCGTTCCACGTGCAATGCCATTATTGTCTGCAAGGCCTATATCGTTTTTGATCATATGTTGACAATCTGGCACCACTCACAGGCTTCATTCAAGTCCTACGCACGTGAAACGTAATACATGTATCATCATCTGACCTATTTACCATATTGGCTAGTGAGCTCATAGTGAGTGTCAGAGTGAAGTGACTGAACTTGAGGCGCATTAAAAAATAAATCATAAAATGTCAGTAATGTCAAAACACTGATGTAACGACATCAAACCAAGACAACAAGGAACACCGTGCTGAAGGCACATTTGATGGTCTGGTGATACTAGAGAAAGTGGCCAGTTTTCAGAACATTAAGTTTCCAAGGCGTTAGACGTAGCCGGTATAGTGCCGTACAAAGCCTTTGGCGACCCGGCCAACATCGGCCGTTCGGGCTTTTTGCGTCTACACTCACCCCGCAATGCTCTAAAGTGAAAAAAGGCCATCGGGCCGACGGAGGCCGACGTCGACGTCCCGATGGAATTTTGCGCACTAGGGAGGTACCGTCCAGATTGTCATCGGCGTCAGTAATAATAACCCTTTGACCCTCATTTTGTATTTGTAGTCAGTCCAGCTAGGTAGATTAAGACAGGGACACTCATTTGATCGCGTCTGGCACGACGGACTCTGGCAAGTCATGAGATCGTTCAACATAGAGGAGGGACTGATCCAAATGATAGAAGCGCTTTACAAGAACGCCTGCAGCGCGGTTCTACTTAACAATCAGTCAGGCGAGTTCTTCAGGACGACGATCGGTGTCCGTCAAGGATGCCTGCTCTCTCCTGTCCTTTTCAACATATTCCTGGAGAAGATCATGCAGGAAACCCTCCACGACCACCATACTTCAATCTCTATTGGTGGCAGATCCCTGTGCAATCTTCGATTCGCAGACGACATTGACCTCATGGCAGGCAGCAATAGTGAGCTCCAAAACCTGACAGACAAACTTTCAAGTAGCGCAGGGTCTTATGGCATGGAGATCAGTACGGATAAAAGCAAAGTGATGATCAACACCACAAGCGACAGCAGCAGCAACATTCACATGAACGGCCAGAAGCTAGAAGAGGTCAATAGCTTCAAGTACTTGGGAGCCACCCTGTCCAAAGACGGTAGTTGCATAGCAGAGATCCGTATCAGGATAGGTACAGCAACATCCGCAATGGCCAGGCTGGACAGGATATGGCGAAGTAACTCCATCAGCTTCACCATCAAGTACAGGCTTTACAAGTCCCTCGTAGTGTCTATTCTACTCTACGGCTGTGAGACTTGGACACTGCTTGCAGACTCAGAAAAGAAAATCCAGGCCTTTGAGAACAAGTGCCTGAGGAAGTTGCTCCGCATCTCGTACCGCGAGCACAAGACCAACGAATATGTACGGAGCATCGTCACTTCCCTGGTGGGCCCACATGAACCCCTTCTGGCAACCGTGAAACGGCGCAAGCTTGCTTGGTTTGGCCACGTGACCCGACACAACACCTTGTCCAAGACTATCCTCCAAGGCACTCTCGAAGGAAGTCGTCGGCGAGGTCGTCAGAGAAAGAGTTGGGTCGCAAACATAAAAGAATGGACCGAACTCGAGATGCCAGACTTGCTTGCCACCGCCCAAAATAGAACTCAGTGGAGAGCACTGTCTGTTGCTGCTGCCTTTCAGTCCCCCCAACGCCCAGTTCGGGCAAGGGACTGATGATGATGATGATGACTCCTTTACACGTCAACACCCAATAACTTCCCTCTTCTGAGAAGCGCACGGTCAAAATGCACAAAGGCACAGGTTTTCATGAGCCCCGGTCACTGTGTGACACTAATTTGAAAAAGCGCACAAATGTGAAATTCGAGTCACTATTCTAGGCCTAAACTGACCGTACATCAGTGCAAATGGATTGCATCAACATAAGGCATCAGACCACCTATCGCTCAACAAAAAGTGGCACGTCACTCATTTGCAAAAGGCATAGACGCTCATGACTGAGCCCCCGCAACGTCCGTTGCGGGGGCTCAGTCATGAGCGTCTATGCCTTTCGCATATGGACGCTTGTACCAGTGCTGTGCCTAGATCTGTGCCTTTCCTTTGCAGACGAATAGGTGAAGGGGTCCACGAGCATCTATGCCACCGTTTTGCAGACGACTTTATTGTGTGACGTGACAAGCGGTGATTGGCTGAAAGTGACGGAATGCAAAGGGAGCTAATCCCTTCAGGCCTAATTGCCCCACTTCCGTAGTCCAGGGGCCAGACACAAAGACTAATTTATTCCTCTTTCTGTGCTGTCACTCGTTGTACGGTGATCTAGAAAGCTATTGAGGTTGGAGGGGCGATGGTGGCGAGAGAGAGAGGGTGGGTGGGGTGGGCCGGGGTGGAGGAGGTGACTGAAATGGCGCCGGTGCGGGGACATCAGTCATCATTGACCTACTGGCCATCATCATGGTCGTCATGCTCACATCAAGACCGATCTACCTTATTATCATCGATAATCAAGTGTCGTCTTTTTGGTACGTAGACGCAAAAGACAATGGATCGATATTTGTCAATAGCAAGATGTTTGTTGTATTACAGTAAATACCACTGTGACTATCTTGCTTTTCACAATGATGGTCTTGCTGTCTTTGCCGTCGTCGTCATCATCATCGTCTCCTCATCATCATCATCATCATCACCACCGATTAGTCATCGTCATTCATCAAACTTTCTGTTTGTATTTGTATAAATGACTCCAAATATTAAATGATCAAGGGGGGAAACAGACACAGACGATGGCTTGGCTTCTTAACCCATTAATCCCTGACAAGCTACGACAGGATGTGAATCGACCATGATAGTTCAAGGGTAGTGTCAGAATAGCTTGGCGCCTTTAGGCGCCAAGCTATTCTGACACCACCCTTGAACTATCATGGTCGATCTGGCTTCACACCTTTGACGATAATTCCGTCTCAGGGTTTACTGGGTTATTGGAGTGAGTTCTTCTTCTTGCTCACGAATGATAACCGCACTAGCGACAATGCAAACTATTTTCTTCCTTTATAGTCGGGTACCACCAACCCTCCCATATATGTTTCTCCCCACCTGACCACCACCCGCTTGTCTCCAGCAAGGAGGAACTGTTCCCAGCGTGTTCAGTCCCGTGGTTATATTTAGCCGAGCTGCTGTCTAATTATTCTCTCTGCGGAAGACAATGTCGTCCATTGCCCCTTCGTGTCTAAGCAGTAGACCCAACATACTACTATTTCCTCTGTTTGAAAACCACAGATGCAAAATGGACAGGAGGTAGAGAGGTCACTGATACCGAAGCCTACGACACCGGCTTATGTGCCGAGAAGCTAATGGAGTGAGGGGAGGCGGTGGTGGTCATCGGAACGTCGTCTCTAGTACTGTCTCAATAAGATTAGGGTCTTTGGTGTGTCTTGGCCTGCAAACGTGAAAACGCTGTCGGACCAAGGTCTTAGGGCGAATTACCGTGGATCGATCTTGGTCAGCAAAAGGCATAGATTTTCATGGGCCCGTGCGAAGCAGAGGCCCATGAGAATCTAAGCCTCTTGTAAATCCCATTAGTAATCCGGCAATGCCACTTGCAGATGGTATGAGAAGTTGACAGGCTTGTTAGAAAGATGTATATGTTTAGGCCTCTTGCAAACTGGTGAGCTTAGTCCTGCGCCAGCCACTAAGCAAGGTGCTCCGCTATAACGGAGCACCTTGCATACTGGCGTGCGCATGACTAAGCTCACGCAACGAATCCCAGAAGTCACAGGAACTCATGAGACTCTATGCTACGAACAGAATAAGAGATTTTGACAGTCAGTATGTGCGAGACGTGAGAAATAAGGGGAAGCTACTCCGCCACTAATTACGCCGCCGTACACAAGAGGAAGATGGGATATCACGGAAGCTGACGTCATAGAAACGATAAAGTGATGAAACCCAATCACGCAAGACCGCTCGTAAAACGTCTTTATGACGACTGGTGAGGGTGGCGTTTTGTGCACTCACCGGTTTCAAGTTTCACTAATACAGAAACGGCAATAACAATGTGTTATTAGTGTCCTCAGCGGCTCCCCCCCCCCCCACCCCAGTCTCCCCCCTCAGCAATATAACTACTCTTAACCTCCCCCACCACACCCTAACTCGACAACAACAACAACAGTGACGACGACCAAAAAACAACAACAATATCTAAACAAAATATCCACACAAAAAGAAACCAAGAAAGAAACTTAAAAAAAAAAAAAAAAAAAAAAACTTGTTTGAGAAGGACACTACAGCACTGTGACAATATTGTGTCACGTTGTATACTGAGGTGCAAAAAAAAAATGCGACATTTTTTAAATCATCGTAAACACTAAATTGTTCCGATGATTAAAAAAAAAGTCACATTTCTTTTGCTCCTCAGTATATTATTGTCCTTTCTAAGCGCGCTCTTTGTTTTGTTTTGTTGGGATTTTCTTTTGATTTCACGCGCTTGGCACAGTTACCTTTCTGGTCTGGATTTCGTGTTTACCTTCCACACAACGATACAATTGTGTTATTAGTGGCATGCCCCCCGCCTCCCCCCCCCCCAACCCACCACCACCCGTCCCCTCCATCCCCCGGCCTCTACCTTATGAAATGACCGGTTTAAATCCCCAAACAATTTTCCTTACACCACCAACAACAAAGACGACAACAAAGCGGTCTAAAAATCATAGTGACAATCACGTTGTATACTGAGGTGCAAAAGAAATGCGACATTTTTTAAATCATCGTAAACACTAAATTGTTCCGATGATTAAAAAAAAAAAGTCACATTTCTTTTGCTCCTCAGTATATTATTGTCCTTTCTAAGCGCGCTCTTTGTTTTGTTTTGTTGGGATTTTCTTTTGATTTCACGCGCTTGGCACAGTTACCTTTCTGGTCTGGATTTCGTGTTTACCTTCCACACAACGATACAATTGTGTTATTAGTGGCATGCCCCCCGCCCCCCCCCCCCCCAACCCACCACCACCCGTCCCCTCCATCCCCCGGCCTCTACCTTATGAAATGACCGGTATAAATCCCCAAACAATTTTCCTTACACCACCAACAACAAAGACGACAACAAAGCGGTCTAAAAATCATAGTGACAATCCGAGAACCACACTCCCCTCTCTCCATCCAAAACGACAACAAAACCGCCAGCATACCTGTGTTAAGAGCAACTTGTGGCTGTCGCCACCCTCTTCACTCCACCCCTTGCACCCCCTCATCTCAACATTAGCAGCACCACCACCACCGTAACAACAATGTCCGAGCACAGTTAGTTATTTGGGCTTAACGCCGAGCAGGCGACTAAGGCGGATGTCCAAGCACAGACGAGATGTACGCAAAATGGTCAGATAAAAACAAGACCTTACAAAACAGGACCAAAAACAAAGCTCTTTATTAATTTCAGAGCCGGTAATATTGCCTGCGACAACTCAGTCGTAAGAAATAAAATGGAAAGATGAAAGAAAGAGGAAAGAGCTGGTTATCATAACAGACAGAATGAACAAGACAGTCACCCATCTAACCTTTTGATCTGTCAAAGACGTAGATTCACATGAGCCCATGCAGCCGCGAAGACCCATGTTGAAGATCAAGATAGAATAACTGCACACACTTCATATCACTGATTAAAAAAAAAAAAAGTCTTGGTGTTATTTTGATTCAAGCGTAAGATTGTACAAGACAAAGTCGTCTGCTGACCATTTGCAAGAAACATAGATTCTCATGAGCACCTGCATTCACAGGGGCTCATTAGAGTCTATGTTCAGTTTTGCTGACAAAGATCTGTTTCTCAAACTGAGGTGTTATTTTGGGGGAAAGCGGTGTACTACTCCAGGAAGATGTAGAAAGAACAAAGTCGTCTGCCGCTGACCTCGTTATTGATTGCGATTTCTAATTAGGCGCGGAGAGCCGGCAAAGGCCGGATATGGCGTCTGGCGCTCACTAGCACGTGAATAACGAACACTGACAGGTCCATGACCTAGTTTTTCTTCTGTCCTTAATGTGTACGTATTGTCGGGAGCGGGTGAGGTGGGGTGGGATGGAGAGAGTCGTGAAATAATCACTACCATATTTTGTCTTCATTAAAACACTTACAATCATAACCTAATTTTTGTTTTCATTATCTGCGTTACAAACGTACTTATTTTTTTTCAATATATGACAATATAAGCTGTATTATTCCGTTTACGGCTACCGTCATGCTTCAAGTCGCTTGGTTTTGTTGTCATTGATGCGCGGCCTTTACACTCAGAAGGCTGGGACTGCCGCAGCTTGCAAAGGCCCATGAGCATCTATGCCTCGTGTGCGTGGAAGATGATGGACGGTCGATTTTTATTATACGGTCTGTGAAACTAATTCCACAGACTGACGAGTCGGGAGTTGACCTCTGATGACCTCGCGACGCGCTATGGCGTAACACGATGACACGTTCAGATGACTGCCTGCACCCAGGGGCTCGCCGTTGACAGGTTGACGGGCGCTAATCTGACTGTACGCAGCCCCGGTCACGTGATTTCAACATCGATAACTGGTTTGGAATGATGATCCAATCACCCCTTCCTCTATCGAGCCTTACCCCCCTTTTTTCATTTTTCCCCTCTCGTAACAAGTTAATTGTGTGTTGTCTTCAGCTCCCCCTGGTGGCGCTGGATGGAAACGTGATGAAAAAGAAATTAGACAGACCCACAGATAGCGCGCACTGTCCGGGGTCCTGAGATTGAATCCAGACCGGCAACATTTAGACGCACTGATTACACCACCGTCAAGAGTTCTAGCAGCAGTGATGAAAAATGGTGCTGGTATGTGATTTTGTACCTTACGGCTTCAGCCGTAAGGTACAAAATCACAGACCAGCACACACACACGATTACTAGTTGTCAAATAAAATCCACAGATCCGATTTGTTTTGTTCTTTGTGTTTTAATACAGTAATGGGCGCCCGTCTACAAGCTCAGCCAAATTTCAGTGAAACACTGTGCTAGCCGGCTTTAGCTGGTACTGACGTTCACTAACCCTTATCATTCGGAATACACCAGTGTGTGAAATAAGTTTGACTACTAAAATAGTTCAAGGGTGGTGCCAGAATAGCTTGGCGCCTCTAGGCGCCAAGCTATTCTGGCACCACCCTTGAACTAAAGCCATTGGTCTATATCCTTATCTGTAAGTACTATAATGTAGCTTGCATATGGCAGTGTACACATTTGAAGCTTTTAGCCTCAGTAGGATGTGGGCTAATGGGGACAGTAAGATTGGGGACAAAGGCTTGTTAGAAAAGGCAAAGAATGGCGCAATAGAGATTTGCATGGAGTATAAACCCGTCTGACTTCCATACTTGTGCTTCTTAGGTCCCCAGTCACAGACAAGAACATAAAATAATTTAGAATCCGTTCTAGGGCGGGTTGACCTACGTCACTGTTGTGTGTTGCAGTAACAACGCCCTTCTCCTAAAATATGGCGTTTCACACACTTATCGTGTTGAAATTTTAAAGAAATGCCAAATATCATTTGAAGGTTTCTAATCTACCCAGCGAAATTGGGCGAAGAAGATGGGGATGGATTGGTCACAGTCTGAGAAAGAGACGAGTTTCCAGTATCACTAGGCAGGCATTGTCATGGAACCCCCAGGGAAAGAGGGAAAGAGGCAGGCCGAGAAACACCTGGCGTCGAGACCTCCAAGCAGACATCAAGAGACTGGGAACCACCTGGAGTAAAATCGAAGGAGAAGCACAGGACAGGAGTCGCTGGAGGTCTCTCGTCGACGGCCGATACCCTGGGAGGGGTGATAGGCGTAAGTAAAATACTTAATCTACCCAGCCCGGCATCTGCGGACCGGAAACTGCGACACAGTGTTCACAGAAATACCCAACGAACAAAGAAACATAGATGGAAAGGACAACTTCTCTTTCTAAGCGTGTTTCTTTCACGTTTTATTATTTCTTTCCGATTTACGCGCTTGGCAGTCACCGTCATATTTAGTCTGGATCACATCATGCACAATGAAACTGATTTAGAGGCAACCTTGACCCTTGTGCTGTCGGTAGCGCGTTTTCTCGCGTTATTCTTTCAGGAATCATGGCGACAAAGTGCGCAACCGACAGCCAAAGAATTTAAGAAGTTTCTTTAAAAAAAATAAATTCACTGCTCTTGAGAAACTGAGATTGTAACCAACTCCTCGTGTATTCGGAGAACACAAAAAAAAGCGACCAAACGACCATTTTGGATTTTGAAGGGTTGTTATTGCTGTGGAGAAAGGCGGTGTTAATGGAATCACTATCCCGGTGCGCAAAGGCCATCGGGCCGACGTCGGCCGCCGTTGGCTCGCGCACGGCCGTGCGCGGGCCAACGGCGGGCGACGTCTGCCCGACGGCCTTTTGCGCACTGCGATACTGGTGGCCCGGGCCGGATCGATGCTAAATGAGAATGTGTCCCTAATTATGGCGGGCCCGGAATTAATGCCCAATCCCTCGCACTGCTCGGCCGCCATCAGCGGGAGATGGAACGACCATGGTACGGTTCAAAGGCAGTGTCTGGTTAGCTTGGAAAGCGCAATCACGATCGTGGTAGCTAAAAAAAAAAAACTTCTAACAAAGAAAGAATGTATTACTAGAGTAAAGACAGTTGTGTTGAACAGTATCACAAAAGGAAACACGTTGACAAAGGACAAGTACAACACAAACTAAACACGTCTAGAAGGAACAGATATAACACCGTTGTGTTGTCCTTGTCTTTTTTTAGGCGTATTTGTTCTTGTTTTTAAAACTCGTTCTACCCCAGACTCACCACAGCAAGATATGGATCGACCATATGATAGTTCAAGGGTGATGCCAGAATAGCTTGGCGCCTATGGGCGCCAAGCTATTCTGGCATCACCCTTGAACTATCATGGTCGATCTGTGTCCTGCACTGCAATGCAGTCTTCATTTGGGGATTTCGGTCTTGGGTACAAGGAATTAAGCGTGTTTGTTCTTTTCGGGGTTTTATTTTGCATATTACTTTAAAAAAAAAAAATACACGCTAAAAGTGACCTTTCTGGTCTGACTTGCTTTATACAGTACTTGTCATTTCTAAGCGTGTTTCTTTGTGGGATTTTCTTCCTTCTGTTCTACACGCTTGGTAGTCGCCTTTCTGGTCGAGACTTTGCGTTAGCGCAAGGGAAGTGCTTGGCTGTGGACGCCGGGAGAGAGGTGACCGTGGTAGCTCCAGAGCAGTGCCTGATTAGCTTGGTTCCAGTCAGTTAGTTAGTTTTCTGGACTTAACGCCGCGCAGGAAACTAAGTCCATATCACGGCGCTCACTGCCCTGAGATGGTCTTTACTGTCTGCTAACTGACTAGAACCAAGTAATGAGTGACGTCATCGTGTCAGGCCTGTAGCCAATCCACTGCAACTAATCCATAAGAGATGTAGATTGTCGTATTCACCTGCACTGAGGCGGCTGACGTGTTCCATCAAATCAGTGTTGCCTTCTTCAATGGTGGAACGATAAACTTACTTACAATGAAAGTCGAGTAGTGGTGGTGATGAGGGCGGGGTAAAGGCTCTTAAACTGTACCGCTCATTTCCAATGGCAAACACGCAAGCTTTTCTGTTCTACAAAGTAAAGTAGATAATAGCACTGTCAGGGGGGGCTTCCATATGCATTGCTTTCAGTCACTTTTTTAGCGCCCCCTCTCTTTCCTATCTTTTTTTTTTTTTTTTTTTTTTTTTTTTGGTGCTTTGGCCACAGTAGATCTATGATCACTGGTCGATCATGCACACTTCTCTCCCCTGACAGTGCTATTATCTACTTTACTTTGTAACCTTCCTAAAATATTAGCACTGGCAGTCTCCCCTTTTCTTTTCATTTTCTGTTCTACGTTTGTTTCCATGTCACCTGAAGAAGGATCTTTGATCTGAAACGTCGTTCCTTGTTTTTATTTTAAAGGGTTTTCTACCACTATTTTCTGGTTTTTTTTTTTTTTTTTTTTTTTTCTGACATGAAACCCTAGCGGCAACAGTTTTACTACATATATAAACTCGGAACCATTTTCTTTGTTTGTTTGTTGGGTGTCCCTTTGCATTTTACACGCTAGGCAATCACCATTCTGGTGTGGGCATAATTTAAACCTGTCCTATTCCGTTGTAGGAGGCCTTGTCGTTTCAGCCTTACACTGGTTGCCTGTGTTTCTGCAGGACCCAGGCCAGACTATGTGAAGCCCGAGACAGGGAAAGGTATAGTTATGGCGGGGCTGGTTTAAAACAATGTCACACGACCTCGACCAAAGGCCACTTGGAACAAAATTACATCCTTAAATCTGCACACACCGAGAAAGCCTCCTCTCAATACGTACCCCCTCCCCCCCCCCCCCCCCTGCAAGAGGCATAGATTCTCATGAGCCGCCGCATTTGCGGCGGCTCATGAGAATCTATGCCTCTTGCAGAACTTAGGCTGAATTTCATTTACATCGTCCAGTTGAGAAAAACGTCCTGGTTCACTGTACAATTCTGAGAGCAGCAGTGGAAACGGAATGACAGGGGGCATCGTTGTAATAATCTTTTTTTTTTTTTTTATTGAGAAAAACAAGAGAAGGCTGGAGGGAGGGTGAAAATGGGTCGGAATGTAAGGGTGGGGATTAGACGGATAATATGTATGTGGATGGAAAAAATAGGGGCTACAAAACCTGGCCCCATCCCGCCACAGCCCTCCCCTCTCCATCTTCCATTTTCCATTCGTTTCTCTATTCCGGGGGTCAGAAGGGGATATATTTTTACAGCAAAAACAAATCAAATAATTGCAATGCCCCCCCCCCCCCCCCCCCCACCCCCACCCCCCAAAAACAAAAAAAAAGGGGCAGGGGTGGATAAGACCAGAATGGTTGTGGGTGTGTGTGTGTGTGTGTGTGTGTGTGTGGGGGGGGGGGGGACCAGACAGAGTTATGTTTTGTCTAGTGAACAAGAAGATAAAAGCTCACGATTGGCTATAACATGTTGGGAATGACGGAGGAGTGAGGGGTGGGACAAAAACTCAGTCGGTGTAATCCGTAAGATTAAAAAAAAAGTAAATTAGAGTCTATATGATTTGGGACCAAGATGGAAGTGCGGAATTGGGTGGGGGTGGTGGGGGGGGATGGGGGGGATGGGGGGTGGGTTGGGGGGGGGGGGCGGGCGTGGGTAAAACGCCCCAGTCTTGTACAAAGCAAGGCACTCCTCATTGGGATAATTTCAATTTCTCGGGCAACAAATCGCGTTATATTCTTTTGCACGTGCTTTTACGTCCAACAGCGCATGCGTGAGAATAACTGAGATGGCACAGCCGGGAGGGCGAGGGGACTATGACACTTTACTGGCACAGCGGTACGGTTGGTGGGGGGGGGGGGGGGGGAGGTAGACAGAGTACGAAGCTAGGAGGAGGAGGAGGACTTTACTCAGAAAACGTACGGTTTGTCTTGATTACGTGAGCGACTAGCGAGGGGATGAGGAGAAAAAAATCCATATCACAGACGTGTCTGATTAATTTTGGTCCGCATAGCTCACAACAGGCTCTCACACATCCCCTTCCACGTGCAAGAGCCACAGAGTCTCATCAGGACTTGCTTTAAGCAGGAGCCCATAAGAATCTGCACCTCTTGCCGGCAGGGACTGATCTGATTTACATCTTTGTTTCAAAAGGTTAGTCAGTGTCTCACTGACGTTGTCTTTCACGTGCAAAAGGCACAGATCCTCATGTTCAGTGCAAATGCAGGCCGACTCATGAGAATCTTGCGAATGCAGGGACTCAAGCAAATCTTGCCTCTTGCTGGCATAGTACTGGTCCAATCTTCTTCTTTGTTGCGCATACAGAGAAGAACATAAAGGCTTCAATCTGACAGGCAAAATGGAAAATGACTTGTTGACTGTGCGGCCATATTGAAGACGAGATCTCGCGAGCTTGGCACCTCCATCACGAACGTGACGTTTAACTGATTAAGACGACAAGTTACAGTCTCTCCCTCCAGTCTCAAAAACCACCTCCCCCGCCCCCCCCCCCCCCCCCCCCCCCGTCCTGCCCAAACATGGCCCAGATTAATTAGGTGACGAAATGTGTGTGCATGAGTGCGTGTGTGTGAGTGCGCGCGCACGTGTTTGTGTGCATGTGTGTGTGTGTGTGTGTGTGTGTGTGTGTGTGTGTGTGTGTGTGCACTCAAGAATTACAATATCTTCCTAATGCAAAGCAGGCACCTCTATTTTTAGCAAACAAATCGGTGTGCACGTTAGATGTGACTAATTCAGTTCTACATGAAAATGTTTGTTAAAAAACAATATACATTCGACCGTACTTAAACATACTGCTTATGTCAACTGAAAATGCACTGTTACGCTTTTAATAATAATAATAATAATAATAATAATAATCTAATGTGTATTTTTAAGACGCCTATACTTTCAATAAAATGCTCTAGGCGCCGTACAAATGACAGACTAACATACACACACCTTGCATCCTACAACACATACATACTCCCCAACATACACACCCATAGTCCCCAACATACATACTCCCCAACATACACACCCATACTCCCCAACACACATACTCCCCAACATACACACCCATACTCCCCAACATACATACTCCCTAACATACACACCCATACTCCCCAACATACATACTCCCCAACATACACACCCATACTCCCCAACATACATACTCCCCAACACACACACCCATACTCCCCAACATACATACTCTATACTCCCCAACATACACACCCATACTCCCCAGCATGCATACTCCCCAACATACACACCCATACTCCCCAACATACTCCCCAACATACACACTCATACTCCCCAGCATACTCCCCAACATACACACCCATACTCCCCAACATACATACCCCCCAACATACACACCCATACTCCCCAACATGCATACTCCCCAACATACACACCCATACTCCCCAACATGCATACTCCCCAACATACACACCCATACTCCCCAACATACATACTCCCCAACATACACACCCATACCCCCCAACATCCTCCCCAACATACACACCCATACTCCCCAACATCCTCCCCAACATACACACCTACACTTCCCAACATACTCCCAAACATACACACCCAAACTCCCCAACATACTCCCCAACACACACACCCAATCTCCCAAACATACTCCCCAACATACACACCCATACTCCCCAACATACTCCCCAACACAGACACCCATACTCCCCAACATGCACACCATACTCCCCAACATACTCCCCAACATAATACTCCCCAACATAATACTCCCCAACATACTCCCAACATACACACCCATACTCCCCAACATACTCCCCAACATACATAGTCCCCAACATACATATTCCCCAACATACACACCCATACTCACCAAAATACATACTCCCCAACATACACACCCATAGTCACCAACATAATACTCCCCAACATACACACCCATACTCCCCAACATACTCCCCAACATACATACCCATACTCCCCAACATACATACTCCCCAACATACACACCCATAGTCACCAACATACATACTCCCCAACATACACACCCATACTCCCCAACATACATACTCCTCAACATACACACCCATAGTCACCAACATACATACTCCCCAACATACACACCCAAACTCCCCAACATACTCCCCAACATGCATACTCCCCAACATAATACTCCCCAACACCCATACTCCCCAACATACTCCCCTACATACACACCCATACTCCCCAACATACTCCCCAACATACATAGTCACAACATACATACTCCCCAAAATACACACCCATACTCCCCAACATACATACTCCCCAACATACACACCCATACTCCTTCTCGTGTGTGTGTGTGTGTGTGTGTGTGTGTGTGTGTGTGTGTGTGTGTGTGTGTGTGTGTGTGTGTGTGTGTGTGTGTGTGTGTGTGTGTGTGTGCACTCAAGAATTACAATATCTTCCTAATGCAAAGCAAGCACCTCTATTTTTAGCAAACAAATCGGTGTGTACACCCATACTCCCCAACATACATACTCCCCAACATACACACCCATACTCCCCAACATACATACCCATACTCCCCAACATACACACCCATACTCCCCAACATACATACTCCCCAACACACACACACACACACACACACACACACACACACACACACACACACACACACACCCATACTCCCCAACATACATACTCTATACTCCCCAACATATACACCCATACTCCCCAACATACACACCCAGACTCCCCAACATACATACCCCCCAACATACACACCCATACTCCCCAACATACATACTCCCCAACATACACACCCATATTCCCCAACATAGATACTCCCCAACATACACACTCATACTCCCCAACACACACACCCATACTCCCTAACATACTCCCCAACATACACCCCAACACCCATACTCCCTAACATACACACCCATACTCCCCCAACATACCGCCCAACAGACACACCCACACTCCCCAACACCCATACTCCCCAACATACACACCCGTACTCCCCAACATACTCCCCAACATACACACCCATACTCCCCAACACCCATACTCCCCAACATACACACCCACGCAACAAGATGTACAAGACAAAGAACAATAACGAAATGGACACAGCAACAGAAAATGTTCACACACAAAAAGACATACCATAAAACTGATAAAGGACACACCAGACAGCTCTCACTGACAACGCAATGTTGACAAGAAGAATAATTATTTTTATGTAAGAAGTAATTGACAGTGTAAAAGAACGTGACATCAGTGTGTGAGAAATGATTTTCTGTGAAAGAATGTCAGTACATGTTATGCGAAAGAAAAATGGCGAGCATGGCAAAGAGATACCGCCAAGTGGACGGGGAAATATGGAGAAAATTCCAGTCAGGAGCTACAGGCCGCTCAAAGCAAACAATTTCACGGACTGTCGCGATGATCTCACCCTAGCTAATTACTCTCTCTCTCTCTCTCTCTCTGTTTGTCGAGTGACTTTTTTTCCCTTCCTCACCGCCTGCAAATATTTGCGCCCTCCCCGGGGAGCCAGCCCCGAGTCACCCTAGCCGTGTGAAGAAATGATTGACTTAGACGCTAAGAAGCACGCGCAACTTATGGGATTATGGCCAGGCGGGCCCACAATAATAGCGGCCATGTAAAGAATTTTGATGATGATTTCAGTAATGCCCGTAATTTCGACTGGGACCTGTCTGTGGCTGGAGTTGTCGCTGGTCCTCTTGTCTCGGAGGGTCCCCTTAGATGACAGTCAACCCTGCCTGGCCTCCTCCACCTCCCCCCTCCCGCCGTGTCTTCCGCTACTGTTGCATCTAACACGGCAGAGTCACGTATCTAGCATTTAGAACGCGTCTCCTAAACAGCGTCATTCGCTGGAGATGGTTAGACCATGATAGGTCAAGGGTAGGGCCTGGTAAGCCAAGCTTACCAGGCCCTACCCTTGAACTATCATAGTTTAACAATCACTCGCAAATAGACAATGACAGCAGCAAACATGAGCTTAATGACACTCCTCCATCCGGCAGCTTCCTGACGTAAAATAAATATCAGATGACCTAATTTCGCTAAAGAAAATACAAGACATAAATGAAAATGGCAAGAGGGATAATACCCATTAGCCTTTTTTGCACGAAGATCTATGCTTTTTGTAGATGGATAGAGCTTGCTGCACAAATATCTTCACACCAGTCCCTCACTGGATCCCCCATTCCTCCGTCCTGTCTCTGAACCCTCTCCCCGCCCCCCTCCCTCCCCCCACCCGTTACAGCTTTCACGGTTTTAGTCTTAGCGAGGGGCCATCCAAGGCCACAGAAGGATGCGACCCGGCAAATTTCGTTAGCGAGCAATGATGAATGTTCACAACTGAAATTCCACTCATTAGACTTCTAGCCCTTCGCGTCTTCTCCAATGGCCGGGCCAAGTTCGATCCTGGCTCAGACTCTGTCGTCTGTCAGAGATATGGATCCTCGTGACTCCCGGCAGGCTGTGGGGGCTCACGGGGATCCATGGCTCTTGCAGAGGGCAAAGCTTTAGGTTTGCCGCTAGCTGAAGTTTGGATCCTTACGTCTGTGTCCTTCCGTTGAGGTCACTCATCCGGCTTTGAGAGATATGGCCGACAGGGCGCGCTGCTTGTCTTTAGCAGACGACATTTCATTGCACTGTGCGGCAGCTCGATTTACCCCAATTTAATTAAAGCTCTTCTTCCCTGCTCGCTTCTTGCACGAGCAAATGTTCCTGTCTTGGGGGCTCTCTCTTACATGAAGGGCCTGGAATTAGGCGTGGAATTATATCTTTACGAGCGCGCGCTATCGATCGGCCCGCGCGCCCCGTATTCATCTTTCATTAGCGCTGACACGGCCTAATCAGGGACTTGCATTTGCACAAATAGCTTTGGAAAATATCTGCATTATTTCACACGGAGAGAGGATCAATTCCAGTTACTGCCATCATGGCCCCCACGCAAAAAAAAAAAAAAAAAAAAAAAAAAAAAAAAATGAAAAGGAAGAAAAGTCCAAATGGAACAGCGCGGCCGTCCGACAGTTGATGGATATGCGATGACTATGTTATTTCGCCGGCGCAAAATTTGGTTTTCTAAACCACACAGCCCAGTCAGTAATAAGCAAAATGTGTTCGGGCCGACGGTCCCTTCAGTTGGCCCGCGCACAAACGTGCGCGGGCCAACTGAAGAGGACGTCGGCCCGATCACATTTCGCTCGGTAGGAAGTTTTTAACTATGTGGATCGGACCCGGTGAGGTGGCTGGTTTTGGTGGCGCGCTCTATGGGAGGTCATTAAAATGTGAATATTTGCCGAGGCGAGAGGCATAAAGGCAGAGCTGTTGGGAGCCAGTGACCTCGTCATGTTGACGTAATTACTTTGTGGAGTTTTACTAACCCGTTCGTTATAGCCCTTTCACTTCCGGCGCTAAGCGGCGACGCAGATTTAATCCTTTCACTGCCAGTCAGTGGTCCGCAGAAATTCACGTGTGTTTCTGTGAAATCAGTTCTTTGTCACCTCAAAGCCAAAAGAGCCCCATCCGTATAGAAATTCACGTGTGTTTCTCAGTGTGAAATCAGTTCTTTGTCACCTCGACGCCATAAAAGCCCCATTCGTATAGAAATTCACGTGTGTTTCTGTGAAATCAGTTCTTTGTCACCTCAAAGCCAAAAGAGCGTCATCCGTATAGAAATTCACGTGTGTTTTTCAGTGTGAAATCAGTTCTTTGTCACCTCAAAGCCAAAAAAGCCCCATTCGTATAGAAATTCACGTGTGTTTCTATGAGATCAGTCTTTGTCGCCTCAAAGCCAAAAGAGCCCCATCCGTAGAGACAACATCGTGCACAGTGGTGTCAGCAAGAGGCATAGATCCTCATGAGCCCCCGCAACTGCGGGGGCTCATGAGGATCTATGCCTCTTGCAGCTGGATCCTCAGTGTTCACTTTGTCTCGCCAGTGAAGGGGTTAGCAATTTGTGTGCTGGTCTGTGATTTTGACGCAGACGGCCATGAACTATGAATTTAGTATGTAGACGCCCCTCCCCCCCCCCCCCAAAAAAAAAAAAAAAAAAAAAAAAAAAAATCACTGACAGAAAAGCAGGGGACCGGTGACAGTTAGCGAGATGGAAGAGGGGGTGATTGCCGGTAGGTCCACATAAGTGTCTCTCGTCTGTCTCAGTACATGAATTTATTTTTCATCTGGTCTTTATTACTACAGAGTTAGACATTATTACAGGGCTAGATATTACAGGGATGGGTTTGTAGCAAATATGCTATGTAAAGAAGAACAAGATGAGGATTTCATCCCAAAGTCTGCGGTATTGTTTGGAGCTCGGGAGTGTCAGTTTATCTTTTAGGAACATTCAGAGTTGTTCATATATTTAGGCTTATTATGTTGATCCATTTCCCTCCTCTCTAAGCCATCCTCTGATCAACACACACGTCGACGCACACAAATAAAGACGGACACACGGCGCTTCCCGCCATTAGTATGCTCTGTGGGCTCGTGTAGCGACAGCAATACATCTTCTTCTACTCTAACCCACCCTCTGATCCACACACACTGACACAGAAATAAAGACGGACACACGGCGATTCCCGCCATTCCGGCGTGCGCTCTGTGGTCTGGCGTAGCAAAGCTATTCTGAAGAAGAATAATAGCACGAGCAGCGAAATGACGTCACTTCAAGCTTCACGTCATAATAATAATAATAATAATAATAATAATAATAATAATAATAATAATAATAATTACGGTATTTGTAATGCGCTTATCTTATAATAATTATAACTCTAAGCGCGCACTCACAACTCGCGCACGCATGCGCACGCTTTAGACGATGACTCACGTACCACAAATAGTGAAATACATTACCACGGTCAGCTTGCGGTGGGGAGTGTGGTGATATAGTGCTAAAACTGTTGAAAGAGGTGAGTTTTGAGGGCGGACTGGAAGGAAGAGAGAGAGTGTTTCTGACGAAGAGAAAGTGGGAGAGTGTTCCAGGTGGATGGACCGAAGACGGAAAAGGAGCGGGGGCCGAAAGTGTTGAGTTTGGTGCGAGGGATGTGGAGGTGGAGAGGGTCGGAGGCAGAGCGGAGGGAGCGGGAAGGTGTGTAGGGGTGAAGTAAGTTGGAGAGATAGGCAGGAGCGCAGTTGTTCAGGGATTTGTAGCAGAGAGACAGAATTTTGTATTGGATGCGTTGGGGGATGGGGAGCCAGTGAAGGAGTTTGAGCAGGGGTGTGATGTGGTCGGAATTTTTCTTTCTGAGGACGAGGCGGGCAGCATTGTTCTGGACGCGTTGGAGAGTGAAAGTGGTGGAGTGAGGGAGGCCGGAAAGGAGAGAGTTGCAGTAGTCGATGCGAGATAAGATGAGAGAGACAGCAAGTTTGGTGGCAGCTTCGTTAGTGAGGTATTTTCTGATCTGACTGATGCGGCGGAGGTGGAAACAGCATGCCTGGGCCGTGGCGAAGACGAAGCTGGTCATGGACAGAGAGGAATCGAAGATAACGCCGAGGTTCTTGGCCGAGTCAGAGAGGGAGATGGGGGTGCTATCGAGTTGAAGGTGGAGAGAGGGATTGAGCTGGGAGAGTTTCTGGCGAGTGCCTACCAGCATGGCTTCCGTTTTGTCGTCGTTCAGTTTAAGCTTGTTTGCTGTCATCCAGTTTTTCACGTATTCGTAGTAGTCAGCCGTGCGAGTCAGTAGTGACTGAGTGGTGTCGAGTTTGTCTTTGTCTAGCAGTTGTGAGTCGTCAGCGTAGAGGTGGTGGTGTATGCGGTGAGACTGGATGATGTTGGATAGGGGAGAGGGGTAGAGTGTGAAAAGGACCGGGTCCAGGACGGACCCCTGTGGAACTCCGTAGGAGAGCGTGACTGGGTTGGAAGAGACGCCGTTGATGGTGACGGACTGCTGTCTGTCGGAGAGGTAGGAGAGAAACCAGGAGTGAGCAGAGTCAGTGATACCGAAGGAGTGGTGGAGTCGGTGGAGGAGGATAGAGTGGTCAATAGTGTCAAAGGCGGCAGAGAGATCGAGTAGTGTAAGAAGATAGATGTTGCCCGAGTCGGTGGAGAGAAGCAGATCGTTTAAGATATGTAGAAGGGCTGTTTCAGTGCTGTGATGTTTGCGATAGGCAGACTGGAATGGACTGAGGAGGTTGTTGTCGGTGAGGTGGAGGTTGAGCTGGTTGAGAACAACCTTCTCAAGAAGCTTGGACAGGAAAGAGAGATTGGAGACTGGGCGATAGTTCTTGAGTTCGTTTGGGTCGAGGTTGTGTTTTTTTGAGGAGAGGACGGACGATGGCGGACTTGAAGATATCGGGGACGGAGCCGTTTTCTAGAGATGCGTTGATGATGTCGGTAATGAAGGGCAAAAGTTTTGGAAGGCCGTCACGGTAGAGAGAAGCTGGGAGGGGGTCTAGTTCGCAGGTTTTGAAGGGCATGGACTTTATGGTTTTGAGGACTTCATCCTGAGAGACGGGGCGGAAGGACGAGAGGGGAGTGCCGGAAAAGGTGGGGTCGGGAGGGCAAGGCGGAGAAAGCAGAGTGTCGAGTGTGTTGCGCAGAGTTTGGATTTTGTCCGAAAAATAGGTAGAAAAAGCGGACGGGAGTTCTTCTTTGCTGTGTGTGTTGGGGAGAGAAGAGTCTTTAGAAGTGCCTAGGAGTGTGTTTATGGTGGCGTAGAGGGTTTTGGAAGAAGTGGATTCCAGGATTTGGTTTTGAAGGTGTTTGCGTTTAGAGTCGGAGATCATTTTGCAGACTTTGGATCTAGCTGTTTGGAAGATCTGTCTGTGAACGGTGAGGTCAGATGAGCGCCAGCGGCGTTCCGCTTGTCGGCGCTCGCGCTTGGCCTCAGCTATGTCGTCAGTGAGCCAGGGGGAGGGGAGTCGGTTGTGTATGGAGCAGGTGGTGACAGGGGCATGGGTGTCTAGAAGTTTTCGAAGGGAGGAATCGAAATGGGATGCAAGATCGGGACAGGGGGCGGGTCCAAGAGAAGGTCGACAGCGTCATGGCATCATTAGTCCCACCAAAGACAGTACAACTGTCTTTGGTCTCACGACGCCGTGTTCATAGTGACGACTCGATGTTATACGTCACTCATCGCAGTACTTCTAACATTTGACGTAACAGAAATTCAACGTTGCAATTTTCTTGCTGATTTTCACGCCTGTAGCTTACAGGTCACAATTTTGACCTAAGCCTATCCCAGGGCCGGGACAAACAGCAGGCTTATGCAAACACTGTTTATGAAAAATCATGCGGGTATTAATGAGAAGATAGTTTTTTCAACTTTCGTAAAAGAAAAATTAAAGTTATGTTAGCTGTTTTACAAATGACTCCGAAGAAGTGGTGCAGAAAACTGTCTGATTTTCACACCAAGGGCGGCGTACAGGTCACAATTGACCTAATCGTACCCGACAGCCGAGACGAACTGTAGGCTTACGTAAATACCGTATACGAAAAATCATGCGATTATTAATGAGAAGATTTTTTTTTCGTAAAAAAGATTCAGTTGTTTAACTCATTCTACCCCAACAACGAAATCTCCAAATTTTGCCGTTGTCCTCTGAAGACTGCTTTGCAGTGCAGGACACAGATCGACCATGATAGTTCAAGGGTGATGCCAGAATAGCTTGGCGCCCATACTTACTTACTTACGCCTGTCACCCCTACCCGGGTATAGGCCGTCGACGAGAGACCTCCAACAACTCCTGTCCTGTGCTTCTCCTTCGATTCTACTCCAGGTGGTTCCCAGTCTCTTGATGTCTGCTTGGAGGTCTCGACGCCAGGAGTTTCTCGGCCTACCTCTTTTCCTCTTTCCCTGGGGGTTCCATGACAATGCCTGCCTAGTGATACTGGAAGCTGGCTTTCTCAGACTGTGACCGATCCATCCCCATCTTCTTCGCCCAATTTCATTCTCTGCTGTTATCTGCTCTGTTCTCTCCCAGAGTCTGACGTTGCTGATCTTCTCTGGCCAGTGGATTTTCAAAATTCTTCTAAGGCAACTGTTCATGAAGGTCTGTACTATGTTGACTGTGGTTTTTGTCAATCTCCAAGTCTCTGCTCCATATAGGAGAACTGCTTTTACATTGGAGTTGAAAATCCGGACTTTGGTGTGTTGTGACAGCTCTCTGGAACTCCACACTTTTTTCAACTGGAGAAAGGCTGCTCTGGCTTTACCGATTCGTGCTCTGACATCTGCGTCAGTGCCGCCTTTTTTTTTGTCTATGATGCTCCCGAGATAGGTGAAGGACTCCACCTCCTCCAACGGGGTGCCAGCAAGCAAGACTGGTTCTTCCCTGGTTGCGTTCAGCATCATTGTCTTTGTTTTCTGTTTGTGAATGTTGAGGCCCACTTGGGACGAGATGTCAGCAAGCCTCGTGGTCCTGTCCTGCATTTGTTGATGAGTGTGGGACAGTAATGCCAAGTCGTCTGCAAAATCGAGGTCGTCAAGCTGTGTCCACAGTGTCCACTGTATTCCACTTCGTCTGTGCTCTGTGGTCATCTTCATGACCCAGTCTATGGCCAGTAGGAAGAGGAACGGAGACAGCAGACACCCCTGCCTGACACCATTTCTGACCTGGAGCTCCCTGGTGAACTGCCCTTCGTGGATCACGCGACATGTCATGCCATCGTAGCTGCTCTTGATCAGGCGGACGAGCTTTGTGGGTACACCGTAGTGTCGTAGGAGTTTCCACAGAGTCTCTCGGTCCACACTGTCAAATGCTTTCTCATAATCCACAAAGTTGACGTACAGCGGGGAGCTCCACTCCAGAGACTGTTCCACGATGATGCGGAGAGTGGCGATCTGGTCTGTGCATGATCGGTTCTTCCTGAATCCTGCTTGCTGGTCTCTCAGCTGGGGGTCAACGGAGCTCTTCATTCTCTCCAGGATGATCCTGTTGAAGACCTTTCCTGGTACTGACAGCAAGGTGATTCCTCTGTAGTTGGAACACTTGCTGAGGTCGCCTTTCTTGGGAAGCTTGATTAGGTACCCCTCCTTCCAGTCAGCTGGCATCACCTCCTCTTCCCAGATCTTTCCAAACAGTGGGTACAGCATCTCCACTGTTGTCTCTAGGTCTGCTTTCAGAGACTCCGCTGGGATGCCATCTGGGCCTGCTGCTTTGCCGTTCTTCAAAAATGCCACTGCTCTTCTGATCTCTTCCCGGCTGGGTCTGTCACAGCTGATGGGTAGGTCGGTCTCTGCCGGCTGGATGTCCGGGGGGGTCGGGTGGGCTAGGTCTGTTCAGTAACTCTTCAAAATACTCGGCCCATCTGTCGAGTTGGTCTGCTCTGTCTGCAATAGGCTTGCCTTCTTTGTCTTTTACTGGTCTTTCTGTATGGCCATACTTGCCGGACAATCTTCTGGTAATGTCGTAGAGCTGTTTCATGTTGCCGCTGCCTACTGCCTATTCTGCCTCTGCTGCCAGGCTGTCTGTGTAGG
Source organism: Semisulcospira habei (assembly GCA_036245525.1). Taxonomy (NCBI): domain Eukaryota; kingdom Metazoa; phylum Mollusca; class Gastropoda; family Semisulcospiridae; genus Semisulcospira; species Semisulcospira habei. The sequence goes on along the minus strand of BTPG01000002.1, from coordinate 144,786,550 downwards.
CCCTCTTGTCTGCCCTGATACTACTCTTCACCTCGCGGTTGGCTTCCGAGTATTCCCCCTGTGCCCTTACTTTGGCTGCTCTCGTGCGACTGTTGTTGACAACTGCTTTCTTCTGCTTCCTCACTTCTATCTTCTTCAAGGTCTGTGCCGACAGCCAGTCCTTGTGATGGTGTTTCCTGAACCCTACAGTGTCTTTGCTGGTTGAGTTCAGCGCCTCTCTAACTGCCTTCCACTGCTGCTCTGTGGTGACCGCCTCCTCTTCATTTACTATCTCCTGTAGCGCTTGAAACCGGTTGGACAGCACCAGTTTGAACTCTTCTCTAACTCCAGTTTCTCTCAGGAGGCCTACATTATAGCGCTGTCTTCTTGTCTCTGTGAGCTTCATTTTTAAGGTAAGCAGATGGTGGTCGGAGGCGACATCTACTCCCCTCCTCACTCGAACATCTTGAAGGGATCTTCTAAATTTCTTGCTAATGCAGATATGGTCACGCCCACGCCCAACCCCCTTACTAGGAGGACCAGGGGTTTTCTGTCGGGGTCACCTTCCCTTAGACCATGTTGGTTCACGGCACCTTATTTCATTCGGTGCACCCCTCTCACGAGGGACCCCCTATCCACCACCCAGGAGACGCGCCTCAATGCCATATGGTCCCAGCGCGAGGTTGGCGCCCATAGGCGCCAAGCTATTCTGGCATCACCCTTGAACTATCATGGTCGATCCTTATCTTACTGTGGTGTGTCTGGGGTAGAATGAGTTAAGATTAACCCATGTTATTCGTGAAATTAATCCCCAAAACGTGAAAATATATTTTTAAACAAAATTTGATTATCACTCAAAACGTTGTAGAGGTTCTGACAACGCTGGTTAACGTTGTAGAGGTTTTGACAACGCTGGTTAACGTTGTAGAGGTTCTGACAACGCTGGTTAACGTTGTAGAGGTTCTGACAACGCTGGTTAACGTTGTAGAGGTTCTGACAACGCTGGTTAACGTTGTAGAGGTTCTGACAACGCTGGTTAACGTTGTAGAGGTTCTGACAACGCTGGTTAACGTTGTAGAGGTTCTGACAACGCTGGTTAACGAACACATTCAATATCTCCCCTTTATCTAGCTATACTATGCAAAATATCTAGTAAAAATTAAAAAAGAAATACGGACTCCAGTGGGGATCAACCGGTTTTTATGAAACGACAATTTTCTCGCCAATGAGCATCTTAATAAGAACAATCGAAAAAAAGGTCTCGAGTTAATTCCTTTATGGACAATAATACAATTTCAAGCTTGGCCGTCCTCAAACGCGGGATCTAGTCGCTGTCACACACACACACACACACACACACACACACACACACACACACACACACACACACACACACACACACACACACACACACACACACACACACACACACACACACACACACACACACACACACACACACACACACACGCACGCACGCACGCACGCACGCACGCACACACACACACACACACACACACACACACACACACACACAAACATACGGCGCTTTGGCGATAAAAAGACGTTCTCTAGGAAGGTTTGTGTAGCTAGACGTTACGTAATTTTTATCTTGTTACTTCTTTGCCAGAATTTCTGCCCCGCACGCCAAAAACGTCATGTGGATGCTCCGGAATGCGCTCCGACCAGCTCCATTTCAAAGTCTAAGACAAAACAAGATGAAGATTTCATCCCAAAGTTTACCGTATTGTTTGGAGCTCACATGGGTTTTTCTTTTAGGAACATTCACAGTTGTTCATATTTTTAATAATAATAATAATAATTACGGTATTTAAAATGCGCTTATCTTATAATAATTATAACTCTAAGCGCGCACTCACAACTCGCAGACGCATGCGCACGCTTTAGACAATGATTCACGTACCAAAAATAGTGAAAATACATTAGGACTGTCAGCTTGGGGTGGGGAGTGTGGTGATATAGTGCTAGAACTGTTGAAAGAGGTGAGTTTTGAGGGCGGACTGGAAGGAGGAAAGAGAGTGTTTCTGACGGAGAGAGAGTGGGAGGGTGTTCCAGGTGGATGGACCGTAGACGGAGGAGGAGCGGGGGCCGAAAGTGCTGAGTTTGGTGCGGGGAATGAGGAGGCGGAGAGGGTCGGAGGCGGAGCGGAGCGAGCGGGAAGGAGTGTAGAGGTGAAGTAAGTTGGAGAGATAGGTATTATTATGCTGATCCATTTCCCTCCTCTCTAAGCCAACCTCTGATCAACACACACGTCGGCGCACACAAAGACGGAAATTTTGACCCTATCCTACCCCAGGGCCGGGATAAACAGCAGGCTTAGGAAAACACTATTTACGACAAATCATGCCGGTATTAATGAGAAGATAGTTTTTTTCCGTAAAAGAAAAATTAATGGTAGCTGTTTTACAAATGACTCCGAAAAAGTGGTGCACAAAATTGTCTGATTTTCACACCTAGGGCATACAGGTTACAATTGACCTAATTGTACCCGACAGCCGAGGCAAACTGTAGGCTTATGTAAATACCGTATACGAAAAATCATGCGATTATTAATGAGAAAAAAATTCAATTGTTTTAAGATAACCGATATAATTCGAGAAATTAATCCCCCAAACGTGAATATATATATATATAAAGATATATAAAGATATTAAATTAAAAAAAAATAATACTCAAAAAGTTCTAGAGGTATAATGCTGGTTTTTTTTTTTTTACTTACGCCTGTCACCCCTACCCGGGTATAGGCCGTCGACGAGAGACCTCCAACAACTCCTGTCCTGTGCTTCTCCTTCGATTCTACTCCAGGTGGTTCCCAGTCTCTTGATGTCTGCTTGGAGGTCTCGACGCCAGGAGTTTCTCGGCCTACCTCTTTTCCTCTTTTCCCTGGGGGTTCCATGACAATGCCTGCCTAGTGATACTGGAAGCTGGCTTTCTCAGACTGTGACCGATCCATCCCCATCTTCTTCGCCCAATTTCATTCTCTGCTGTTATCTGCTCTGTTCTCTCCCAGAGTCTGACGTTGCTGATCTTCTCTGGCCAGTGGATTTTCAAAATTCTTCTAAGGCAACTGTTCATGAAGGTCTGTACTCTGTTGACTGTGGTTTTTGTCAATCTCCATGTCTCTGCTCCATATAGGAGAACTGCTTTTACATTGGAGTTGAAAATCCGGACTTTGGTGTGTTGTGACAGCTCTCTGGAACTCCACACTTTTTTCAACTGGAGAAAGGCTGCTCTGGCTTTACCGATTCGTGCTCTGACATCTGCATCAGTGCCGCCTTTTTTGTCTATGATGCTCCCGAGATAGGTGAAGGACTCCACCTCCTCCAACGGGGTGCCAGCAAGCAAGACTGGTTCTTCCCTGGTTGCGTTCAGCCTCATTGTCTTTGTTTTCTGTTTGTGAATGGTGAGGCCCACTTGGGACGAGATGTCAGCAAGCCTCGTGGTCTTGTCCTGCATTTGTTGATGAGTGTGGGACAGTAATGCCAAGTCGTCTGCAAAATCGAGGTCGTCTAGCTGTGTCCACAGTGTCCATTGTATTCCACTTCGTCTGTGCTCTGTGGTCATCTTCATGACCCAGTCTATGGCCAGTAGGAAGAGGAACGGAGACAGCAGACACCCCTGCCTGACACCAGTTCTGATCTGGAGCTCTCTGGTGAACTGCCCTTCGTGGATCACGCGACATGTCATGCCATCATAGCTGCTCTTGATCAGGCGGACGAGCTTTGTGGGTACACCGTAGTGTCGTAGGAGTTTCCACAGAGTCTCTCGGTCCACGCTGTCAAATGCTTTCTCATAATCCACAAAGTTGACGTACAGCGGGGAGCTCCACTCCAGAGACTGTTCCACGATGATGCGGAGAGTGGCGATCTGGTCTGTACATGATCGGTTCTTCCTGAATCCTGCTTGCTGGTCTCTCAGCTGGGGGTCAACGAAGCTCTTCATTCTCTCTAGGATGATCCTGTTGAAGACCTTTCCTGGTACTGACAGCAAGGTGATTCCTCTGTAGTTGGAACACTTGCTGAGGTCGCCTTTCTTGGGAAGCTTGATTAGGTACCCCTCCTTCCAGTCAGCTGGCATCACCTCCTCTTCCCAGATCTTTCCAAACAGTGGGTACAGCATCTCAACTGTTGTCTCTAGGTCTGCTTTCAGAGACTCCGCTGGGATGCCATCTGGCCCTGCTGCTTTGCCATTCTTCAAAAATGCCACTGCTTTTCTTATCTCTTCCCGGCTGGGTCTGTCACAGCTGATGGGTAGGTCGGTCTCTGCCGGCTGGATGTCGGGGGGGGGGGGGGGGGGGGGGGGGGGGCCAGGTCTGTTCAGTAACTCTTCAAAATACTCGGCCCATCTGTCGAGTTGGTCTGCTCTGTCTGCAATAGGCTTGCCTTCTTTGTCTTTTACTGGTCTTTCTGTATGGCCATACTTACCCGACAATCTTCTGGTAATGTCGTAGAGCTGTTTCATGTTGCCGCTGCCTGCTGTCTTTTCTGCCTCTGCTGCCAGGCTGTCTGTGTAGGCCCTCTTGTCTGCCCTGATACTCCTCTTCACCTCGCGGTTGGCTTCCGAGTATTCCCCCTGTGCCCTTACTTTGGCTGCTCTCGTGCGACTGTTGTTGACCGCTTCTTTCTTCTGCTTCCTCGCTTCTATCTTCTTCAAGGTCTGTGCCGACAGCCAGTCCTTGTGGTGGTGTTTCCTGAACCCTACAGTGTCTTTGCAGGTTGAGTTCAGCGCCTCTCTAACTGCCTTCCACTGCTGCTCTGTGGTGACCGCCTCCTCTTCATTTACTAGCTCCTGTAGCACTTGAAACCGGTTGGACAGCACCAGTTTGAACTCTTCTCTAACTCCAGTTTCTCTCAGGAGGCCTACATTATAGCGCTGTCTTCTTGTTGTCTCTGTGCGGCTTTTCTTTAGCTTGAGCTTCATTCTTAAGGTAAGCAGATGGTGGTCTGAGGCGACATCTGCTCCCCTCCTCACTCGAACATCTTGAAGGGATCTTCTAAATTTCTTGCTAATGCAGATATGGTCTATTTGGTTCTCTGTTGTATGGTCAGGTGAGACCCAAGTTGCTTTGTGTATTCTTCTGTGTGGGAAGATGCTGCCTCCAATGACAAGTCGGTTTAGAGCACAAAAGTCTACAAACCTCTCCCCGTTCTCACTCATCTCCGAGCCTAGTCCCTGTCTCCCCATCACCTCTTCGTATCCAGTGTTGTCCTCCCCTATTTTGGCATTAAAATCGCCCATGACGATGGTGCTGTCTCGCTCCGCACATTTGTCCACGGCACTCTGGAGTCGGTCGTAGAACTCTTGTTTCTCTTCCTCGTCACTGTCATTGGTGGGCGCATAACACTGGATGACGTTCAGCTTGAGCTTTTTCTTGGTTCTAAAGGCTGCTGTTATAATTCTTGGCCCAAGAGGTTCCCAGCCCATCAGCGCTCTCTGTGCCACTGGTGACAGCATGAGTGCTACTCCTTCTGTATGGGGGGCATTCTCCTCTTCATGACCTGAATACAGAATCATCTCCCCACTTAACAGCCTTTTCTGGCCAGACTGCGTCCATCTGGCTTCACTGATGCCTAGCAGGGAAAGGTTGTACTTTTGCATTTCCGCTGCTATCTGGGCGGCCTTGCCGCTCTGGTACATGGTCTTGACGTTCCATGTGCCCATGGTTGTATCCCTGGATAGAGAGAGGCGGCTCGGTCCTGTGGCTTCCGAAGACTTCCGGCTTTCACCACAGGATGTCATAAGTCTTCTAGTAGAAGAACCTTCCTCCTCCAGGAAAGGAATTACTGTTAGTCTTTTCGTCGGCGTTTTTGTAGCTATTTCCTTTTTTGCAGGGTGGGGAAGCTACCCCCACGCCCAACCCCCTTACTAGGAGGACCAGGGGTTTTCTGTCGGGGTCACCTTCCCTTAGACCATGTTGGTTCACGGCACCTTATTTCATTCGGTGCACCCCTCTCACGAGGGACCCCCTATCCACCACCCAGGGGATGCGCCTCAACGCCGTATGGTCCCAGCGCGAGGATAATGCTGGTTAACGAACACATTTAATATCTCCCGTTTATCTAGCTATAGCAAAATATCTAGTGAAAATATGAAAAATTACGGACTCCAGTGTGCATCAACCGGTTTTTGTGAAATGGCCATTATCTCGCCAATGAGCATCTTAATGAAAAAATCGAAAAAAAGGTCTTGAGATAATTCTTTTAGGAACA